>LPNX010253363.1:3551-184055 GCA_001517045.1 Pseudotsuga menziesii | reverse complement strand
CACATGGTTATTTTATGTTATTATATTATCGTCGCTAATTTGTTTTTAATATATTTATAATTGCAACAAATTACTTTAAGCAACACAACCATATATTATCCTAACCAATGTGGTATGTAGCAAAGACACATAAACCATCATGAACATTGCATCCCAACATAATTAGAACTATAATTGTTTCCAATGTGACGAAAATCCAGTAAACTAGAGATGAATGATGTAATTTATCATAACAAAGAACCTCCTACATAGTATTTGAATGCTTGCATTCCCCAATGTATTTGTCACGTTATGAAATTAAACAAAGGCTATGTCACATTGCCACAGTTTGCAAGGGTTTCATGTCACACCTTCGTATGTTTTGCGACACAATACAGACTATAGAGAAAAACGTTGGTTATGTCACATTGTGACATTGATCATCTTCATTCTAATAATAATGAACATATGCTGACTTGGTACATCAATAACATGGTATGGAACATTATGGCTAGGTTACATTATGAATTTGTGATGATATTTGTTATTAGGTTAGTTTATAACATGTGAATAATAAATATTGGATATAATTAACTTCATGATATATTTTTCATATATACTATACAGAAAAACATTGTATTAATAATATTTTAAGTATATTATGTTTTATATTAATTAAATAATATGGTAATAAATATATTAAATATTATTTATTATATATTATAATTAAATAAACAATATTATTTCTATTAATACTTTGTAGATATGTCTATGCGCGCACCCGTTACTAGTAACAACCACATTAAATTAATTAATGTGTCTGAATACGTCGATAGGCGTAAATTTAGGCACATACTTTTTATAGAGTATATTTAGATCATTTTTGGAGTGAAAAGAAATCCTCGTTCACTTGATCTATCCATCTGTGCTTCGATTTCAGTAGTGCTTTGTATTTGTGTTTCAATGAAAAACTTGCAAAATCCCTCAGTAGACACCCCCTCCACATTCGGTATCTATAAGTACAGTATTTTTATCAATCATTGCGGCCCGGACCTGAAAAACACGTTCGTGAGCCACCTTTATCGTTGCCTTCTTTCACACAAATTGCGACCTTTTCTGGGCAGGGAAGAATTGCAGGAGGGGGAGTTGTTAACTCCTCATATTGAAGGCGCCATCAGATCCGCGTCTCTCCATATCGTTATTTTCTCCCCTTGATATGCCGAGTCAAGATGGTGCCTTGATGAGCTTCTTCTCATACGCAAATCAGGCGCTATAGTTATCTCGGTCTTTTACAATGTAAAGCCTTATGACTTTCGATATAAGGGACGATATGCTAAAGCCTTCACTAATCATGAACAGAAAGGCAGATACGACCGTGAAACACTTGAAAACTGGAAAGAAGCCCTCTCCCACGTTTCGTCCATAAGCAGTTTCGAGCTCGACACCTGCGATGGGTTAGAACTTTTAACTCTCCTTGTCTTTAGCATTATAACCTTTAACTCTTCCGGTTTTATTGATACCGGCGTAGGTGAAGGGAGTATATTTCACCTTTTTAATTATTATGAAGTTATGTGAATCCACTGAATTTTTAACTTTTAAGTTATGTGAATCCAATGAATTTTTATTATTATGAAGTTATCTGAAAGCAGTATTTTTTACTTTTCATTTTTTGTTTTTTTAGCATTTAAAATTGCAACCTTCAATACCTACATTCCCCCTATCAATAGAAATTAGCCATGTTGATTTCCAATATAGTTAGAGTTAAACTTACAATGTTGTATCTCAAGATTATAAATTACAGCAGTGGATAGATATGAGCTGTAAATGGCCCAGCTAGATGGCCAATGGTTAATGTATGAAAAACAATAAAGTCTGATATATATATATATATATATATATATATATTTTGGCTTTTTTTTTATACTTTATTGTTTTCCATACATTGAGCTGAAACAATTTTGCCCAAACTATTACTTCCAACAGCAACCTGCCCACCCACCATAGATTAATGTATGTAGTTTCATAAGCTTGTCCACTTAAGATAGGTAGAGTTCAAAGCTTCATGACAACACTTCTCCACTGCATACTCATATTGGTTGTAGCTATGCCATTCAAACAAATTAAGTATATCAACTAATAAACAGACCCACTAGATAAAAAGATAAGTTGTGTGATGGCATATATGGAACGTGCTTCAAATTTTAATGATACATATATTCAAGAGTAAGATGGTCCAGTAATTTGTGTATTTATTTTTAGGCACAGGGTTTTGAGAAGTCTGTAAATAAGAGAGGTCTTCTTCATTGTTCACGAGTAACAAATTTGAACTGGAGTGAGGAACATAACATTTTTGTCTTTTTAACCATTTGGGTTATAACTGATAGTGTGTAAAACCCTTGTATATGAAGTAGTGGTTTAACTTTCCTAAATTGGTTATTATATTAATTTTGTTACTAGAAGCAATTTAACCTCTTTAAATTGATTACCCTTTGTTAGGGTTAATATGATACTTTTTACTTTACTTGTTTAAGAGTAATCATTTGACACATCATATATTTTCAATTAACAAGAATTATATATTATTTTCAGTTCAATAGAATTTTTATTATGGTGCTTTGTAAGAGAAACAACATTGTAGAATACTCCTTGTTCACAACTATTTAGTCAAAATATGGATATTAAAGATCCTTCATCCTAATGTTGTATTTGTAACTTGTAAGATAAACTTACAGAAGAAAGAAATTGAAGTCACTCTAAACTTTACTTTCTAGTTTTCTGTCTACTGTCTTGCTAAACAACCCCAATCTCGAACTTTATTCATGACCAGTGCAAACCGAGTTGGATACACAATACCGTTTACACACTCATCATATTTTCCAGTATCCCAAATTTGTCAAAATGGGAGTCCTTCAAGACATAATTTGAATCGAAGAAAAGAATAATGCACAATTTGTTTTATTTACCATTGATTTCTTTTTCAGTCACACTCATCACTAAGCATACCAACCAATAGATGACCAATCATACAACTTAATCCCACCAAAGTTATTTGCATCGATCTGAATTACAACACAAATTTATATTAATACAATGAAGACAGTCAATGAGACGACGTTCAGCAGCAGCATGGTTTTTGGAGGGAGTCTGGTTCACAGTTCACAGCAGACACCAAAAGGGAGCTGGTAGCAGAGTGGGGAGGGTGAGGACCTAACTAACCAGTTGGTGGCGAGTAAATGCCAGGGGAGGACATCGAGACCACGACCAATGTGCAGGGATCCTTTGGGACCTGGTGAATGACGCTTTCCCGAGACCAGGATGGATAGTGTGGGAGACCTTAAGAGTTAACGAAGTTTGTTAGTTGTGATTCAACTTCCCACAGTACAATAACATTTATTACTCTACTGCATGTCGTAGCATTTAATAACCTACTTCATATTAAATAATTTTCACCTTAAATACATCCTTGCTCACGTCCCACAGCCTCGGAGATGGCGAGAGCTAACCATTGAGCTGTAGAGTCATTAAGACTCTGTCAGCTCAATGAGTCCATGGACCATGATCTATCCATCTATGTATCATCGTCTGCATAGTTAGCCAAGTCGTACGTGACTGCAGAAACGAGACCCCATACCTGGTAACTGGAAACTAGCCCCAACTTGCCGACGGTCCCATGCCTTCACGGCCCTCGTTTACTGCTCCGTTACCTGTCCTCCGTTCCGCCTTGGGAGGTTTCCATCCATTTCATTCGATGTAATACACATATTTCAATTTTTAGATTATTTTAATATTTTAATATAATTATATATTTTTATTTATTAATAAATATAATAAAAGCTATTTAAATTATGTAATTTTAATTTATAAAAGATAGATTAATAAATCATTACAGGTTTCTTGGTTTTTTAGTTGCAGTATAAGTTTTTGTAAATAATTATAAGTAATTTTGCCTCTTTATAATTTTCTATCTCTTGATTTAGGTGACTTAATTTATGGTTTTGACAAACTTTTTTATTCAATTTTTATATGAAATTTATAATTTAAAGTTGAACAAATAAAAACTTAGGTAAATGTTTCATGTATATAGTATTAATAAACTAAAGTGAGCCCCAAGGGTTAGCTCAATTGGTAAGACGTGCGCACACTCTCTCGGTTCAGGGGAGGTCACGGGTTCGAGCCTTGAGTCCTTTGGGGTTAGGCCTTCTGCTAGGATGGCCGGCGGTTTACCACCTCTACCATCCACGAATGTGGGGAAGTATTGCTCGGTTTCCGTGGATCTTTCCATCTGAAAAAACTAAAGTGAAAAAAAATTGAAGTTAATAAAAATAAAAAAAATTAAAAATTAACTACCATAATAATAACTAAAAAACTAAGAAAATATCATAATAATTACAAAAAATTATGATATTTTCTAAAATACAATAACTATAACTATAATAACTATCATAAAAATATCATAAATTTTTATAATTATTATGATATTTTTTTAGTTTCTTAGTTACTATTATGGTAGTTAATTTTTATTTTTATTTTTTTATTTTCATTAACTTCAATTTTTTTTTCACTTTGGTTTATCAATACTATATACATGAAACATTTATCTAAGTTTTTATTTTTATTTTTTCCACTTTAAATTATAAATTAAAATATAAATCTCATATAAAAATTAAATTAAAATAGTTTGTCAAAACCATGAGTTAAGTACCTAAATCAAGAGATAGAAGACTATAAAGAAGCAAAATTACTTATAGTTATTTACAAAACTTAATACTATAACTAAGAAACCAAGAAATCTGTAATGATTTATTGATTTATCTTTTATAAATTAAAAATACATAATTTAAATAGCTTTTATTATATTTATTAATAAATAAAAGTATATAATTATATAAAAATATTAAAATAATATAAAAATTTAAATATCTTTTATTAAATATACAAATAGTATTTGTATTACATCGAATTAAATGGACGGAAACCACCTAGGCCAGAACGGAGGACTGGTAATGGATCAGTAAAGGAAGGCCGTGAAAGCATGGGACCGTCGGCAGGTAGGGGCTAGTTTCCGGTGGCAGAATATGGGGTCTCGTTTCTGCAGCCACGTACGACTTAGATGATTATGCAGCGGCGCTCATGATACATGGATGGATGGATCATGGACTCATTAAGTTGACAGAGTCTTAATGACTCTGGAGCTCAATGGTTAGCTCTCGCCCAGGAGATTTGAGATACCAGTTGCTGCGATGGCCACAGGCTTGACCAAAGAGACACCAAACCTTCTCACCTACTTGTCTTAGCAGGGAACACACACGCTTGAACCGTTCAAATGCGGTGGAGATCTGCAAGGAAGCTTTCTTTTGGAGAGTAGATGTGAGCGCTACAAAGTAGGTTTAGATCAGTTTGTGAGGGCGAAGAAATCCTCGTTCACTTAATCTATCCATCTATGCTTCAATTTCAATTTCAATTCGTTTTTTGTATTTGTGAATTTCAATGGCGACACCCCCTCCACATCCGGCTGCTCTAACTACAATATTTTTATCAACCATCGCGGCCCAGACCTGAAAAACACGCTCGTGAGCCACCTGTATCATTGCCTCCTTTAAAGTACTTTTTTTTTTAATTTGGTAAAATTTTTTTTGGCAAATATATCAAGAGGTTGTAGTGCGTATTGGTGTTGGATCCTGACATAGAGCTAAATATTTTAATTTTTTCCTTTGGTAAAAACTCTTAATTGTGGGTATTAGAATTGCAAGGTGGTAAATTTGGTGGTTTTTGTTAATGTCATTATGTGTGTCACTTTTTAGTCATGTTTTTTTCATGATCTGTATTATCTTTATAGTAATGATAACGATGTTCAGTATGCACATTGTCGCAGTGTATTTAACGTTATTTGTGTAGGTATTATATGAACCATTGAATATGACTTAATAGTCAATCCAACTTGCACTAGTAATACTTGTTATTTAGATTTTTGCTAGTTTTTATATACAATATAATTCGAGTGGGGTCATTGAAAGGATTTTGTCACTTCAATTTTGGGAGCCTAACCTCGAAGGACCCAAAGAGTGGGATTCATGAGATTGAACCCTTCACCTCAATATTAAACGGTCTTTGAAATCATACTCCAACCAACTGAGCTACCAATAGGGGCTATTCAAAATAAAAATTGGGTTAGTTATGAACATTTTTAGTAAATAAAATTTATATATTTAGAAAGGTGATTTGAATTCCTATGCTTCATCATTTTTACTAAAAGCAAGATTCATTGTGTAGGTATGTCAAAATAATCATATAAAATGAAAGATGTATATTTTTCAGTTTTGTTGCATCTAAGCACTCACCCTTAGATTTTGTATGTTAATCTAAAATGCGACTAGAGAAAGGACTAAGGGCTTGCTTTTTGAATATGTATTTTTGTTTTTGGATTTTGTGGACAAGTGAAGTGTAGAAGAGGGTGTAGTCGAGGATGTTGTAGGAGCCCAAAGAATTGCAACTTCTTTGGTTGCTTGTCTAGTGTCTTAGCTCACTCAAGGGATTCAAACCTACGCCTTCGTTGATGATTATTTTTTTGACCAACATTGACTAAGCAAGCGAATTAAAATATTTACAGTGGCAATCTCTAATATGATAGACAACGACTCAAATCCAATAATTACATTTTGGTAACTCTAAAGGCATAATAATGACATAATCTAACTGCCATTTATAATTTGGTTTTCATTGGTATTGGGTATGTTATTAAATGTTTTTTATAATATGGTTGTGTGTGAAAAATATTTTAAATATGATATATATAGTGACTTGGTTTAGAAATAGTGTATTGAATTTTCTTATTACCCTTTGTATATAAGGAGGTCATTATTCTTAATTTGGAAGATCAAAAGTATCTCTTGGTAATAACTAGCTCACAGAAGAAAATTAATATAGCCAATATTAAAACAAACTCTCATGAACTCCATAGTGAAACAAGAGGTTGTGAGTTTATGACGGTTAAAGATGAAAATCACTTTTTCTTAGAATGCCTGCTTACACCCACATTAGATCTGACTTTCAAAGTATAATTTGCTACAATACAAACAAAAAACAAAATTTTAAAGTAAACAGAGTAGTATTTAAAATCTAATAAACCAAAATTGCTCCAAGTAACATTAATCATCATCGTCATCATCATAAATAATTTTAAAGTTACATTTCACATTAAAACTATCTACACTCTTAAAAAAAGCTCCACCGTACCCTTAACCATATGCATTTGACAACTCATCCATGAATTAATTGATCCTTAACCATCTGCGTTTGACAACTCATCCATGAATTAATTATGTTTGAAGAATTAAACGGGGTAAGCTACCGACGCGACGATTTTTCCCGGCGGCAATCGTCGCGCCGGCACTCCGGCCACCGGACCTGCTTACCTCCCCGTTGTCGGCACCCGGTCGATTGCCAAAAGCCGTCAGACTAACTCCGTTCCTCCGTTTCGCGATCCATCCTCACCGTTAACCCTGGCCATCCATCGCCGTCTCCACGTCTCTCCTCTACATTCAATTCGCGGGAGTGGGTGGAGTCTGAAGTTTGAATCATAGCGGGATCGGGAAGCCCGAGACAGAGGGAGTGGGTGGAGTCTTAATTGCAAGGGTGGGGTGGGATGTCGAGGAGGTGGAGACGGCGACTGACGGTGGAGGGTGTAACGACGACGGGAGCGCAACGGAGGGACTGCGAACGGGGTGGTAGTGACGGTGAGTGAACGAGAGCCGGGCAGTCAAGTCCGGTGGCCGGAGGGTCGGTGCGACGATTGCCGTCAGGCAAAATCGTCGCGTTGGTAGCTTACTCCAATATTTTTAGCCAAACAGAAAAAATCTGGACAATGATAATCTCACTATTCACAGGTTGTAATGATAATCTCACTATTCACAAGTTAATCATAATTTGTAAAGATATTAGCATCAGTGGACTGTGTTGTTGAACAGTTTGAATTACTAGAAACTAAAAAAGGTAAAAAGTATGGTGTTTGATGCTCCTTTATAGATTTTTGTCGTTGGGTTTGATTGGTTATGGCATTGTCAAGGATTGCATAAAAGAATTTCTAAATGAATGCACTCAATTGATATGGGTGTGATCTGATGGTTGGGAAGCTATCTTTGTTGATCCTTGTGCTTTCAATCTCTTTAATGGATGATTTAATGAGTTTAATAGGAATTTGTCTTTGTTGATCCTTGTTCTTTCAATTAATTTAATGAAAATATGTTTTTTGTTGATCTTTGTGGTCATTTAGTTTAATGGACGCCTTGAACTCCCATATCCCGTGTAAATGTGCAAGTGAGGATGTGCGATGGTATATCTTGGCACTGCTATTTGTGTGAGTTTGATGGGGTTTAGTAGAGAGACAATGAGTACATGTGGTATAGGCATGGTAAGCTATTTTAATGATTGAGTTGATATCTTGAGTTTGTAAGGTTGTTAAGTGAGTTCTGAACTATACCATTTAAGGAGAGAGTTTGTAAGGTTGTTAAGTGAATTATGAACAATACAATTAATATTTTTGCACTCCTATGAGCATTGTATAACATAATGATCACATAGGTCAATTTTGATTTTTTTTGGATTATTATATAAATTAATATATGTTAACTGGTTGAGCAATTGAGTGTTTGATGTGACCATTTCTTATCACAATTACTGTTCGTTGCTCACCTACGCGAATCTCTTCCCTATACAGTCTTGTCAGTATTTTACTCCTATACTTTTGTTGTTATTGTTCCAGTACCACCGCCCAGATTTAGAGATTAGACATTACTTTCTACACATTAGGGCACGGTCATGTCACACAGCCCAATGAAAATTTGAAACCCCTGTCGCTGCGATGGGACCTCAACCAATCGTACTGTCATGCTTTTCCTTTTGATGGGTTGGCAAAGAACACAACTCATGAGGGACTCTCCGATTCTTGGTCCCACACAGCTCTTTCTTTAAGAATTTTCTCATTATTTCAACGCCCATGTAATTAGATTAAGATATTCTCTTCAAATAAAGATTTACTTTATACCCATTCTGGCAGTGTAATCACGTCCCACTGCCCACGGAAATTTGAGGTACCGGTTAATGCGATAGGGGAATTGACCAGGCTTGACCAAAAAGGCAACAAAATTTATCACATGCATTTTTTTGGCAAACCGTTTAAATGGGCAAACCTACAAAACCTACAATACTGCAATAACAGTATTATGAGTCCTTATGAGTCCTTAAATTTCAAATAGATTAAAATCCAACGACCTACAATACTGCCGTGGCAACATTTATTTAAAATATTTTTGACCGTTCACATGCATATTACACTGAGAGCGTGGAGATTAGTGCCCAAGATTTCTTTTTAAAGGGCGGCGGGACAGGTGCAGGATTCTTTACTTTGTTTATACTCGTATTGGGTTCCAGCGTGCACCAATTACCCTCGTGTGCCAACCAGCTGGCCCTCATTTCTATGGTTTTTTTAATTAAGAGCAAATGTGAGTGCTATAGAGTATATTTAGATCACTTTGGGAGTGCAAAGAAATCCTCGTTCACTTGATCGTTCAGTAGTGCTTTGTATTTGTGTTTCAATGACAAACCTGCAAAATCCCTTAGTCGACACCACGTCCACATCCGGTATCAATAAGTACAGTATTTTTATCAATCATCGCGGTCCGGACCTGAAAAACACGTTCGTGAGCCACCTTTATCGTTGCCTTCTTTCACACAAATTGCGACCTTTTCTGGACAGGGAAGAATTGCAGGAGGGGGAGTTGTTAACTCCTCAGATTGAAGGCGCCATCAGATCCGCGTCTCTCCATATCGCTATTTTCTCCCCTCGATATGCCGAGTCAAGATGGTGCCTTGATGAGCTTCTTCTCATACGCAAATCAGGCGCTACAGTTATCCCGGTCTTTTACAATGTAAAGCCTCATGACCTTCGATATAAGGGACAGTATGCTGAAGCCTTCACTAATCATGAACAGAAAGGCAGATACGACCGCGAAACACTTGAAAACTGGAAAGAAGCCCTCTCCCACGTTTCGTGCATAAGCGGTTTCGAGCTCGACGCCTGCAATGGGTTAGAACTTTTAACTCTCCTTGTCTTTAGCATTAGAACTTTTAACTCTTCCGGTTTTATTACTACCGGCGTAGGTGAAGGTAGTATATTTCACCTTTTTTATTATTATGAAGTTATGTGAATCCACTGAATTTTTAACTTTTAAATTATGTGAATCCAATGAATTTTTATTATCATAACTTGTGAAGGCAGTGTATTTTACTTTTCATTTTTTTGCTTTTTTAACATTTAAAATTGCAACCTTCAATACCTGCACTCTCTCTATTAACTCTATTAACTGAAAACACCAATGTTGATTTCCAATATAGTTAGAGTCAAACTTACAATGTTGTATCTCAAAATTATAAATGACAGTAGTAGATAGATATGAGCTGTAAATGGCCCAGCTAGATGGCCAATGGTTAATGTATGAAAAACAATAAAGTTTGATATACTTTTTTTCATACTTTATTGTTTTCTATACATTGAGCTGAAACAATTTTGCCCAAACTATTACTTCCAACCGCAACCTGCCCACCCACCATAGATTAATGGATGTAGTTTGATCAGCTTGTCCACTTAAGATAGGTAGAGTTCAAGCATTTTGATGGGTGGGGCATTAAATTTTTTTTTTGGTTCAGTACTGCACTTCGCCTCAAGAATTTCTGGAATGTACTCTTCAGTAACAGTCTATGGCACCTTGTACTCACTTCAAAATACTTGAAGCAGAAATCTGTGATCTTTTGGCTCCGGAATAAATTTTTTTGTACACGTGGTGTTTCAGCATTTTGGAGAGGTTTTCTTCAAACAATTCACTGGATGGGCTGTCACCTCTCATGGCAAGTTGGGAATGGTAGGGACATCATTATTGGTACTGATCCGGTGATTGGCATTCCTTTCTCTTTGCATTTCCCGGAAGGGCTGAGAACTTACCTCAATGACTTAGATATCAAGAAGCTTGCACAGGCACATAATACACAACCTGATGCACATCACTATTGGTTTTCAGCTGAGGAATTGTGGTTACATGGTGATTGGAAAGATATTTGGGATTCATTTACTAGGGATTTGGATCTTAATGGTATTCGGCTTACATCTGAACCTGATGTTCTAATATGGGATTACAACAAATTAGATGGTGCTATCTCTGCTGGAAGTGCATATGACTGTATTGTAAAATCACACAACCCTGTTTCTGGCAGCTGGCTGTACTATTCCCTTTGGACTGTTCATCTTCCACGTAAAATTGGTTGTTTTACTTGGCTGGTGTTGAGGAATAAAATCCTCACGTGGGACAATTTACAAAAAAGAGGTAAACAAGGTCCAGGCATCTGTCTTCTTTGTCATTTAAATGTTGAAACAGTTCATCATCTCTTTTCATGCTGTCCTGTTTGGAAAAATGTTTTGGGAATGTTATGTGAACAATGGCAGCTGAAAACTCCTCCTGAAGATGCACTTGTCACCGAGTTCTTTGAATTCTGGGCGTCCAATTATCACCGCAGCTCTGTCCACTATTATATTCCCCACCACATGATATGGACATTGTGGAAGGCTCGCAACAGGGCGGTTTTTGAAGGATATGAGGTAACAGTGCTGGGTGTTTTTCATCAGATCTTATGCACTTTACAGTTATGTCTCACTCGGCCTGCAAACAAGAACAAAGGAAAGCATTCGGCTAGACAGATTGGACGGCGACCACATGTGACTTTTCCATGTGGCTTTTTTGATGGTGCCTCCAATAAATCAGCTGCCGGTATTGGTTACAGCCTGTTACTTAATGAGAATCATCACATAGATTTCGCGCTGGGGTCGGAAAATGATCTAATACAAAGGCAGAACTATTGGCCTTATGGGCCCTTCTGCACTCCTCCCATATGATGGGTATTCCACTTACCCATATTTTCGGTGATTCAATGGTCATCATTAATTGGGCCAAGGGAATTACTGCTCTTTCCCCACCAGAACTTTATCACTGGTGCAGGGACTCTCAAAAGCTTATTTCAAGCTTTCGTGATCTCACTTTCAGTCACATCTATCGTGAACACAACTGGAGAGCAGACAGTCTTTCAAAATCAGCACTCGCTTTTCCTCCGGGTCATGGCTGGTTTTTTGAATATTTTGATGACCAATTGGTCACTTGTGACTCTTTTCAGCTCTTTTGAATGCAGTAGGGGCACTTTCTCCCTTGCGGATGTCTTGTTTTGTGATTTCAGAGTACTCTTATTGAGCCGCAGATCTGCCCAATTGGTTCACGATAGATTGGTCTGATTTCGATTGATCATATGCATGATGAGACAGTTACTGATGGGACCATCACTTTTTGTTACTTGTCTTTCCCCCCGACAGCATCTTGATGATTATCACTTATGACTTGCTGTAACCTCTGAATTGTAACCCTTTTTGGGTGGGTGATTAAAAGCCCTTTGATTCTTAATAGAATATCAAGGACTCGCTTTTTCTTCCTGAAAAAAGATAGGTAGAGTTCAAAGCTTCATGACAACACTTCTCCATTGCATACTCATATTGGTTGTAGCTATGCCATTCAAACAAATTAAGTATATCAACTAATAAACAGACCCACTAGATAAAAAGATAAGTGTTGTAGCTATGCCATTCAAACAAATTAAGTATATCAACTAATAAACAGACCCACTAGATAAAAAGATAAGTTGTGTGATGGCATATATGGAACGTGCTTCAAATTTTAATATACATATATTCAAGAGTAAGATGGTCCAGTAATTTGTGTATTTATTTTTAGGCATAGGGTTTTGAGAAGTCTGTAAATAAGAGAGGTCTTCTTCATTGTTCACGAGTAACAAATTTGAACTGGAGTGAGGAACAGAACATTTTTTCTTTTCAACCATTTGGGTTACAACTGATAGTGTGTAAAACCCTTGTATATGAAGTAGTTGTTTAACTTTCCTAAATTGGTTATTATATTAATTTTGTTATTAGAAGCAATTTAACCTCTTTAAAATGATTTCCCTTTGTCCGGTTAATATGATACTTTTTACTTTACTTGTTTAAGAGTAATCATTTAACACATCATATATTTTCAATTAAAAAGAATTATATATTATTTTCAGTCCAATAGAAATCATATTATGGTGCTTTGAAAGAGAAACAACATTGTAGAATACCAGTTGTTCACAACTATTTAGTCAAAATATGGATTATTAAAGATCCTTCATCCTGATGTTGTAGTTGTAAGATAAATTTAAGGAAGAAAGAAATTGAAGTCACACCAAACTTTACTTTCTAGTTTACTGTCTACTGTCTTGCTAAACAAACTCAATCTTAAACTTCATTCATAATCAGTGCAAACAGAGTTGGATACACAATACTATTTACACACTCATCATATTTTCCAGCTTCCCAAATTTGTCAAAATAGGAGTCCTTCACGACATAATTTGAATCGAAGAAAAGAATAATGCACAATTTGTTTTAACTTTTATTTATCATTGATTTCTTTTTCAGTCACAGTCATCACTAAGCATACCAACCAATAGATGACCAATCATACAACTTAGTCTAACCAAATTTATTTGCATCGATCTGAATTACAACACAAATTTGTATTAATACGACGACGACAGTCAATGAGACGACGTTTAGCAGCAGCAGGGTTTTTGGAGGGAGTCTGGTTCACAGTTCACAGCATACTTTGAAAGGGAGCTGGTATCAGAGTGGGGAGGGTGAGGACTTAACTAACCAGTTGGTGGCGAGTAAATGCCAGGGGGAGGACATCGAGACCAAGACCAATGTGCAGGGATCCTGTGGGACCCGGTGAATGACGCTCGTCGAAGACCAGGATGGATAGTGAAGGAGGCCTTAAAGGTTAAGGACGTTTGTTAACAGAGTAGTCTAATGTAGGCTAAATCATAGAAGCGGTAGACTACCTTGATCCATAAGACGAACAATATTCAACATGTAGCATAGTAATAAATGTAAATGTTGTGGCAGCTACATTATGGATGGTTGGGTTTGAAACAAGTTGTGATCCAATAGTTTTTGCCGATCCATAATGCTACGGCTGTAGGATTTAATAACCTACATCATATTAAATAATTTTTGCCTTAAATACATCCTTGTTCACGTCCCACCGCCCCGGAGATTTGAGATACCAGTTGCTGCGATGGCCACAGGCTTGACCAAAGAGACACCAAACCTTCTCACCTACTTGTCTTTAGCAGGGAACACACACGCTTGAACCGTTCAAATGCGGTGGAGATCTGCAAGGAAGCTTTCTTTTGGAGAGCAGATGTGAGCGCTACAAAGTAGGTTTAGATCAGTTTGTGAGGGCGAAGAAATCACTTAATCTATCCATCTATGCTTCAATTTCAATTTCAACTCGTTTTTTGTATTTGTGAGTTTCAATGGCTACACCCCCTCCACATCCGGCTGCTATAACTACAATATGTTTGTCAATCATCGCGGCCCAGACCTGAAAAACACGCTTGTGAGCCACCTGTATCATTGCCTCCTTTAAAGTACATATTTTTTTATTATTTGGTAAAAACTCTTAATTGTGGGTATTAGAATTGCAAGGTGGTAAATTTGGTGGTTTTTGTTAGTTTTATTATGTGTGTCACTTTTTAGTCATGTTTTTTTTATGATCTGTATTATCTTTATAATAACGATAACGATGTTCAATATGCACATTGTCGCAGTGTATTTAATGTTATTTGTGTAGGAATGATATGAACCATTGAATATGACTTAATAGTCAATCCAACCTGCATTAGTAATACTTTTTATCTAGATTTTTGCTAGTTTTTATATACAATATAATTAGAGTGGGGTTATTGAAAGGATCTGGCCATATCCACTTCAATTTTGGGAGCCTAATCGCGAAGAACGCAAAGAGTGGGATTCGTGAGATTGAACTTTTCACCTCAATATTAAACGGTTTTTGAAATCATACTCAACCAACTGAGCTACCAATAGGGGCTATTCAAAATAAAAATTGGGTTACTTATGAACATTTCTAGTAAATAAAATTTATATATTTAGAAAGGTGATTTGAATTCCTATGCTTCATCATTTTTACTAAAAGCAAGATTCATTGTGTAGGTATGTCAAAATAATCATATAAAATGAAAGATGTATGTTTTTCAGTTTTGTTGCATCTAAGCACTCACCCTTAAATTTTGTATGTTAATCTAAAATGCAACCAAAGAAAGGACTAAGGGCTTGCTTTTTGAATATGTATTTTTGTTTTTGGATTTTGTGGACAAGTGAAGTGTAAAAGAAGTTGCAGTCGAGGATGTTGTAGGAGCCCAAAGAATTGCAACTTCTTTGGTTGCTTATCTAGTGTCTTAGCTCACTCAAGGGATTCAAACCTACGCCTTCGTTGATGATTATTTTTTTGACCAACATTGACTAAGCAAGCGAATTACAATATTTACAGTGGCAATCTCTAATATGATGGACAACGACTCAAATCCAATAATTACATTTTGGTAACTCTAAAGGCATAATAATGACATAATCTAACTGCCATTTATAAGTTGGTTTTCATTGGTAGTGGGTAAGTTATTAAATGTTTTTTATGATATGGTTGTGTGTGAAAAATATTTTAAATATGATATATATAGTGACCTGGTTTAGAAATAGTGTATTGAATTTTCTTATTATCCTTTGTATATAAGGAGGTCATTATTTTTAATTTGGAAGATCAAAAGTATCTCTTGGTAGTAACTAGCTCACAGAAGAAAATTAATATAGCCAATATTAAAACGAACTCTCATGAACTCCATAGTGAAACAAGAGGTTGTGAGTTTATGAGGGTTAATGATGAAAATCACTTTTTCTTAGAATGCCTGCTTACACCCACATTAGATCTGACTTTCAAAGTATAATTTACTACAATACAAACAAAAAACAAGATTTTAAAATAAACAGAGTTATATTTAAAATCCAATAAACCAAAATTGCTCCAAATAACATTAATCATCATCGTCATCATCATAAATGATTTTAAAATTACATTTCACATTAAAACTATCTACACTATTAAAAAAGCTCCACCATACCTTTAACCATCTGCGTTTGACAACTCATCCATGAATTAATTGTGTTTGAAGAATTAAACATTTATATGAAGGGACGGACATCCAATCATACATATTCATTTGCACTCTCCATGTCGGATGGGAACAAAGTTTACTCTTCGCAGAAGCCTTTTTGGTTTTTCATGGAAAGCCCGAAACCAAACAATCAAGAATTATGAATTTTGTAGTGATTTTAAAAAGAAACAGTTGGCTAATAAGATGTAAAGAGCGTTCTATTTTGAATGGTATGATCATTGATTATGGTAACTTTTAGCGATATTAACATGTGCTGGGTTTTAGCCCTCTCTTTTATGCACATTTCTTGTTTAGTTATGACATGTGATCCTTACAGACTTATGAAGAGACTTTCAGTCTTCTTCTTATGCTCATGATTCATTTGCTTCTTGTCATTTCTGATTGTTATTACAAATCTGACCTGTTTTTACAGGAGTGATGATAAAAGTGTGTATCTCTACAGGGTTTGTGGCCATATTGCCCATGTTTTGGACGCCGGGGTTTCGCTATTGTGTACCGATGGTCCCCATTGTTTTGTTACCTTTGTTGATGATTGCCATCTCTCGTTGATTGTATATGATATCCTTTGATTCAATAGAATAACAAGGTTTGGTATTTTTTCCTCTGAAAAAAAAGATCGTTCTATTCTTTGCTTGAGAGCGTGCTTATAAATATCAACTTCAACCCCGAGGAGAAGATACTTTAAGATACTTTATTTTTGTTTGTTTATTTCATTTAATAGAGCCATCTGAATTGATATTGATAATTTTTCTTCTTTCTTTATGCCATTTTAAAATTAATAATATTAAAGTACAATACAATAGTTAAAAAAAATGGCAAAAAATACATGGAATGCTGCAGAGTATTAAATGTTGTTACAGCAGCTTTGTAGGCCATTAAATCTTAACAGTTTAAAAACCAATAATCTATATTACTACTGCAGAAACATTTAATACTCTGCAACATACTAGATATTTTTAGCCAAACAAAAAAGATCTTGACAATGATAATCTATCACTATTCGATCCAAAATGCGCTCAAGGCAACTCTCCTCATTTAGTGTGTAAAGAAAATCGAGACAATTTACGATAAAATTCGCCATGAGATTATTAAATAAAATAAAGTAAAATATCACGTCCATCATACAACGAAAGTTTGAGTGTGAGTACTGTTACATACTATGTAAGTGAATTATTATTATATTAAACGATTATACTACTAAAAGATCAATTCCATTGATTCAGATGTAAAATGTTGCTTTTGATTTTATTTGTTAATCATAATTTGAAAACACGGAATTTTTATTGTTAATCATAATGTGGAAATACAAATTTTTTTATTGAACGTGTTTCAATATCATAAAATATATAACAAATTATTATAAAATGTATTAAATATTATGTTAGTGTTATTTTAAAAATTTGTGTTAGACAAAAGGGAGATGATAGATTTCAATTATTTTTATAATATTATAATATAGAAATGCAAAAAAAAAAAACTCATTTAAATAAAAAATAATAATATTTATTTATTTCAAAAGAAAATCAATAATCATACACATTATAATATACATTTTAATTTGATTGATAGAGAGGCGAAGTATAACATAATATTTTGTTCTTATACAATCTTATTTGTATTCAAACAATCTAATTCAAAATTATTTAATGATTAATTTTTTATTTTTAACATATTTTACAAGAAAATATTCGTTGAAAGATAATTAATATTAATAGAAATGTGAAAAAGATGTGCTATTTATACCTCAAATGGTTTTAGTTCCGTGTATACCTGGGAAGCAAAAAGTTTGGCTCTTCTTGTATGGTTTGATTATGTGTTGAAATGTGTCAACTATTTTTGTTATGCTTAGTTAGCCATCTTATTTTTGTTATGCTTAGTTAGCCATCTTGGGACTCGTAAGGTAAGGAAAAGGTGAAGAGGAACCTTCTTCAAATTTTTTAGACAAAGCATCTTGCACCACATTGTCATGACTCTTATTATATATGATCTTATAGTCAAAGATCGACACCTTAATGACCCATTTGTGTTGCTTTGGTGAGGACAACTGTTATTCCAGGAAATACTTGAAACCATGATGGTTAGTCTTGATATGGAAACATGGGTTGATTAAATATGGTTACCATGTCTCGATTGCATGAAGGATATACATCATTTTTTTCTCATAGGTGGATTTTCCCAACTTTTTATCATAGAGCCGCTTACTCATGAAGGCCAATGGGTGTTTGTCTTGCAATAAGACTACTAAGAGGCCACGACTAGAGGCATCATATTCTAAAAAAAATGTCTTAGTGAAATTTGGCATGGATAACATAAGCATAGTGCACATAGATTCCTTTAGGTCGAAAAAGGCTTGCTCCATTTCCTCATTCCAAGACAAGGCATTCTTTTTTAGCAATGTTGTAAGAGGAGTTGCATTCTCCCCATAATTTGGTACAAACTTACAATGGTAGTGAATATGTCCAAGGAACCATCTCAAGCTCTTGAGATTTTTGGGGAAAGGCCAACTCTACATAGCTACCAATTTCTTGGGTTCCCCCAAATATTCAACCTCGGACATCCCAAAAGAATACTTGGAGCATTTCATAAATAACTTGTGATCTAATAATAATTGCAAGGTATGAGAAACATGTTGGAGGTTTCTTTCTTAGGTGGGGTTGTAGACTAAGATATCATCAAAGAAACAAGGAAAAAATGACGAAGGAAAGGGTGGAAGATATTATTTCCTTTCGCCGCCTTTATTTCTAAATATAGCGATATGGTTTAGAAATAAGCTTATGAGTAGGAGGTTGCTAAGTGATTTAAGGGCATACCTCATTGCACTGAGAGAAGCGAGGTGCTCTTCAGCCCAGTATGGGGGAGATCCTGTCACGTTAGTCATGTTATGCTAGTCGACATAAATAAAAAAAATAAAAAACAATAGAAAATATAAATGTGACATCCACTTAAATTTTTTTTTAACTAGCATAGATCTATTTTAAACCTTAATCTATCAAGTACCGAGAGGAATCCAAATGGTATAAAAATGTACATCTAAAGAAATTGGATGCCTCTCGGTGCTTGATATATCCAGGTTTAAAATGGATCTATGCTAGTTTATATCATCAACAAAATGCAGTAGGAATGTGAACATCCTACCTCTTTGATGGAAAAGGTGGCCACTTTAGAGTAAGTGCAAGTTAATGATGGTCTTTTTTTGCACGTTAGATGCAATATAATTGAAAAAGAAACATCCTTCAACTTACATGGGTATTTTAATGTACTTACACAATGAATCTTGCTTCTAGTAAAAAATAGATGCAATAGAACTGAAAAAGAAACATCCTTCAACTTACATGGGTATTTTAATGTACTTACACAACGAATCTTGCTTCTACTAAAAAATATGAAATGTAGGAAATTGAACCACTTTTCCAAATATATAAATTTTATTTATTAGAAATGTTCACATCTAAATCAATTTTGTTTTTTCTTTCATTGACATTTTATTTTATCAGCATATGATAAGGTATATGTACATGTTAGTGTAACCTTTGAATGTCTAAATGATGGAATAATATATATTAAAAATTGGAAAATATGTAGATAACAAACAGTACTAGCACAACACTATTTTTCCAAAGTAAAATTAGTAATTTTAAATAATTTTAAAAATTATCTAAGTGAAGAAACCTCAAAATTAGTACGCCAATTGTTAGTGCATCTTCCCAAGGTCTTAAATTTAATATAATGATAATGGATTGTATTTTTTATAACGTGTAGAGGTCAGCGTCTAATCGTGTGACATGATTTTTTTTATGAAATGGTTGAGAAAAGAAAAAGTTATGGCGTAAACATGATCAGTTTTCTATAAATCCATTGCATCTAAAAGGTCCACCAACTACATGCACTCACTCTTTAACAATCACTTATAGTACATGCATGTTGGGAATGTTATATTCTTTGCATGAAATCAATTGTCAAAGTCGATAGTCGACTAGAGTCTAAGGCGACAAATGATGAATGGTATGGTCGGTTGAACAAATTGAATAGTTGTTTGGTCAATGACAATTGAATATCTTATGGAAGTCGACGAAGCATGATTTTGACGGAGGATGACTAGAAGATCAATGGATAGTTGGCTACAGTTGATGGGTCAAGGTAGTTGTAACCAAATTCAGTTAGGAAGTTATGGACCTCCATTAACGAGTAGTTAGTTGAATTGCATCTATACATAAGATCTAATGGCTATGTAACATATAATATGAAGAGCGCAGATTGTGGCATATTGTGAGTGAGGGTAATCATGTATGTAACAATGTGTTCCAACTGGTCTGTTCAAGACTACCCAAGTGTAGTGAATTTATGCTTGATAATATATGAGCTCGGAGTTCATTGGTTTGTTGGTTTTCCCTAAATGAGCGATTTCTAAGGTATTTTGTGTTATGAGTTGATGCATTGTGTATGCCATCATTTTATTAATGTTTAGTGTGTAAACTATATGAATCAAATTCAAAGAATACTGATATTCAGTATTAAACCTCAACAATTGGTATCAAATCTATATTTGGTTGCAAGGGGTTCCCTTGTTGCTGAGGGTTTTGTCTCATTTCTAGATTTGGGGAAACACTGGTTGCAGTGGGAGCTCTGGAACCTTGATCTCTACTCAAGAATGGCGAGTACATTGAAGATAGAGATTGAAAAGTTTAATGGAAAAAATTTTGATCTTTTGAAGCTTACGAAAAATGGAAGATCTCCTTATACATCAATAATAATGGATTCCAGTCGACCAAGAAACAAATTTGGCTGGTGTGTTAAAGTATCACTGACAAAATATTGACAAATGATATGAGCATTGTGTGAACTTGTCCAACATATTTTGTACTGTTGAATGTCTCAAAAGAAGACATTGCAAAGAAAATATGGGAAAAGTTGGGAAACTTGTACCAATCAAAATGTTTGGTTAACAAGTTGTTACTTTAGAAGAAGTTATACCTTCTAAGGATGAGAGAAAGTGACTTGGTTACAGAGAACTTGAACACATTCAACACTGTTATTAGTCAATTGTTATCCATGGATATCAAAATTACGGAGGAGGAAACATGCATCAGTCTGTTGTGATCTTTGCTAGACTCTTGGGATAACTTGGTCGTGGCTATCAAGAGTAATAATACCACCCTAAAGATGAACGATGTGGTCACATATCTATAAACAGAAGAGATAATATGAAAGAACAAAAAATCTTCGACCCATGATGCATTGATAGTTAGAGGTGAAATAATAGACAGAGGAAAAGGAAAAACCTCCAATAGAAGATCAAATTCAAGGGGTACATCTAAGACCAAATTCCTTGGCTCAACGATGAAAATTTGTTGGAAATGTGGTAAAGTCGGGCATTAGTAACAAAACTGTGAGTTGAAGTAAGTTGAGAAAGACGAAGGGATTGAGGAAAGTCGGTCCTCTGATGGTAAGTCATTGCAAGATGAGAAACATGATGTGTATTTGACCTCTAAATGTACACAAATGGATCATGATTCTTGGTTGATCGACTTGGGAGATTTGTATCATATGAAACCTCATAGAGAGTGGTTTTGTGAGTACGAGAAGATCAACAATGGTGATGTTCTACTTGGTGATGAATCATCGACCAAGATAGTCATATGTGGTAAGGTTCAATTGAAATTGAATGACGAAAGAATTGGAGCACTTCCAGGATTTTTGCATATCCTTGGTTTGGACTGAAACCTGATCTCAGTAAGTAAGATGGGGAGTGTAGGAGTACAATATGTATTTGGGAAATATATATTGCAATATGGTGTGAGGAGAAATGGTGTTGATGAGAGGTGTTCGAACCGGAACCTTATATAAACTATTAAGCATAATAGACATCAACGAAAGTGCTAATGTGGTATATCCAAAATCCAATGGAAAAAATACTTATCTAGTCGACTTCACCATGTTGTGGCCTCAATGGATGGGACACATAGGTAAGTCAGGTCTTTGTGATATGCATAGTAAAGGTATGGTCAACGGCGTCCTTGAATGTCCTGAAGAAATCAATTTCTGTGAACATTGCATTTATGGTAAATAGAATCATGTAAGGTTCTCACCTCATGCTACTAGATCTAAAGAAATATTGGAGTTAATACATAATGATGTGTTTGGACATGTGTCGCTACCTTCACTAGGAGGATATCATTATTATGTTCCTTTCATAGATGATTTCTCTAGAGTTTTTGGGAAATTTCAAGATTTCAAAGCTCTTGTAGATAATTAGATTGGAAAAAGGATTAAGGTGTTGAGAACTGACAATGGAGGAGAATTTTGTGGAAGCATTCAATCAGTTCTACAAATAACATGATATAGCTTGACAAAACACAACTCCCTACACACCTCAACAAAATGGAGTTTCAGAAATAATGAACAAGATGCTAATGGAGAAAGGGAGGACCATGCTCAGTGGTGCAAGAGTCACGACTCACTCATGAATTTTGGTTAGAGGCAGTTAACATGGCATGTTACTTGGTGAATAGGTCATTGTTGATAGATTTGGTATAAAAGAATCCATATGAGGTATGGAATGGTAAGAATCCCTCTCTTACAAATCTTAGAGTGTTTGGGTGTGATTCCTTTATGCAAGTACCAAAGGAAAAAAGAACTAAACTCAACTACAAGTTGGAGAAGTGCATCTTCATCGAATACAAGAATGGGATGGAAGGATATACGTTGTGGAACCCAACAACAAGGAAGGTAGTTTATAGTCAAGATGTGATCTTTAGGTAAGTCGATGATACTTCCAATACTAAAGAGGTCGAAAGGAACATGTAAAAGAAAAGCAAGCATTTGAAATGAACAACGTAAGTCTAGATTCGAGAGAGTAGACTCAATCCAACGAAAGGGGTGGAATAACAAATCCTAGACATGAGGAGGTTTGGGCGAGAAATACAACAACTAGAAAGGTATCATCCACCTAGAATTTGATTTTCTTTTTTTGTTATGTTCCATAGACGATGATCCCATATTAGTAAAGGAAGTGATTGAATTAACAGAGAGAAAACTATGGAAAAGGGCCATATATTCAGAAGATATGGAGTCCTCGAAGAAAAATGAAACATGGGATCTAGTGGAATTACCAAACGGAAGGAAACTTGTTGGCAGTAAGAAGGTGTTTAAGAACAAATTGAATTTTGCGGGATAGGTCGAGAAGTACAAGGTTCAACTGGTACTAAAGGGATATTCTCAAGTTGAGGGAGTCAACTTCGATGAAAATTTCTCGCATGTTACTAAAATAACTTCTACAAGGGTATAATGTTTTTAGTTGCAACATTTGATCTTGAGATAGAATAGATGGATGTCAAGACAACATTTCTTCATGGTGATCTTGAAGAATAAATCTATATGAAGCAGTCTGAAGGGTTTATAGTAGGTGGAGAAATGGAGCCATTCTATAAGCTCAAGAAGTCTCTCTATGGTATAAAGCAAGCACTTAGGTTGTGGTATCAAACGTTAGATAAGTATATTAAATAAATGGGATTTGTTGGAAGTCATGCAATTCACTATGTGTATTTGAAGAAAGTTGGTTCAATCACTTTGTATATTTGTCTTTGTATGTCAATGACATGTTGTTAGTAAGGAATGACATTGATCCGATTAAAGATGTGAATCTGTATTTATCCTCTAAGTTTCACATGAAGGATCTCGAAGTAGCGAATTTCATTCTTGGAATGTAAATAAAGAGAGATTGAGAAAGTAGAAGGCTCTAGTCACGTCAAAGGAAATAAGTTGAGACAGTCCTGAAACGGTTCAATATGTAGGATAGTCAACCGGTCAAGGTATCTATTCCTATGGGAGTTAAGTTATCTGTTGAACAGTTTCCAAAGACATAGGAAGAAAATGAGTACATGTTACATGTTCCTTATGCCAGTATGTAGGCAGCCTTATGTATGCAATCATTTGTGCCAACTAGATATTGCCCATGTAGCGGGAGTATTGAGTAGATATATGATAATGCTTGGAAAAGAGCACTAGACTATAGTTAAGAGAGTGTTCGGGTATCTATGTGACACGATGTACTATGCAATATTTTATGGAGGAGAACGTCCAAACACCAAGGAAATCAACGTACACGGTTTTTTTATTCCGATTGGGTTGGAGACATCAACCATAAACATTTGAATAATATATATATATATATTCAAGATATTTGGTGGAGCAGTCAGTTGGATGAGTAGAGGATAATCAGTCATTGCACTTTCAACTAATATTGAGGCTGAATCATAGGGTCTTCACTTAGTGAAACTATGCCATTGCGCCTTCATTCATGGGATACTAAATAATACCCCTAATTTCACTATATAGTGATAAATACCTAAAAAACCTTTTTTTAAGCCCCCCTCCCAATACATGTTTCAAATTAAAAACCTTTATTTTTACAAGATATTTTATATTTTTATGGGGATACCCCTTTTTGTACCCCCCTATACCCTACTCCGTGCTCCCCACCCTCTAATACCTACAATATATTGACCTTATTTTTAACAATTTAAAAACCCCCCTTTATGAATGAGCGTGATAAGGTATTGGTCAACAAGGTGAATCCCCCATGGGATGAATACATGGCACCTACTCCACGGGGACTTTACTTAGTGAACATCTCACATAGCACGTGCGATCGTGGGATATTAAAGAATACCCTTAATTTCGAGAGATATTGACCCAAACAAAGTTTTGTTGAAACCCCCTCCCAATACTTAAAACCTCCTCCCCACCCCTTTTTATACCTCAATCCTTATAAACCACCCTACCCACCCCAACCTTAAACCACTCATCCCCCCAATACCTGCAATATATTGGTTCGATTTTTGAAAATTTTAAAACCCACAACATGAACTAACGTGATAGGATATTGGTCAACAAGTGAAGCCCCCATGACCTGCTCATGCGTGCAAGGAAGTTGTTTGGTTGTATAAATTGTGTTTGGATGTTGGGTTTGGGTATCATCCTGTTAGGTTGGATCATGACAGTCAAAGTGCAATCTTCCTAGCAAAATATCCAAGATATCATTCAAATACAAAACACATTGATGTTCAATACTATTTTGTGAGGGATATGGTGGAGAAATGGAAGGTGTTTTTAGAAAAATTAAACACAATGAAGAATGTTGCAGATTCATTGATGAAGTTAGTGAGAAAAAATAAGTTTTCTTGGTGCAGGGAAACAATGGGATTATCAACCCCGTGAACTAAAGTTCTGAATCTCCTATTTATGCAAAGAAAACAACAAGTGGGAGAGTGTTGGGAACATTATATTCTTTGCATGAAATCGATTGACAAAGTTGATATTTGACTAGTATAGGTCAACTTGAGTCGAAGGAGACAAATTGTGAATGGTCTAATCGCCCGACTGACTGGAACAATTATTTGTTGGATGACAAATGACTGGTCGACGGAAGTCGACAAAGCATGAATTCGACAAACACTTTTACAGCTAGAATCTCAATGGATAGTCTAATATGGTTGACGAGTTAAGGAAATTGTAACCATATTCAATTAGGAAGTTATGGACCGCCATTAATGAGTAGTTAATTGAATTGCATCTATAAATAAGTAGTAATGGCTATGAATATATAGGATGAAGAGTGTATATTGTCACATATTGTGAGTGGGGGTAAACACATGTAACACTGAGTGTTGACCGGTTTGTGTTGGTACCACCAAAGTGCAGTAAATTTGTGCTTTATAATAGATGAATCAAGAGCTCACTAGTTTGCTGGTTTTCCCCAAGTGGATGTTTTCCATGGTAATTTATGTGTTATCTGTTGATGTGTTGTGTATTCCAGTGTTACCTTAATGTTTAATGTGTTATATGTATGAATCAAATTGCAAACTTACTCATATTCAGTATTAGAACTCAACAATGTTGTATCTAGTTAACTTTCTGAGAAGAAGCCCTTACAATGAAATCATAGTCTCATATGTTGATGCATAATCATCATCCTCGTACCCATATATACCACCATCAAAACAAGGTGAGGGTTCTTGAGAATATTCTTCCATATAAGGTTTAAATAAGCCTAGATGTTCATTGGTGTTGGATATCATACTCACTTCATTTCTGCTTATAATAGACCTCACCCGTGCTTATTAGTAAGTATGCGATCATTGCACAAGGAAAAGAAAGTGGTTTTGATATCATTGTTAATCCTAACTCGATCTAATGACTGGTAAACCAATTAAAACTATGCCAACAGTTCTTAATATGAAATCTATTGTTAGAAGTGTTTCAAAAGATAGTAATAGATCCAATTGGCAGTTCTGATGTGAACATTTAATTATAGAGTTCCAATTAAAGGAAATATAGAGTGAAGCATATTTTGATAATTCATCCATTCTAATTCCAAAAACTTAAGACCAATCTCCTCTTTTGGGTGCTCCCATTCCTTATCGGTCCCTCACCCATGGGACTCTAACACTTCATGGGCTCACTCTCATTTTTCACAAACAAAATATCAATTGTAATCTCTGTGGCTAGATAAGGAATGCTATTCAAGTTCAATGATAAAAGGAAGGATATCTTTTTGTGTAACATAGATAGGATCATGGCATTATTTCATTTTTTCTTGTCAAAATCGATAAAGTGCCACATTGATGTTGTGGAAGCAAACATGTACATAATAATATAAGCAACCCACACTTATCTTTCTTATAACAAATATAAATGTTCATTGTAGAATTGCCTCTCCAATTTGAATTTTTTGTGTATTATTTCATTAGAAAAAAATACTTGGTGTAGCATAATTCATAAACCTTGTAGACTCTGAAAAACCTATTCAATAGGTATGTTCAATGGCCTGCAATAATATTCAATTTCTCTTATCAAATGAAATATATTTTTATTGATGGATATCATTGCACCTTTGGAAGGGAGGTGGGTTGTCTCTATAATTTTTTTCTACACCATATACCCATGGAACCTATTCTACCGTGTATACCCATGGAAGCTACTAGATGTTATTTCAAGACCCTTAGTATACCCAGATGTCTATTCACAAAATCGCTAATGTTGTTTCTTCTTCTCATGTTGGCTCTCCATTGAAGTGTTATACAAGGGCTGAGAAGGGAGATTCGAGAGAGGTGAGTTTAAGCACTAAGACAACAAAGTGGAAATGAGCGAAGGACATTGTGAAGGAAATGGAGGGGTAGTTTTCGACTCCTATCTTCAAAATGAGAGAGGTGGTGGATGCAATTGTGGAGGAGATGTAGAAGTTTCTTGCATTGAAATCTAGAAATAACTTCCCCATTATGGTCATAAGCTACATTGACACTTTTCCTATGGGATGATTAAATCCAAATTTATGCTTTATTATTATTATTACATGCCTATACACCTATATATAGGTAAGCCTAGACTTGCAAACACCCTTCTATATTTTCTGCATTATTATTTTTAGTGATGATTTCTCCAAATGTTTTGATCTATTAATGTATATTTCTTAGCATGTAATTCCCCCATTGTCCTTGATTAACTATCCAAAGAAGAATTGAATTTGTAAATGGATGAGGATGTTTCCTTTTTTTGGTTGTAATGCATGCCTACTATTTTGCAAGAAGAATATTTTTGCTCTAGATCACATGATAAGATACACAATCTTTATGTTAATTATCATCTGACATTGTCACTATGGTTGGCTTCCCTTAAAACAAATAAGATTGGGGAGAGGTTTCTAAATCATTGATTGGAATAGAAAGGCTATGTAACCAATGCATTTACATCAATTATTTATTATTAATAAATACAATTTATATTAATCAATCTCAAATAATGCGAGAAAAGAGCACTTCCATGCTATTAAAACTTAAGTTGTTTGAGAAGAATCTATGCAAGCACATTCTTTTTACTATAAACCCTAAAAAGTCAGTCATTTTACTCTTGCACTTATGCAAGTGAGTAGTGTTTTAATATGTTATTTGATCATTGGTGATTATTATGTAGTTAAAATGTTTTCATTTAATTGAAAAAATGAATTATTGTGTATTTCTGTTTTTTTATCATGGATAATTTATATTTAAGTATGAATTTCGCAACATTTATTGCCCTCAAAGAAGTGGTGGAGGAGATATTTGGGCATGTACATGGGTAAATGGTATAAAGGAAAAGGAAAAAGGATTTGATATCTTATGCTTATGTAAATATGTGGGTCACGTTAATAAAAGAAAAGGAAAAATATTTTACATATGTTAGAAAATAAAAAGATTGAATTAATATAGATTTATATAAATTATAAAAAATTTAAGTTATTAAAGGTTTGTATCTAGATTTTATATTCGTATTGGTGCTAGAGTTAAATTGTTCATGTACACTTATTAGTTATCTAACTCAGGGTTTTGCATAACATTCCTCACATTGAAAACCTAAATTTTATATGTAATATTTCATATCATTAAGTCTATGATAATTTATTGCTTTTGAGATCACTTTTACAAGTTTGTTCCTATGATCTTGAGTCTTCTAGTTTGAAATAGTTTAAAATCATATATGGACCTGATTTTGTCACTTAACATTATTGTCCTATTAAATTCTGGTATTGTACATTCAACATAAAGTACAACTAAATTAATTTTTATGTAAATAAAATAAAAAATAGTAATATAAAAGATAGTAATGTCATCCTAATTGTGAATTTTTATATTAATGCTTATTAGTAGATGCCTTGAAATTATGTCTTATGCTAGTATATAATAAATAGTTTATTTTATTATATGAATAGAATCATGGTCGAATTTGTTGAGGTATAAATTTTTTTATCAAAATTTTTTTACACATTAATATATATATATATTAAAAAAGAGAAATAAATATATAAAATGGTGTATATATATATATATTGAAAAATGCATGGTACATAATGAACACACTAGAATGAAAATGAAATTGAAAATGAAATTGTAGGTAGATAAAGTTATTATGAATTGAATAACTTCATTTTAATTTAGATATATTAAACACTAAAAATAAGTTTCAATTTTTTAAATATTTAGAAGATATAAATTAGTTTAAGATAAATTCATTTCAGTTTATATATATATTATTTTTTATATAAATTTT
Organism: Pseudotsuga menziesii; assembly: GCA_001517045.1. Lineage (NCBI taxonomy): Eukaryota > Viridiplantae > Streptophyta > Pinopsida > Pinales > Pinaceae > Pseudotsuga > Pseudotsuga menziesii. The sequence goes on along the minus strand of LPNX010253363.1, from coordinate 154,842 downwards.
GTTGAAACTATTATTTTTAAGTCAAGCTTCTCTCACCAACTTACAATGTTTTGATTTTGGTATGCTGAATTCACAGAGACGAGTCGAAGCTTTTGGATGATGTCGTGAAATGCGTGTTTAAAAAGGTCCCCAAAATAGGGTTGGATGTGGCAAGATATCCAACCGGTCTTGAAGAAAAAGTCGAAGATTTTGAAAAGACTATGCTATTTCAGCAGCGGCAAAGTGGGAAAGCGAAGGTCCTGCGGATTGTGGGCATGGGTGGATTAGGCAAAACAACACTAGCCAAACATCTCTTCAACCAGAAAAGTTCAAATTTTGGTAAGTCCTGCTTCCTTTTTGATGTGAGAGAGAATGCAAGGAGAGGGTGTTTAAATACCTTGCAGACAAAACTTATAGAAGAATTAGTTCAATTAACTCTACAAATAGACCACGTGGATAAAGGCATAGAGATGCTTAGAACCCATCTCAAAACTACTTCTGAGCACGCATTAGTAGTTTTAGATGATGTAGATCATGCAGATCAGTTGCATGCATTTTTGCCTTTAAAAGACGTGCTTCCTTCCCATAGCTTAATTTTGGTTACATCTCGCAACAAGGATGTCCTCACAAGTTCAAGAATAGCAGAGGCGTCAATCTATAAGTTGACGGGCTTCAAGAAAGAATACTCTCAAGAGCTCTTCTGCTTACATGCCTTCTGCCAGCCTCATCCACCTTCAGGGTTCAAAGATCTTGTAGATAAGTTTCGCGATGGCTGCCATGGATTGCCCATGTCTTTGAAAGTGATTGGGGGGCTTCTTTGTGGCAAGAGTGACAAATCTTATTGGCAAGGTGTATTGGATAAACTTCCGAATGAGATTAAGCAGAGGCTTAAACTGAGTTACGATGCACTAGAGACAGAGGAAAAGCAAATATTCTTAGACATTGCATGTTATTTCATTGGAGAAGACATGGATATGGCCATAAGAATATGCGACGGATCAGGCTGGAGCGCTTTGGTGGCGCTTCAAAATCTGCGAGACATGGGAAGACAAATTGCGGATCAGGAAAAGCCTGAGGGAGTAATCCCGCATCGTCTTTGGCGTGTGATTGAGGACATTGCTGATTTGTGCAGGCAGCGATCATCTGTAAGTGCTTCAATTATTCAAACATTTTTAAGTTTTTTTCATTCAACCCAAGCACAAGGACATTCCTGATTTGTGGCATCAATCATCTGTAAGTGCTTGAATTCTTCAAACAATTTTAAGGTTTCTCTATTCAACAAAAGGTTGGTCTGTTCAATTTGTTTGTTGTTTGTTGTTTGTTTTTAACTTAATGAACAGGTAATAACTGAGGTGCGTGGAATTAAGACGGTTTCTCACTTCACTCCATTCTCTGGTTATCAACGAGAATCGTCATGGTTATCAAGAAAAATGGTCGAGAATCGTCATGGTTATCAACCAGAATCGCCATTTTTACCAACAGGACTCGTCACTTCGTCATATGGTCATCAACAAGAATCGTCATGGTTGTGGCGGCCGTTAATAGTTGGCATTGTTGGCATTCTTGCATCTTTGACATTCTTGTCATGGTGGGCATTCTTGTCATGGTTGGCATTCTTGGCATTGCTAGAATTTTTGTCATGGTTGGGATTGTTGCCATGGTTAGAATTCTTGTCAAGATTGGCATTTTCGCCATGGTGGTCTTGGGCGAAAAGTTGGCGTGATGAGTTGTGGTCATGGTGTGATGAGGTGTTGGAAAACTGTCTGTGGAAGCTGATCACCCCTACACAGTATCGTTTCAGTAAGTTGCAACTTATTGCCACTAAAGATGGTGATTTTAAAAGCATTTTGAGAAGGAGTAAACTACTTAACCAACCATTTGCACAAATTGGACGACCTGGCTTGGATGAGCGGTCACATCCAACCTTGCCGATCGTCCAATCGGTGCAAATGGTACCTGCCTTCCTGGATTCCGATGAATAATTCAAGGGTTTTAGAAGTGTCTGGAGAGAAATTGAAGACACTCTGGCGACCAAAATCTCAGGTTAAATCTAAATCTGGTTCTGTGTTTATTCCTTTTGTTATCCTTATGGTATATTATCGTTGTTATCGATATACTAGCACAGGGTCTGGAATGCGTTAGAATTATGCAGATGAAAACGATCATATCAATGAATATTGCGTTGCAGGCACCTCTGGAGTTGCGAGAGCTGACTATTTCTTCCCCTCTTTTAAAGTTTCCAAAGTCCATTGGGCAGCTGAAGCACATCGAAAAGATTGTGGTGAAGCAGAGTAATCTCAAATCGTTACCAGAAGAATTTTGTCAACTGCGCTTGCTGAAATACCTCGATCTCTCTGAGTCCAAGCTTTTGCAAATGCTTCCAAAATCTTTCGGGTGCTTGGAAAATCTCCAACACCTTGATCTCTCTGGGTCCCAGAGATTGCAAATGCTTCCAGATACCTTCGGGAACTTAATTCACCTTAAACATCTGAATCTTCATTCTTGCTCGAGCCTCACTCTGTCCCGGGAAACATTTACAAATATCAGCACGCTCGAATGTTTAAATCTTGAAAACTGTCGTAATGTAGGAGCATTGCCTCCCGAAGTCGCACATCAATCGTCCCTGGAGCACTTACGTCTGTATGGTACTTGTGTGTGTCCGAAAAGGATTTAAAAGAATTCATTGATGATATCGGAAACCTCAGTAGCTTGGAAGTTCTTAGCAAGCTCTTTGTTGACAATGCTGCCATGTTGGCTTGGACTGGGTATCACAAGAAATTGCAATAGTTGGAAAATGGATGATTATCATGAAAAAATTATATTTGATTATGTATTAATAAGCTTATTAATTTTGTCATAAAAATGTAAATTAATAATAATAAAGTATATGCAAGTATTTTAGTTTATAATTCATTTATTAATTAATGCAATTTTTGTTGATTTGTAGGATTTATATATTACATTGAAATTATTAAACCATTTTTACTCAATATGATTATTACTTTATTATAATTCACAATTTTGATAGTGTAAATATTTTATAAATTTTTGGGATGAGATAATTTCAATTTAGTAATTTTTGTTTCTCGGAATAAATATAAATATATTTTTAACTATCAAGCAGAGAGGGATTAAATCCTTTGAAGTGTAAACCTTTCTCAAGTTTAAAACTAAAAAGAAGTTTGCATCTCAAGTGATTTGATTCTCTTGACTCTTGATACCATAGTTAAGATGGATCAATACTTAGTTAAAAAAATAAATTATAATTATAAAAAAGTCCCAATATATAAAATATTACAAATAAAAATATCATTATTCACTCTTTCAAATAGCTCTCCTTAAATTTTTACCATCACAAAAGGATTTGAACAATATCACATTTCAACATTAATTTATAAAAAATTATTCTAAAAATTGTATATTTACAATATTTAAGGTAATTACATTGACATCCAAACATTGCTAATTTGTTTATGCAAACACATAAAAAAAACATACATTAACCCTAACCATATATGCCTCCAAAGCACATATTATCTGAAAAAGCTTAAACCCTTAAAAATGCTCATAGAATTGAGATATAGCACGCTCAAATCCTAATGCTCTTGGAACGCTCAAATCCTTGACAGTGCTCTTAGAATTGAGATTTATCCAGGTCATCAAAGTAGGGATGTTGTAATGTCTTGACAGTGCTCTTAGAATTGAGATTTATCCAGGTCATCAAATGAGGGATGTTGTAATGTCTTTTTAACTGATATTCTCCTGGCTTCTTGAAAAAACAACATTTTCTGTTAAAACATGAATTCAAATATATTTCGTCTGATATATTTTAAAAAAAGGTCTATTTGGTCTAATATACTTACAAAAAAGCAGAGAGACCAAACTATATAAGGTATGGGACGAGAATAAAGATTAAGACTCTTACAGACACAAGGTCTACACCACTTGGTTCCAATTATAATAACACTGCTTATATTTCCATTGAGGATAATCGTTCATTTAGTTACTCCGGACCAAATTTCTTCATTATGAGTTTCTAGAAACCTGTTCCATGCAAAGAATAATTTTTTTGAGCAAAATGCTGTTGCGCATATATGCAAAGGAAGGCTCGCAAATAAAGATAGAACGTTTCTTTTTCTTTTTTTCTTTGGGTCAACTGTTAACTTGAAAATTTTAAAAACTTCTTGTACTTCAAATTCTCCAATAAAGGCTTGCATGCTCGAAATTTCAGACCTTTTGCACATTAAACGACATAGTATACCAATGTCTCAATAAACTAAAGCAACCAAGTAAATTGTCTTAAACCCTTAAAAATGCTAATAGAATTGAGATATATGCCTCCAAAGCACATATGATTCTTTGCTGGTAATAAAGCACTGAGAGCTTGTGAAATGTTATTGGGAATATTTCTTCCATAGGATTGTCACAGGGGATCATAGTGTATGCACAAGCTTTATTCTAACGACTTCTAATCTCAATTGTCGTTCCATATCAGTCTCGGAATTCAAGGGAAACATTTCAGTCATTTGAACAGTGCAAATGTGGGAAGCACAAATAGTAATCTATACTGTGAGGATTTTTCCACCTAAAGGAATAACTGCGTAGATTGTTCTGAGTGTTGTGGCATTTAACTTCTATGGCTAAAACATATCTTTTATGGTTGGGTTGCCCAAACTGGAGGATATGTATTTGGATCAGTCTTGGGTGAATGTAAATGAAAGAGTCAGAATCCCTTCGGTAGTGGGTCCTTTCATCTCTTAAGACGTGTATAGGATCCACTTTAAAATTATTAGAATTTATTTGAGACTAATATGAAATACTGAGAGAATCGATTGCTAAGGAAGGAAATATGCAATATATTTGCAGCATATAACTTCTCGTGGATCTCCAATGAACAGTTTGGTAAGATATAAAGTCAATGATGATGTAGTGATTTCTACAGGTTGAAAAAACAAAAAAGAAAAGAATAATTGTAACAAAAAAGAAAAGAATAAACGTAGGGATTTCTAGGGTCATAATTTTTTACTTAGTTGTTAGCTTGGGCTTAAATTTGACAAAGTATTCAATGTAGTGGCCGATAAGATCGAGTTTTTTTTGACACTTTTTTGAGGCCAAATTTCTTTATAGAAGGCTTCAAATTGAGGTTTTAGTGTTTTGAGATAACTTTTTTAATTTGTAATTAAGAGTTATTTCTAGGTTTATAAACCTAATTAGAAAAGCTAGTGGACAACTAGTGTAGCTCTAGTTAGTTTATAGTTGGTGTTCAGATTCATAGCCATGTGATAATTTTCTAAAATTAGCAATTTTTGAAATCTGAAATAGTAGTTATAAAGGGTTGGACCTTCATTGTAATAGTTTGGATGGAGAATGAATAAAAAACTAGTTAATTTTCTCACTTTCATGTGTTTGTGTGGTTTTTAGATCTTATGAATTGAATCAAAGCTTATTGGCTACGTCGTCAACTGAATCAAAGCTTAGAGGATACATCATCTGGTATCAGAGCAGGAAGATGGTTGGGAGAGGAAGAGGAAGAGCAGGTCTTGCTCAGATGCATAGAGATATGCAAAACCTCCAAAGGCAAGTAGCAGATCTTATGAACATGTTGGCTAATCAAAGGATAATACGAAGAGAAGCATCTAATGAGGAGACAAACTAAATAGGTGTACATTAGCACACATAACATGCAAAAGAAGAAGTAGAGCGCATACATTTTGAAGAAATGATGCTGAGGGCTCTAGAAGGGAGAAATGATGGGATCAAAATGGAAGTTTCAGACTATGCATAGACTCTTAAACTAGAGGAGCTAATAGATTGGTTGAACTCCATGGAAAATTATTTTGAATGGAAGCCTATGACAGAAGAAAAGAAGATGAAATTTGCATGCACAAAGTTGAAGGGTCACGCCATGATCTGGTGGGATCATGTGCAAAAAGACAAAACAAGAAAAGGAAAAGCGAAAATAAAGACATAGGATAGGATGGAAAAAAAGTTGCTAGACATTTTTTTGCTGCTAGAATCTGCACAAACCCTTTTTCGTAAATTTCAGAACTTGAAGCAAAACCTGTCTGCCGTGGAGGAGTTCACAGATGAGTTTTATCAATTGTCCATTCCTGTGGATCACCAGGAAACTGATGAGCAACTGGCTGCAAGGTGTGTGAATTGTTTGAAATTTTCTATTCAAGATGAATTGAGCATGCATAGGGTTTGCGGCATGGAAGAGGCATGCGAGTTAGCCTTAAAGGCCGAGGAAAAAAAAAATTGACAATTATCTCAAAGAAATAGAGGAGCAAGGAGGGGCACATTGTCTGCTTCACGAAGTGGTTTTAATTATAGAAGAGGCGAATCATCCCACGGAGCTGAAAAAGAAAAAGATACTAGACAAGGTAACCTGAACCAACCACAAGGAAGAGGATTTCGGAGGGGTAGAGACTACGATGGTGGAAGAGTAAGACCTTATTAGTGTTTTAGGTGTAGTGTAGAGGGTCATCAAGCATTTGAATGCTCAAATTACAACATGCAAGAGCCAAAGCAAGGACAACAACCTAGTTTGAATTTGGTCCAAGCTGAGAATGAAGAAAAAGGAATTGAATCTGAAGTCCCACCTGATATGGGGGGGAATCTCATGATACGAATGTCAATGGTGACTCCTAAGAAAGAGAAAAGACAGAGTAGCAGCAATGAATATTCGTGGCTTCAGACAAATATTTTTCGAACCAGGTGCACTTCTGAGGGAAAGGTATGTCAAGTTATTGTTGATAGTGGTAGTTGTGAGAATATGGTTTCCAAAGAGATGGTAGATAAGTTGAAATTACGTTGTGAAACAAATCCCCATTCTTACCGAATTTCATGGTTCAAAAAAAAGAATGAAGTCACCATTAATAAAAGATGTTTGATCAAGTTTTCCATCGGTAAGACTTATAAAGATGAAGTATGGTGTGATATCATTTTGATGGATGCGTGCCATCTATTATTGGGGAGTCCTTGGCAATTTGACAGGAAAGTCATACACGCCGGAGGAAAGAATACCTACACCTTTTGGAAAGATGGTTCAACAGTCGTTTTATTACCCCTTAAAGATGAAGGGGAAACTGAGAATATGTTGTTAGAAAAAGAGTTTGTTAAAGAAATCAAGGAAACAGGATTCTGCTATGCATTAATAGTGCAAAAAGGAGTCGAGGAAGACATACCAATAACTACTGAAGTGGCCAAGTTACTAGAAGAATATGTTGATGTTATCCCTAATGAACTTCTTGATGGAATTCCACCAAAGAGGGATATTCAACATCACATTGATTTGATCTTGGGATCATCCTTACCTAATCAAGCATCCTATAGAATGAGTCCTACACAACATGCAGAGCTCAATCGACAATTAACATAGCTTAAAAAGAAATGTGTGGTAAGAGAAAGCATGAGTCCCTGCATTGTACCAGCATTGTTCACTCCAAAAAAAGATAATACGTGGAGGATGTGCACACATAGTAGAGCAATAAGTAAAATTATCATCAAATATCGGTTTCCTATACTGCACTTGTACGACATGATGGATGTACTATCTAGAGCTAAATATTTCAGTAAAATTGATTTGCGAAGTGGATACCACCAGATCCGAATTCGCGAAGGAGATGAATGGAAAATTGCCTTCAAGACCAGGGATGGGCTATATGAATGGATGGTGATGCCATTTGGGTTGTCCAATGCACCTAGTACCTTTATACGGTTGATGAATATTGTGCTTCGACCTTACATTGGTAAGTTTGTTGTTGTTTATTTTGATGACATTCTAGTTTTCAGTAAAAACAAAGAAGATCACATACAACATTTAAAGGTAATATTGGATACATTGAGAAAACATTAGTTTTATGCAAACCTGAAGAAATGTAGGGCCCTGCAAGAAAGTTTGGTAATTTTGGGTTTTTCATCTCAGTAGAATGAGTCAAGATGGATTCAAAGAAGGTTAGAGCAATTTTGGAGTGGCCTAGTCCAAAAAGCATAACAAAGGTAAGAAGTTTTCGTGGGATAACCATCTTTTACATAAAATTTATTCAAAATTTTAGCATTAGTGTAGCACCCATAACAGATTGCACCAAAAGCACAACATTCAAGAGGACCAATGAAATTGAAGAAAGATTTAAGTTTCTAAAGAAAAAGGTAACTGAGGCACCTGTATTAGCCTTACCATATTTTGATAAAGTGTTTGAGGTATTCTGTGATACCTCACATCTAGGAATTGGGGCTGTACTCAGCCACGCAAGTAAACTAATTGCATTTTTTATCGAAAAATTGAATGATGTAATAAATAACTGCTCCATATATGATGTATAATTTTATGCAATTGTGCAAGCATTGTGACATTGGAGGCATTATTTAGTGCCAAATTTTTTTGTGTTATTTACTCATCACATTGCATTAAAATATGTAAACACCCAAAATAAATTGAACATTAGACATACAAAATGGGTTTCCTTTTTACAAGGATACACCTTTGTTCTGAAGCACAAGTTAGGAAAGCAAAATCAGGTTGCAGATGCTTTGAGTCGATGCATTACTCTCTTGACCACCATGGAAAATAAAGTAAATGGGTTTGTTGTATTGAAGGATCTCTATGTGACATATAACGATTTTCGAGAGATTGTGGAACAGTTGAAGAATCCAGTTGCAGGGAACATGGATCTTATTCAGAGTGAATATTTTATGCAAGATGACTACCTCTTCAAAGGAAAACAACTATGAATTCCAATTGGTTCTATGAGAGAAAATATCATCAGAGAACTTCACAGTAGCAGCTTGGCAGGACATTTTGGGAAGGATAAGATGATAGACTTAATCGAAGATAAGTATTACTAGACAAAGATGAGAAAAGATATAACCAAGTATGTGGCATGATGTAGGATTTTTCAAATGGCTAAAGGACACTCACAAAATACAGGGTTGTGCATTCCATTACCAATTCCCATAGATCCATGGATAGATCTTAGCATGGACTTTGTGTTGGGGCTCCACACACACAACGAGGTAAAGACTCTATTTTTTTTAGTTTTTGATAGGTTCTCTAAAATGGTTCATTTCATTTATTGTAAGAAAACTAATGATGCATCAAAGGTGGTAGAATTGTTTTTTTTTTTCCAGAAATTGTTAGATTGCATGGTGTTCAAAAAACTATTACCTATGATTGAGATACTTGGTTTTTGGGTCATTTTTGGAGGACTTTATGGAAGAAAATAGGGACTAAATTACAATTCAGTAGTTCCTATCACCCCCAAACATATGGGTAAACTAAGGTAGTAAATCGTTTGGGAAACTTGTTATAGAGCATTGTCGGAGAGAAGCCCAAGCAGTGGGATTTCACTTTACCTCAAGCAGAATTTGCCTAGAATAGTTCAGTAAATAAATCTATAGGTAAATATCCATTTGAGGTTGTTTATGGTAGAAATCCTATGGGTGTACTAGATTTGGTGCAACTACCACTTGGTGATAAAATCAGTGATGATGGGGAAGCATTTGCAGAACAATTTCAATAGTTGCAACAACAAGTGAGACAGAAGCTACAAGCGAGTAATGAGAAGAACAAAATTATTAAAGATGCTCACTGACGACACAAGATATTCAATGAAGGTGATTTGGTGATGGTTTATTTACGAAAAGAGTGGTTTCCTAGAGGAACCTACCACAAATTGAAGTATAAGAAAATTGGTCCTTGCAAGACTCTTGGGAAAATTAATGACAATGCTTGCAAGGTTGATTTACTAGTTGATCTTGATATTTCCCCTGTGTTTAATGTTTCTGACATATATATATTCCATGGGGACACTGTGGGTGATGACAGTGAGGAAGGGACGGATTGGCAACATGATGTTTCAACAAAGAAAAAGGAAAAGATTGTTGGTATCTTAATAAGGATACCCTTCATACTCGGTAAGGTCAATAAAACAGATATCTAGTCCAATGGGAAGGATTAGCATCAACAGAGAGTACATGGATTACAGTGGGGGACTTGTTGAGTCTAGATCATGTGAAGTGGAAACAATTTGAAGACAACAACTTGCAGGAGCTACGTTCTTTTCAACCAGAGGAGAATGAAACTTCCATTAGCTGCCATTATAGTTGTATTTCGGTTGCACAGTGAAACTTCTCTGATTCAGAAAATGCTACCACCAATAGATGTGCCCTATTGAGGAGATTTATCCTAGGCCTTCTTGCTTGATGATCTGTGGAGAGAACACCTTCAACTAGGAAGCCCTAGTTCCCGCAGCTACACAGGGCCTTCTTTCATAGAGGCTCTGATGCCCATTAGAGGAAATTTGGGGTCTAAAATGGGCCTTATAAGAAAACGTGCCAAAAAAAGTTTTTGTGAATTGGAATTCAAGAACCAATAGAATTTCAATAAAATAAGTCAACCATAATGGTTGAATTGACATATTTGTCATTAAAAAAAACTACTTTTTTTGTTCGTATTTTCGACATATCTCCCTGTGTTTTTACTCAAATTTCGATTGGGAGAGCTCATTGGATGTGGAATTTTACTCTGGATTTAATGAGAACCCACACCACATACTTTTGATGGATCCCGCTACACCAAAAAAAAATACCTGAAAAAATGTGATGATGATGTCATCATCACTTTTTTCAGGTATTTCTTGTTTTTCGGGTAGCAGGATCCTTCAAAAGTATGTAGTGTGGGTACTCGTTGGATGCGGAATCAAATTCTGCATCCAACAGCTCTCTCGATCGAAATTTGAGTAAAAACACAGGGAGATATGTCAAAAATACGAACACAAAAAGTAGTTTTTTTCTTTCTTCCTCCAAAATTAATTAATATTATTTTATTATTTTCCTTAGCAGGCCCATTTTAGACCCCAAAATTCCTCTAATGAAGTTAGATTTTCTTAAGATCTGATTAGATTATCTAGGATATTTATCTGAAAGAATAACAAGTACATCAAAATGCATAAAATGTAAAAGATGCACAAGCCACAAATATTTTCAACGAGGAAACCATAGAGGAGAAAATCCTGCAAACTTCTTCAGAATAGTAAGATGATCAAAAGCAGTAATAAGAAATGTTCAGTAGCTATCTTTCTCTCCTTCTATGACTGTCTCTCTCTCTCCATCACCTTAGAGTGTGTGTGTGGTGTGTATAAATGAGGGAGAGCGCCTCCCTATTTATACCCTTTCAAGTCACTAACCAAATATAACACTCGAGCCTACATGTCATCTCACATGGAGCCCACTTCTCCTAGAGAGACTACAATTACATATTACATGATTTTACACTGGGGACTATTTCCCCGACTTACAACGGAGGTCGTACCTCAAGGTCTAGACACAATTTAGACATCTTGTAAAGGGGTAATGCACATCCCCAATGGGGGTACAAAAACATACAATGATAATATACATCATAATATCTTCCGAAATTACAAATACATCAACAATATGAATTATGGTAAAATTTGGAAACCATCTTTAATAAATGCAATGAGTTTGAAGTCCACCAACTTGACAACCAATTGATTGCTTTAAATCCTATTGATTTACCTTGCATTGAATATTTTCTGTCCAAGTCATAAACAATTAGGATTTTACTTGCATAAGATAAAATAATCAAGCCATGTGACCAACTCATATACGTTATTCTTATGAAGTTTGGTACTACTTATTTTGTTTTTCTATCTATTTTTCACTCCATTATAGAAGTTGTTACTAGTTAAGATGATACTTACCAAATACCTTGTTTTAAGCCATGGATCAATATTGACATCAAGATTGAGGAGAAGATGAACCTTTATATCAATTTATGTCTAGAACATATTGTGGTCGTCAAATTACGTAAGTACAAATGCATGGTAAAGAAACATGCTTCACCTAAAGACACATCAGAGCAAGTTGCACTACAACAAATTTGACTTTTAGGGGCGGTTGTCTTCCACCTCCAAAAGTCACTTTTGTGGGCGGTTTTGGCTTTAGAGGCGGTCTTTACGAAACCTCCCCTAATAGCACCGACACTAAAAGTTTTGACTTTCAAGGGCAGTTCTAGAAGAGATCAAAACCACCCCTAAAGGTGTCTTTTGGGGGCAGTTATAACCCCCCCCCCCCAACAAAAAAAAGTGACTTTTAAGGGCGATTATAAATGCCCCTCATAGACACCCATGGGGGTGGTTCCAAACACCCCCCAAAAGTCCTTATTAAAAACCTTTGGGGCGATTACAAACCCCCCTTGTAGGTACCTATGGGGGTGGTTTCAAACCCCCCTCATAGCTACCTATGAGGGCGATTCAAAACCCCCCCTAAAAGTCTTTACTACAAAACTTTGGGGGCGGTTATAAACCCCCCTCGTAGGTACCTACGAAGGCATTTCAAAACCCCCCCTAAAACTATTTACAAAACTTTGGGGGCGGTTATAAACCCCCCTCATAGGTACCTACGGGGGCAGTTCAAACCCCCCCTTAAAAGTCCTTATTGCAAAATTTTGGGGGCGGTTATAAAACCCCCTCGTAGGTACCTATGGAGGCAATTCAAACCCCCCCTAAACTCTTTACAAACCTTTGGGGGCGGTTGTAAACCCCCCTCGTAGGTACCTACAAAGGTGGTTCGAACCTCCTTTGTAACTCTTTACAAACCTTTGGGGGATTTTATAAACCCCCCTCGTAGGTGCCTATGGAGGCGGTTTGAAACCCCCCTAAAACTCTTTACAAACATTTGGGGGCGTTAATGAACCCCCCTCATATAAACTTACAGGGGGGGGGTTTGAACCCCCCTTGTTGTAACATACAAGGGCATTTTTGAACCCCCCTCATAGCCACAATAAATCATAATAAAATATATTTTATTAAAAATATCAATATTGCAATATCAATAGGGCACGAAGGAATCGAACCTTCAACCTCCTACTTGTAAAGCAAGCGCTCTTCCGTTGAGCTAGAACCCTTTAATAATTAGGGAAATGGACAATATTAACACCAAGATTGCATCATTTGTCATTCTAAGAAAATACTAATAATCCCAACATTGTTTCTGACTCGAGAGACCTAAGAAAGTAGTTTGAATGGCCCTAATCTTCTTTAGAAAATGTAGAACGAATAGCACCCGAGATAGATTGTACATGCAGAAAAATCAATAAATCTACATTTATACATTAGAAGGACTTAGTGCAAAGAAATACTAACTTAACTATAGTGCCATGAAACTGACCCAAGTGAGAAGATGTAACTGAACAGTGTAAACAATATTGAAATTCTTAAAGAAAAACTTAAATTGGACTCAGAAGTGATCCAGATTAGATTTCACAACGAAGTTCACACAGAAGCTTGCTGTATCTCTATTTGACAGTTAGGTAAATGGGAAGTAGGCAACAAAAATTGCAAATATTGGGGTGGGTAGAATTATGATTCTGTGCAATACATATGCGGGTACCCGCACTTACATGAGCCCGAAGGGATTCGATCTTGATATATATGGTAACAGAGGATATCAGTCTCTGACCTCCTTTCATACTAAGAATTTAGGGCAGTAATGTGTTGACTTAATGCCTCGGGCCTCCTACATCAGATTTGTACCAATGACTCTATACAAACTAGACAAAGGATTGCAAGGCATATCTTGTTTACAAAGGTTTTTATTCTCCAATTTCACACTTTTTGATAATTAGAAATTTTTAGAAGGTCTCTTGTTTTGGGGAAGAATGGGGATTTTTGTTACCCCATGGTTCCCAAAATTTAACCCAACCAATATGTTTGTCACTAAAATGTTTGTTTAGGTGCGCCTCCCAAATCTGCCACGACACTTTTGGGAGTTAACATTTTTTAAAGACATTGGGAATACATTGGACAAATATTATAAATAGATACAGATCGAATTAAAATTGGTCCTTTAACATATGTTCATATGTGTGGAGATCAACATAAGTAAGGGATTATTGGATACGCTAATACTTCAAAGGAAGGGTTCCATATGGAATCAAGAATTGGATTACAAAAATACAACTTTTCAATGTGGAATTTTTCATCAAGAAGGACATTTGCATTATCCATGTTTTCAAGCATGAGTTCATTCTAATAGGAAAAAAGGACATAAACCAAAACCCAAAGGATGGAAATCATTTAAGAAACATTTTTCAAATGATGAAGAGGAACACAATGCAGAAAATCAGCACACAACAATCTCAAAGAAGGATACAAATGCATGCCCAACAGTGCAGGTTGAGGAATTAGTGCCCTCTTAGGTGTATACATAAGAAAACAAGAATACCAGGATTTCCCCCTCTAGGATGGTAATTACAAATAAATCCCTTTAGGGGTAATGTAGAAAGTGCATGAATCTGACAAGTCCAATTCAGATAAGGAGTTCACACACCATCCAAATCCTAGATGTCTAACTTGTGATCTACAGTTAGTCCATGTGGAACCTTCACCAGGCAGGTGGATTGAGGTAGAAAAGAAGCTATGGGAACCCAAGTGGGTCTGAATACTTATATCCTTCATGGTATACTTTCTAGTTTTTATCTTTGTTTCTTAATGCATTGTCGTATGGTAATTTTAGTGTTTCATTTTGTAAGGCAACTTACCTCGCAGAACTATTTGGTAGTTTGTTGTTTAGGCCAATATAAGGAAGCTTACCTCGCAGAACTATTTGGTAGTTTTTTGTTTAGGCCAATATAGAATGTTTTGGACTTAGCTACCATGTATCCGACAACAGCCCCAATAAATGAGTTGATTTCTATTTCAATTATTAATAACTAATACGTTTAGGATGATAAATTGTACTCAAATTGCCTCTTGTTCCACCCAATACCAACGTTTTCCCTTTTACTCAATGACGAAGATCCAATGGAAGAGATGCAGATTTTTGCTAGGGGCACTGAATTCCTAGAAAAACTACAAAGGATTTGCATGCCAGTGTGTACTTCATGTATCAGAAAACATGAGTTAAAGACAAGGTCACATGGAGTTGGGCGCTTAACGAAGGAGCTTATTGGCCCATGTTCTGGGATTTTTCAGGAGAAGAAGCCATAACACTCTTGTGATCATGTCAATGCATTGTTGTTCATCTACAAGCCCAAACATAGATTTTGACAGCCCATTTGTTGTGAGTATGTGACCATATTGACATGGATCTTGAAGCCCACACCTAGATTTCAAGGGCCCATTTGCTGTCAAGGTGTGATCACATTGGAATTTGTCTAAAATACCAATCTCGGGTATTATGAACCTATCTAATGTGAGATCTGTGTTTATATGCATTATGTGTTAGACCCAATTTTGCAATAATTGCAATGGTGAGGCTATTTGAGCAATGTTGTTGTGTAGTGGTTGCAACAATGGAGCTAGGAGGGAGGATGCATTTGGATTGAGATTGATCATGGGAAACTGTGGAACAAGAGAGGAGTTTGTTGTCACCAGTGTTGTCCCCATAGCTAAGACAGGTAAGCACAACTGATGCTTTTATTTTACTTCTTTTGTTGTTGTTTGTGCAAGATTTTATCCTGCACCAAACACTACACATCAATGTCATGAAATATCTTCCTAGAGATAGAAGGGTTGGTTATTTCAATCTGCTCAGCAAGGCCTTTGAGGTAGGAGGATACCGAATGATAATCATTGGTCTTTCAATAAAGACCAACCCGATGAAATCTTTCAGGGCTTTAAGTGGTTGATAAGGGTTCATTTTTTAGCTATGACCAACCCAATAAGCTCTTTCAAGACCTTATCTTGTTGACAAGGGTTGATTTTTTTAGTCAAGATTAACCCACTGAGTAAGGCCTTTTAGGACCAACTCTTCAATGTTACAGGCCTGCTATGTTACAGCCCCTTGTTGATTTCCTGCAAAAACCTTTGTTACCCTTTTTTGTTTCAAGATTGGAAGGAAACCTTGTACATACAGAAGCATAGACACTCACACCATTAAGCAAACACGCTCAGTTCATGATCCCTAGCAGAGCCATTAAAAAGAATCAATTAACATAATAACATTTGGATTGGGACATAAGTCCCATTTACAAAATTGTGGGAAGTACTTTGGCTTTTCCCTAAAAATCATTGTGAGGAGTTCCACAGGAACCCCGAAGTAGTTGGCCATTGAGAGAACCTCCCAAGCGAAAAGGGAAACGATCCCTGCCGGATTCACTAGATTCCCACCCGCGAGGAAAACCAAAGAGTTGTCGTTTGTGGCCAAGCGGTTAGAAATTTTACCTGCGCTGTGGAGTGAGGGGTACTGCGCCAATACGCAAGCTGTCAGACAGCCTTGGTGACCAAGTGACTCCTTTTGAACCATTATGAAGGAGATTAAAAACTGGGTCCATATTCATCTCATGTTACTACCACAACCATCATTTCTCCACTACATTATTCCCATCGGCTTAGGGGGAACACCCCTCAGTTAGGTTCCTTGAATTGCCACTGTCGAAGCCATATTTGACATCACTCACCACCCTCAGAGCCACACATAGCCTCTGAGTCTGATTTGGATTCCTACCAATCTTAACCCACTTTGTTCATTGCCTCGTCTAGCCCCATGGCTGGCACACATCTAGATCCCTTCTATGGAGGGGTAGTTGGTAGTGTCCCTACATCTTTGTCATCCATCATCACGAGTATCCCCTCTAGTGGTCCCATCACCACTACACACATTGTTTTTAGCATGCCACCCATTAGTGGCATCCCCACACCAGCTACCGTGGTTTCCACCATTCCACCTGTTCTTCCTGGGGGTAGTGTCCCTTCCACGTCCATCCCAACTATTCCCACAATTGGGGGTCATCCTCATATACCCCCAGTGTTGGCCACTTTTCTTCACTTGCGCGACCCAGGTTCTGTGCAGCCCGTCGATCCAACAACTACCCGAGATATCGACCCGATAAAGCAAGCCCCATTAGCAACACCTGCGAAGCAGGCACAGTCTCACCCGAGATATCTAATAGATGGGTAACCACTGGAACCATGTTTCCACGATTGTTGGGGAAGTATAGTCCCTTGGTTCCCAACCAAGGAGCTCAACAAAGGCAGCAAGGCGGCTGGACGATGAAGTTGGTTCTGCGTGAATGAGCACAACTGTATGTCATCGCACGCAACCTGAATTTCCTTTCTCCCTCACAGCTGGCGCAACTCGTGTGGTGCAGCTAACTCACATCAATTGGCTCTAGGAATTAAGTTGGGATTCATAACAGGAATTATGTTGAGAAGTATATATATTTATATAGCTTCAATTTAGCAAGATATTATGTTCATCCATCTACCAATTGCAAGAAACTGACAGAAACCGAACCGCATTTAGCATTATATGGAAAGCAACTATTAATCAATCACATAAACATTCACCACATCAATCATTCATTTGGAAACAATAAATAACGTGGAAACCCATTTGGGAAAAACCACCAAGGTGCTCTTCATCTGGCATGAGAAAGGATATAGCACCTTGCAGTCTGCGGGATGCAGACTGATCTTGAGATATGTCTTTAAGTTTAGACTCATAGTTCTCATGCTCTCTGTCTTATTTCTCCTAATCTACTGCTACTACCTACAGATCCACACATAGCCTAGATCGACTCTCCTAGCATCTGTGCCACTTTAGCAGAGCTTTTTCCTTCCACTATTCTAATTACCTTTTCCTAGATCTGCTCTCTGCAACTATATATAGCTCACGTCTATCAGATCCATTCCGTAATTACAACTAACAAAAATCCAGCCTTCTAACTATTACATCTCTCCCATTTATAATATTTTACATGACCACACTGGGTCGACTGCTTATAGGAAGTCTGTTAATTGTCACCATTAGTCACCCCCTGAGCTACAACTGTGGTGATCATGACTCGACACAAGGCACTAAGGACCTTACTTACAGCGTGCTTTCACTCATGTGGAATCCGCCGACTTAAGCCGGCTTTTGCACCCACGACCTCCCTGTCACTTTTTGGCCATTCCTCTCGTGTACGCTTCCGTGCTTGCCTTTCCTTTGCCACGCACTTCTCTACTCTGCCTTCGCAGGCCGTTTCCATCCTTCGCGCTCTTCCTTTGCTTCTATCACATGCGCGACGCATTTTCCTTGGCTACGCATGCGGATTTCCTTCTTATGCCCCTTTCCATGGGCCAACAAGCCCCCAACACTCACCTGTGGCTCATCCCAAGCCACTAAGCAAGCGACATATGAGCGGCCCGATCTGCGCAGTTTCTTTTGGAAAAATATAGATAGGTCTTTTTTTTAGCTTCGGCTGCATCTTATCTTGCGCAGTCCTCTCCTTACTCTCTTTTTTTTTTTTTTACTTGGGCTGATACGACTTCCTTTTCAGTCTGTTATGATAAGTCTATACCCATAGCGTGCTCTGCATCTGGCTGGGCCTTTTTTATGGTGCTTCTGTTGTTCTGCGTTATGTTCCTATGTGCCCTTATTTGCGTTGCGTTCTCTTCCCTTGTTTCTTCTCGGAGATCTTCTACGGTCTCCATTGCATCTATATCTTTCCTTAGAAGTTGGGCTGCATTGCCAATGTTTTGCTGGAACTGGGCCAGAATAGGTGTAATTCGTTCGATCTCCTGGCAAGCTTCTTTTGCCTGCTGCTTGAGTTGCTGCACTGTGCCACTGCTTGGTGTTCTGATGAGGTACTCAGTAGTGCGTGAGTGAAGTCGTGGATGTGCTGTTGAACCGGCTGAATTAACTTTGTTATCCGTTCAGCTTCGGCCTACTGTTCATCCATTTCCTTGTTGCGCATGATTTCCTGGTCGCGTAGGGTTCTGGCCTTATTGGGGAGCTCCTTAAGCTCAGTGTCCCGAGAAATTTTCTCTTTCATTGGTAACTTCTTAATCTCGGCTTTGAGTACCAGGATTTGTAAATATGCTTTCCGTGCTTGCTTGATAAGTTGTTCTGCCAATACATCATCAATGAGCTGCTCCCATGCTATAGCAATTGTCTCAACTGCCTTTGCACAGACGTGCTCGGCTTCCCTCAGTCGGGCAACTGCTTGAGTTGCGGATTGTTTCCTTTGTTGCAGTACTTCCGTGGGTGTGCCAGGCGGTGGGTGGGTTTTCATCTCCCGGATCTCTTTCTGGAAGTCTGCGGCCATCTTGGAGAGATGTCTCAATTGATCCACTAATTCGACCTCAGACTCTTCTACCTCATCGAAGAGTTGTGTTGTTGCTTCCTTTATTGCTTGTTCTAGTGAATCCTGCCTCTAGGTTTGGGCTTCCAGATCTACACGCTGGCGGTTGATAATGTGCTTTCGCTCCCTTGCTTTCCTGGTTGCCTTAGCTGCTTGAGAGGTAGTTGCAGTTTCGCGAATTCTAATTTCTGTTGCAGCGTCCTGCTGAATAGAGTATATCTGCGGCAACGTTAACTTTGAAAAATTTAAAATCAGCGTGTCCAAGTTATGGAGACTTGCCTTGTTCTCTTCGCCTTTCTTAGATAATTCCTCCACATGCATTTCTATTGTTAGGGGTGGGATCATGATTGGCTCCACTGTGGCGTCTGATTGGGCGACACCATGGGTTCCAGCCTGCATGGTGTCTCGCACTTCGGTGATAGTTCGTGCAAGCTGGTTAACCTTTATGGTAATGGCGGCTGTCCAATTGGTTTCCCTGGTCGCGAGTTGTCCCAATTTTTTCTCTGTGACTTCGGTGACAGTGTCACGCAAAAGGGTCAAGTCTGCATCTGGTATGTCTCTGACATAGGGTCGGTTAACCTTATGCCTCTTTCTATATGGGAAGCTCATCGTGTCTTCATCTTCCTCCTCTTGCATGGGCTGCTTGCCCCTCTTTTTTCAGGCTTGCTCTGTGCTCAAATATTCACTTATAGTGAGGTCGTCTAGGTTTTCATTGGGTAGATTGCACTCATCTTCTATTTCATCTTCTTGGGAGTCATCCTGGGGCTCCTGTATACTGGTACTGCCACCATGATGGCGTGGGTTCTCTGGTGGATTCTCCTGTGGGACTTGTTGTTGTGTAGGTACCTTCTCCTGATAGGTAAGCCATTCCTGAGGCCACTCTTTGATTTCTCGCTCAATGTCCGCATCCCTGAGGATGAAGAATGTTGGAAGGGATTGCTTATTGGGGTCCCCTCGTGGTTGCAAGATGATATTGTGGTGTGTTGCATGGAATTGAACGAAAGGGTACTTAGCAACCGTTGCAGGAGTCAACCGGTACTACACGCGCACTATTTGATGAAGTCTTTCTCCCTATAGGAAAAATAAAATTCTGGCATCATTCTTGTGCTTGTTATCCTTATGGTCCCAGAGGTTCTGGTAAGGCCTTCCAAGAAGATGTAGGGGGGTATCCATGGGATTATAGTCTGGTGGCAGAGCCCATACTACAAAAGAAAATAAAATTAAAAGCCAGGAGAAGTGAAACTTAGCTGTGGGTTGTTCCTGTGCTTCTTGTGCATCATCCAATAGTTCGTTCAAGAGGAACTATGACCAATTAATGTGCACCCCCTGTGCATATTTTTCCACAATTTCTACTATTGTAGTCGTGCATTCAGCCGGCCTCATTTTGTGCAGGACCTTGCTACAGAAGATCTTTGCTACTACTTGTACCACACTATCCTCAATGGAGCCAATGAGAAAACCCTTTCCACCATGGATGAGCTAATATTTAGTTTTCATATCGTTCTTATCTGTATTTTCCCCCTCATTAGACATGTATAGGGCTGGGTCTATTCCCTTCCGTGGCAGGCCGGTAATTTCTGAAATCAAGTCCACCGTCACCTCATATGGTTTGTTCAGCCAAATGTAACCACCATGGAAGCACACCAGCAGCTGCTTAACATACATGTCGACTACTCCAAAGCGGCCAAAGTGGGGCATAAGAAGCAGATTTAATATACTGGACTGCTCCAATCTGTGCGCATACTCTAGTGCAGAGACAACATCTTCCTCCGGTGGCTAGCCGGCTTTTACTTCCATGAATTGATCTCTGGAGATATCTAACTTCCGAGTATCGTAATATTCAAACTTTAATACCTAGAGCTTGGGCAAGATGGGATCCTGGGGTTTTGGGCTGTCCTGGGGTTTTGTGACACCGTCTGGAATAGTGGGTTCTTCTAGCAACTCGAGAATTCTCACCGTTACTGCTTCAGCACCAAGATTTTTGGGCGGGACATAGGGCGGCAGTAAGTTCTTCTGCTCTTCAGTAAGTTCTACTTCTCTTGATGATGTCCGAACTGGGTCAGCTCTATGAGCTTTAGGTTTTTTTTCCCCAGGGCCAGAGGAACTTGGGGGGTCGGTATTCAAGGATTGCATAGGGGGAACCACTTGTGCTCCTGCTCGTTGCACTAACGGTAGGAAGGCGGTGACCTGTGTGAGCTGACTTCCTGCTTGCGATGGATGTGGCAGACTCTGCAATGACTTTTTGACTATCCTTGGATTTGGGACTACCTTCGACTTTGCCTGAGTCTTCTTCATCTTATTGGGTGGCCAAACCGGTTCAAGGTGTCCTTATTGGAGTGCTCACTACGGCTGGAATATTTTATTGAGGAAGGTCTTTGGCTTTGAAGTATTGCTCGATCTGTGTAGTGGCCTCGGCTCTTTGTGTTGCTAGTTCATTAAAGGAATGTAGAAGTTTTACGGTGGAAGACAAGGATGGTTTATAGGCATCGAGTCTTTAAGCTGACTAGATAGAGTGAAGGACCCTCTGGAAGATCACATGGGCTCGTCCTTTGCATGCTTAAAATCCATTATGCATTTGTTAAGGCAGTGAAGGCACTCTACCAGATGGGACTAAAATGTCCGCCACCTTTTTCCTTGGGCCTGCTGCTTTAATTCTACTTGAACGTTTAGCGGTGCCGGATCTTTTTCAAATTTCCACTGCCCTTACCGGCTGTCAATGCCTGCCAGCTCTTTGTCAGCTTTGGCTAGTTGTCGTGTCAAAAAATCTGCCACATTTTTTTTTTGCACATCATGGCTTTATGGGGTCGTGTTGCAGTCGTCGCGATAGGGTTTTAATCGACTGCCATTGATCATGCCCACTACTGGTGTTCCATCTAGCTTATGTAGTTTTACTATGCCTTCTTCAGTAATATGTGCAACTACATATGGACCTAACCAATGCGTTTTCAGCTTACCCAGGTGCTTGAGAAACTTACTATCATACATCATAACAAGTCCACCAACCTTGAACTGCTTTGTTGTGATGTGGTGGTCACGCCAGGATTTCTGTCACTGATTTTCCACATTCTAATGGAATCCTGCAATAAAACGGTCTTCTTCCATTTGAACCAGCTGCGCCAGCCTCTCCTCTTCAGCGCCAGTATTTGTCATCTCCGTTATTGCAGCAATTCGTAGGCTCGTGACAATATATTCCATGGGCACGACTACTTCTTGTCCATAGACTAAATGGAAAGGGTTGTATCCAATTAGTCGTTTGCATGTTGTTCTATAGGCCTATAATACTGCTAAGACTTTCTGGTCCCAATCATCTCTGCGCACATTGCATACTTTGGTCAACGCATTCTCAAGTACCTTGTTGAATGCCTCGACAGCTCCATTTGCTTGAGGATGGTAGGGTGTTGTTTTCTTGTGTTGGATTTGGAATTCTGTAGTCAGTTCAATAATTAGATTATTTACAAAATGTGTACCTTGCTCGTTGATTAGGATTTTGGGACAACCAAATCTTGTGACAACCTTCTCAAAGAGGAAATGGGCAGCAGTTGTAGCAGTACAATCTTTTACAGGTGTGGCCTCTACCCATCTTGTCAAGTAATCTGTAGCAATGATGATATAATGTGCTTTAGTTTGTTTTCCCAGTGGACTCATAGGGCCAACAAAATCCACTTCCCATTTATCAAAGGCCTACAGTGTAATTTGTGGCGCAAGTGGCATTTTGTCACGTCACGATGTTTTCCCCGTTCTTTGACACTTATCGCAACTACGACAGTATTTTCTTGTATCCATATGTATCATTGGCCACCAGAGTCTGGCTTGCAAAATCTTGCGCAATGTTGCTTTCCCGACATAGTGTCCTCCTGAGACACTTGCATGTGCTTTCGCCATTACCCATTGTCTTTCATGCTCAAAGACACATCTTCGCAGTATTTCATCTGGTCCCAACTTATAGAGTTGTCCAGCTATTAGCGTGTAGTCTGAGGCCTTTACAACTAGTTGTTTCTTTTTCCATATTGAATAATCTTTAGGTACATACCCTATATTAAGTAAGTGTATAATAGCATTGAATTCTTTATCAACAATATCTATAGCAAATAGCTGCACATCCAATAAATTGTCCTCTAGGCTAGTGGGTTCCTCCCGACTTTTAATTCGCAATAAGTGGTCAAGCCCAACATTTAGTCGTCTTGGCTTCACGATGAATTCAAAGTCAAATTCTTGAAATAGGAGGAGCCACCGGCAGATTTTACCCCCCAACACTGGCTTATTGACCAAGTATTTTAGCGCAGAATGATTAGTGAACATTTTGAAGTGTCCACCCAGTAGATAATGTGTGAATTTTTGTAGTGCATAGACCATTGCAAAGCCTTCTCTTTCAATTGTGGTATAATTTTTCTCTGTTGTTGATAGTTTCCTACTAGCAAATGCGATCGGGTGGTCAGTTGCACCATCTCCTGGTTGGGTTAACACTATGCCAAGCGCAATCGATGAGGCATCAACATGTACGTGGAATTCTTTTTTCCAATCTTGAAATATTAATATTGGTGTAGTAGCCATTTTACCCTTTAGTTTATCCAGACTCTCCTGACAGCTTTCATTCCATTCGAATTTGGCATCTTTTTTTAACAGTTTCTCCATTGGGGCAGTTATCTCTGCATATCCTCTTATGAATTTCTGATAATACCCAGTGTGTCCCAATGTAGACCTGATTTGTGTGACTAATGTGGGCGGAGGAAAGTCTAGGATAATTTCTACCTTTTTAGGGTCGACCAAGAATCCATCGCGGCATACTACATGGCCCAGAAGTACACCAAAAGGTGCACAGAAGATACATTTTCTCAAGTTTAGCGCAATTTGATACCGGCGACACCTCTCTGGCATCATGCGCAAATTTTCAATATGGTCTCTTACCAGACCAAATACCATCCAGCCATCAAAGTATACTTCAAGAAACTTACAAATGAAATATTTAAAAGCAGATACTACTATTCTAGAAAAAATTGCAGGGGCGTTTTTAAGGCCAAAGGGCATTGCTGTGTATTGGTAGCATCCCCATTCTGTTACAAAGGTTGTCTTGTGACGATATTATTATGAAATTCGGACCTGATGGTATCCTGAGAACCCATATGTTAATGAGTACATTTCTTGTCCACCAATGTTTTCCAAAACCTCATCCATGAAGGGTGTAGGAAATGGATCATGCAAGCAGGCATCATTTAGTTTTCTCAGGTCGACACAGATTTTGACTTCACATGTTGCCTTTTTGTCCTGGATGACTATGGGGCTTATCCATTCTGATTATTCAATTGGCTCAATAATTCCTTCCTCCAACATGCGATCCAGTTATGCTTTTAATTTCTCCTTATAACGTGGTTTTAATCTATATGGCTGCTATTTTACTAGTCTTGCATCGGGTTTGAGTGGAATTTCATTTCTCCCAAATCTCCTACTATTCCCTTCATCTCCCTGAAATTTGTTGGGAATAGGTCCTGAAATTCATGTAATAGATCAGTGATTTTGGCTACTGTTTCTTCATCCCAGTAGTCTCCAATGTTGGCAAATTTTGGGTTGTCCTCCGATCTAATGTTAACCTTTTTAATCTTTAGCGACTTAATGAACTGTTCACTGGAAATGCCACTGCCTTCTACTTCGTGTGATCCTTTCGATTTGGGAATATTGATGTTGGTTGGATCATCGTCCAGGTCCCTAGAGATATTATAGCATGTCATCCAATGTTGGACTGTCTCACAGCATTGGTGGGAATGCACAACACATGGTTGAGAATACACAATCTCCAGTGGGATCTCGGCGAATATTTTTTCCTTAATAGTTTTCAGCGCAATATCAACTATAGGTTTTTCATCCGCAAACTGGAATGTGTAAGTGAATTCCTGCGCAACTTCTTCCCATTCCCTTGTCTCCTGGAGCAGCTCCATAGATGCATACCAACCTCATGGTGCCATCTTAAGAGTATGGATGAAATGATGAACCCATTCCTGGTGAGGCTAGTTAGAGAATGTTGTGGAACAGTGTTCCAAGTGTTCTACATGATTGGATAACCCTGTATATCTTTGGGTTACAGTTGTAATTTCTTCTCCGAACCTTACTTCTAGCAGCCTTCTGCATTGTGGCCATTCAATTATGGTGCTCTTATGCGTACCCCACCATCATGTGGGCGTAGCTTTTAATGCAAAGTCTAGTGCAGACAGTCGTTGTGGCTCTGTTACCAGTTTTTCAAATTCAGTCAAAAAAGTTTCCAAGTTAGGCAATCCTTCATACATGGGTAGTGGTCGTGACTGAGTTCCTACTCATTTGACAGACTTAGTTATCTTGGCACATTTTCTCGATGATACTTCATGCAATCGGTTCTACCACTTCTCCAGTGCCTCTCCTAAGTCTGATGTACATGAACTCTCACATTTCCAACTTAGGTTACCATCTGTAGTAGGATTAATATAGTCTTCCCGAAGGGTGGTTATATTGTAGATGGCGTCCAGGTGGTCACCATGCCCTCCGTTGAATATCGGCTCAACATACCTCGGTCCTTCTAGTGGGTCAAGGGGTGCAATGACCTGCATCTCATCATCTTCAAATGATAGAATCCTTGTTTTGAAATTTATGATCGTTTGGTTTTCCATTGCCTAGTCAATCCCAAACAGTGCAGGGTATGGGGTGGTATCGTCTACTATGTCTATGACTTTGAAGTCTGCCAAAGTGTGTAATCCTTCAATCTCCACTTGAACTTGACCTAGCCTACCAACATGCATGACCTTTGCTTGATTTGCAAGCCTTAATTGAATGGGGGACCATTCCAAGGGTGGCTTGCCCATGATTTCCCATGTTTGGTGCGTTAAAATGTTGACATCGGATCCCAGATAGAGGATGATATAGTCCATATCATAATCAACAATTTCCGTGGTCATCCTGAGTTCGCGACCTGACTTGAGCTTGGTCTTGATAATATTAACCTTATTTGGCAGAGGGTCTCCCTATGGAAGTGTCTCAATGAGTGTTTCTAGTTCTGCAATTGCTTCCTCATCCTTGATTAGCGCTAAACAACTTGACAAGAAAGGTTTAAGTTTACTAACCTTATCTGCAGTTTTGTACGTACTTCGTTGTTCAAATATCTTCTAGAATCTTTCAGGCATATATTTCACTTGTCTTGAGGTAGATGGTTGTTCTGTGCCAATGAACTCTGGACACAAATCCATGAATATGCACTTTTGTTCTTGAATGTCAATTGGCACTTTCTTCTTTACGGCAGGTTGCACCTGGGGTTGCGTGTGTGTCGCAGGATTTGTCTTCGCAGCTTGGTCTGCACCTGTCGTAGCACCTCCCCTCGTGACCACTGCCACATTGGGTTCTTGTGGTTTAGCGACTATCATCTGTATATTGATATTGGCATTCGGATTGGGAGGAATTGACGCAGGATTTGGTGCAGGTTTTGGTGCAGGGTTTGGTACAGGGTTTGGTACCAGTTTGGCTGGTCCAAGCGTTTGGGCTTGCCATCGAGCAATTCCCATAGCTCATGGCAATCCCTAGCGTAATTCCTTGGTACTCCACAATTGTAGCATACAACTGGCCCTCTTCCCTGGCCAAATCCTCCTCCTCCTCAACCCCTGAAATTGCCACCCCCCCCCTTTGAGGTGGTTTTAACAGGTATTGTGGTTGCTAGTACTGCTATTGGTACAAGTTATACGGGGCCGTATTATGAAACTGGGGTGACATATGGAATTGCTGCAGAGATGGGAATTGCGATGCATCCTCAAAATCGAGAGGAGCCTGGAACTGAGGGGGGGTCTGTTCAATCTTTATTTTCTCTTTTGTCTTCATCAAATATGCATCTACCATTTTCTCCCTCATGAGGTGGTAGGCCCTACAATCATTTTCATCATGGCCTACATATTTACAAAATTTACAATATAGACTAGTGGGTGTACATACCGTCTTGTGCATAAACAGGAAATGGGTGTCTCGGTGTCCTCTTGTTTGGCATATATTACTCCCAGGTAGTCCTTGGCTATTCAACGGGCTTGGCCCACCGAATGAGACATAGTTCATATATGCAGGGCATTCATCTTTGGTATGTCTATTGGTCCGGCATCGAGTACACTAGAGGTCTTCGTGGGCTTATTTTCCCCTTTTCATATCTTGGAGTTGGATAGTCAAATTAGCCAATTAAGACTGAATCTGTATCATCCATGTGGCACCGTTCCCTATGGGAAAAGCCTCTAGCTTCATTACTAACTCCAGTGCCTCCGTCTGGGTTGTGATCTTCTGCTGCATGAGTGACCCTCTTATATGTGGTAGCAGCGCAACAATAAACCACTCTTTATGTTGTACATCTGACATTTGAAAGCTGACCTTGGCCATCAGTGTTTTAAACCGCTGGTCGAAGTCCCATACTATTTATGCTGGAGCCTGCTTAATTTCCTTGATTTTGGTAATACATTGGGACTCCGATTGAAGCTTCCAAAGTTCCGAAATCATTGGCCGTCGAATCTCCTCAAGAGTCTTCTGCGGGGTTCCTACTGGTGTGGCACAAAATTTCATGAACCAATACAGGGCACGGCCCCTCAAAGTCATGATCATCTATCCCTTCTTTATATCAGCATTATGTATTAAGTGTACCATCCAGACAGCTTCACAAAGAAGCCAATGTTGTTCTAGGTCTTATGTTCCATTCCCATTAAAAGTGGGTAATCTAATATCTGTCCCCACCATTAGGGTGGCACCGGGATTGTTTGCTAGACCTTTTTAGTTTATAGGATTTACTGGGATCGTTGATGGGCTTTCCTGCTCACCAGTCCCAACACTAGGACTGCTAGTGTTCACAAGGGGTTCATGTGATGGACTTCTAGGTCTCGCTCTGTGTGATCTCTCTGGAGTGCTGTAGTCACATCCTATTCTTGGAGATTCTACAGACCCTCTTGATTTTTCTCTCTCAGAAATCGAGCTATACTCCTCTTCATCACAGAATCATTCGTCTAGGTATGACTCACATCCACATTCACCCTCCCTCGGAAAGCTATAAGCCCTCCTTCCTCCTGTTACCTTTCTCCTCTTTCCTGACCGTAACCTTCTTCCACTTCTTAAGAATCCAGTGCCTAACTCATACTCAGAACTTCTCGTGAACATCTCTTCTTACTACCTTCCATATTACTTCTAGCTGTTACACAGTATATCCACTCCACAAACTGTGTGACTCATCCATATGACAGTTCCCCTATCCAATTTCTTGTGTTTGCCTATCTTTCATCGGCTTCTTCTCACATGAACATCAACATTTTAGCATCCATTCAATCTTCTATCTCCCCGATTTAATCAAGAGGGTCCTGTCAACGGAACCATTTGTTGGCCACATTTCCCCACTTGTGCGACCCAGGTTCTATGCAGCCCACCGATCCAACAACTACCCAAGATACTGGCCCGATAGAGCAAGCCCCATTGGCAACACCTGCGAAGCAGGCGCAGTCTCACCCAAGATATCTCATAGATGGGTAACCGCCGGAACCATGTTTCCGTGATTGTCGAGGAAGTATAGTCCCTTGGTTCGCAACCAAGGAGCTCAATGAAGGCAGCAATGCAGCTGGACAGGGAAGTCGGTTCTGCACAAATGACCACAACTGTACATCATCGCACGCGACTTGACTTTCCTTTCTCCCTCGCAGCTGGCGCAACTCATGTGGTGCAGTTGACTCACATCAATCGGCTCTAGGACTTAAGTTGGGATTCATAACAGGAATTATGTAGAGAGGTATATATATTTATATAGCTTCAATTTAGCAATATATTATGTTCATCCATCTACCAATTGCAACAAACTTGACAGAAACCAAACCACATTTAGCATTATATGGAAAGCAACTATTAATCAATCACATAAACATTCACCACATCAATCATTCATTTGGACACAAGAAATAACGCGGAAACCCATATGGGAAAAACCACCAAGGTGATCTTCATTTGGCATGAGAAAGGATATAGCACCTTCCAGTCTGTGGGATGCAAACTGATTTTGAGATATGTCTTTAAGTTCAAACTCATAGTTCTCATGCTCTTTGTCTTATTTCTCCTAATATACTGCTACTACCTACAGATCCGCACACAGCCTAGATCGACTCTCCTAGCATCTGTGCTACTCTAGCAGAGAGTTTTCCTTCCACTATTCTAATTACTTTTTCCTAAATCTGCTCTCTACAACTGTATACATCTCTCACCTATCAGATCCATTCTATAATTACGACTAACAAAAATCCAGCCTTCTAACCGTAGAAATATTGATAAAAAATCAGACTTTTATCAAACACGTAGTTAAACCCAGATTTCAAACTTTACTGTCATTAAGTAAAAAATATTTCACATGCATAAAACTCAACAACCTTGAAGCTGAAACACTGAAAAAACTAAGTCTGTAGCAGCAGAAATACACATAAAAAACAGCAAACTAATAATCTCATAAAACAGTAGATTTTTTGTCAACGTGACCCTAGAAAAACCCCACCCCCAGGGAAAACCAGTCCAAGAGAATTTTATTGCAGCATTTATCAGGCAGAGAAATAATTTACAGCAACATTTATTTCAGCATTAATGACTACCAGATTTCTTGATTTCCATGCCCACCTCGAATTTTGTGTCCACCTCGATTTCCGTACCCACCTCAATTTCCTTGCCACCAGCAAAATGTATGGAACTGTACGGATTCCTGAGCTTGAAAAAAAAAATCGCTTCTCCTCGAAAATCATGCCCATAAATTTTTCCTCAAAAAATGTGCCACTGCTGTACTGTATGGACTGTACGGAACAGTACAACTCAGCTGAAAGTAAATGCCTTGAAAACTGCGCAGCTCCTTGGGATTTGTGCCCTCTTGAGAAAAAAATCCTCCTTGGGATTTGTGCCCACTTGAGAAAATATTGCAGCTCCCTCTCGCTCTGCAATTAACTCAGCCAAATGGTCACTCTTGGAAATGTTTTCCTTCAACTTGTTTTGCACACTACCCTAGGCTCTCTCTTATAACTTGAGACTAACTTTTCACCTTCCCAATCCCTAAATCCAAAGGCCAAGATTAAATCTTTCCTTTTCGAGATCAAGGGTTGAGAAACTTCCCCCCCCAAAAGTGGTTACATTTAATTTTTAAGAAAGTCACATTTACTTTATGAACTAAGTGCACTTTATCATAAAGTCACTTTATAAAATTAAAAAAAGGGAATACTTTATAAAAAGTCTCATTTACATAAGAGTCACTTTATACTTAAAACAACATTACAAAGTAAAGTAGCCTAGCTAGTACATGGTCACTTCCGCATACAATACAAAAACATGTGGAGTGCCTCCAGAGGTAAAACTCTAACACTCCTTCTTAGCGAGGGACGTACTTACTACCATCATCAACAGGTTCTGTCCTCAAATCCATCACACTATTTGCTGTAGGAGCTCCCTCTAAACCTGGAACCAATGCTACAACCTAAACTGAACTCGAATCTGAAGACAACCTTCTGGAAGCCACCTTGAACCCTGAGCTCCTAGGAGAATCAAATCCCTACTCTTGAGCATTGGTTCACTCATGTTGGTTGAGCCTCTTTCTAGTACTCAGAAGAGACTCCCTCTCTTCCATAGAAACTCGAGACTGTATCCTTGGTGCCACTGCAGTCTCAGGAGCTTCCTGCTCCTCATCCAAATCATAAACCATGGGCTGTGCACTGAAATTGTACAGCTCACCGAACTGATCACCAATCAACTATGGATCAATCAGTCTCGCTCTCTCCGAGAATATATGAACATGTCCCAGATCATCTCTATCTGGAAAAATGTACACATGTCCCATCCGGAACAATGTCGAATATCCTACATCTTCCAGGGCTAAGACCGAGAGTAAGTTTACCCTCATCCCTGGAACAAAGACGACCCCATCATGATCAAGGTATCCTCCATGACTAAGTTGGAATCTGAACTTTCCAACTCCTCGCATGGCACATGCAAGTCACATCCAGATAAGGTTTTTCCAACACACAAGTTGTTAAAAAACACAACAATAACCCTTTCCCAACAACTCAACACTACTGTTGTCCCCACAATCAGCTGTAAACTAAGAGCCTCAGCTCTGATACCATGTAGAAATATTGACAAAAAATTAGACTTTTGTCAAACACTTAGTTAAACCCAGATTTCATACTTTACTGTCAGTAAGTAAAAAAATATTTCACA
Organism: Pseudotsuga menziesii; assembly: GCA_001517045.1. Classification (NCBI taxonomy): domain Eukaryota; kingdom Viridiplantae; phylum Streptophyta; class Pinopsida; order Pinales; family Pinaceae; genus Pseudotsuga; species Pseudotsuga menziesii. The sequence continues at coordinate 123,572 of LPNX010253363.1, read as the reverse complement.
TGCATAAAACCCAACAACCTTGAAGCTGAAACACTGAAAAAACTAAGTCTGTAGCAGCGAAAAATACACATAAAAAATAGCAGACTGATAATCTCATAAAACAATATATTTTTTGTCAATGTGACCTTGGAAAAACCCCACCCCATGGAAAACCAATCCAAGAGAATTTTATTGCAGCATTTATTAGGCAGAGAAATGATTTATAGCAACATCTATTTCAGCATTAATGACTACCAGATTTATTGATTTCTGTTTCTGCCTCAATTTTTGTGCCCACCTCGGTTTTTGTGCCACCAGCAAAATGTATGGACTATACGGATTTCTGAGCTTTAAAAAAAATTGCTTCTTCTCGAAAATCGTGCCCATAAATTTTTCCTCTAAAAATGTGCCACTATTGTACCGTACGGACTATATGGAATAGTACAACTCAGCTAAAAGTAAATGCCTTGAAAACTGCTCAACTCCTTGGGATTCATGCCCTCTTGAGAAAAAAAAATTCCTCCTTAGGATTCATGCCCACTTGAGAAAATATTGCAGCTCGCTCTCTCTCTGTAAATAACTCAGCCAAATGCTCTCTCTTGGAAATGCTTTCCTTCAACTTGTCTTGCACACTACCCTATGCTCTCTCTTATAAATTGAGAGTGACTTTTCACCTTCCCAATCCCTAAATCCAAAGACCAAGATTAAATCTTTCCTTTTCAAGATCAAGGGTTGAGAAACTTTCCCCTCAAAAGTGGTTACATTTAATTTTTAATAAAGTCACATTTACTTTATGGACTAAGTGCACTTTATCATAAAGTCACTTTATAAAATTAAAACAAAGGAATACTTTATAAAAAGTCCCATTTACATAAGAGTCACTTTATACTTTATAAAACAACATTACAAAGTAAAGTAGCCTAGCTAGTGCATGGTCACTTCCGCATACAAGACAAAAACATCCGGAGTGCCTCTAGAGCTAAAAATCTACTACTAACTATTACATCTCTCCTATTTATAATATTTTACATGACCACACTGGGTCGACTGCTTACAAGAAGTCTGTTAACTATCACCATCAACCACCCCCTAGGCTATAGTTGTGGTGATCATGACTCGACACGAGGCACTAACGACCTTGCTTATAGTGTGCTTTCACTCATGTGGCATCCACCGACTTAAGCCGGCTTTTGCACCCACAACCGCCCTGTCGCTTTCTGGCTGTTCCCCCCGTGTATGCTTTCGTGCTTTCTTTTCCTTTGGTGCGCACTTCTCTGCTCTTCCTTCGTGGGTCGTTTCCATCATTTTCTCTCTTCCTTTTCTTCTATCATGCATGCAATGCATTTTCCTTAGCTACGCATGCAAAGTTCCTTCTTATGCTCCTTTCCCTGGGCCAACACCCAGCCATGCATGGGAGCTATGTTCTTGCAAACATTGGCACCATTGTTGGTCTATCTCGATCCAACCTCAAGTCTAGATTACCTTTCATGGCTAGTCTTAACTTGCCATATTTTGCAAGACTAACAAATGGTCCCATCAGTCATCAACCACACTGGCCTCCCATGCCTACAAAACTCCCATCAGACATCCCAAATTTTGAGAGAAAGGCGGGAGAGGACCCCCATAACCATATAATGTCATTACACTTATGGTGTTCCTTGAATAGCATAGTGGATGACTTTGTTAGATTGATATTGTTACATTGCACACTTATAGGTGTTGCGGCCAAATAGTACATCGAGCTGCCTCATGCAAATTATCCCGATTTCTCCTCACTTGCCTCCATGTTCCTCCAATACTTTCAACTACCCGTCTGATATGGCGAGGGAGTGGAGATCCTATTATCCTGTTGTCAAAATACAGCTACCCACATCACAAATCACATGCATGAGTGGTGACGTAGTTGTAGCTTGTGAAAGATCCAATTGGATGATAGGATCTTCCTTGACTGGATTTTTAAAACCTTACTCCCACCCATAACCAAGGTCGTCGCCTCTGAGCGACCCCAATCTGAGGAGGACATATTAAAGGCTCAGTAGTGTGACTTGGCCTATGCCTAGTCTGGATATTTATATACCATCATTCTCGATGCTCCCTGAGCCGAAACCTCTTGTCATGACAAAACGGGGGCATCCCACGCTACTGATGGAGTCATTGGCTCTATCACACAACACCCTCAGTTCTATGTGGCCTCTCCTATGATTCCACCACACCTAGGTAATATCCAACATGTTTCACAACCCAATTTCTCCCCTGACTACTCATGGATGATGGCTTAGTCTGGATCCACCCTCTCATACGCACCTCTTGCACCAATTCATCACGTCCATGGGTCAACCTGTTCAACACAATCATGTTCTAACTAGGTGGCGAGGTTTGCAGCCCCTCCGCCCCCCTTAGTCTATTATACACCACCTATTCAACCCACCCTGGCTCCAGCCCCGACTCCTCTAGTCTCTACAGGATAGCTTTATGCTCAGCAAAACCTTCCCAACCAACCTACCCCCAATAACTAACAAGGTCAAGGAAAGAACAAGCAAGGAAAAAATCGAGGCAATAATCAACCCCAAGAAGGTAGCCAACAGGCCAATCCTCCAAACAATAACGATGTCAACTAACCTGCACAGAATCCCCAGTGTCCTAATTCACCTGGGAAGAACCCATAGTTACGGACCAACCATCTGTGTGCTATCTGCAACACCTTCATTCATTACACTCATTTATGTCCCCACATGGATTGTGTTCAGTAACTCCTTCAAAATGACCAACAACGTGATCCCAATGCAGCTGCTCTGGCTCATCCAAACCCTGCACCACCAGGTCCTCCGCCCATGGTGCTCCAAAACTCACTACCACACCAAGGGATGGTTGCAACCCAACCCTTGCCGCCACTTGCTCCTGCAGCTCTTGCAGAGGCTCATGTCCATCACCTGATGATAATGTCATCCAAATAAGTCAACCTACAGACTGGGCACAACCAATATGGCTCCACCACAACAACTACTGACCCATCAGTGGCGTCTACCTCTACTAACATAGATATGTCTTTACATTTACAAAGACTCCCCACCCATGGGGTGGCTAATGCACCATGGTTCCCTATGCGTCGCATCACAAATAATGCTACTACCAGAGATGCCCTCAACTATAGTATAGTTGATGACCTGTCCCAATCTCCTACAGCCATGTCCACTTTGGAAGTAATTAAAATCTTCCCAGCACAATGTAAAGCATTGTTGTCTACGCTAGGTGTCGTTGATCCCTATGATTCCAGGTTTATCACATTCGATTTAGATGAAGGCAAACCTAGGATTCCATCCACCGTCACCTTCCAAGTTTTGATCTCAATTTGGAATTCAGTCATACATCGATGCATCATTGACGAAGGGTCATCCACCTACGTCATGTCGACCACTATTTGGTAGAAGCTCAGGTCCCCTACCCTTCAACCTTCTACCACTGCTCTTCATGCCTACAACGGTCGTTGAACTCAGCCACAAGGTATTCTCACAAACATTCCTATTGAACTAGCTGGTAAAATGGTGTTGATTGACATTGAGGTTTTCAATGCCCAACTTGACTATAACCTCCTCCTAGGATGTAGCTACATGTATGCCATGTGAGTCGTGGCATCTACTGCCTCTCGACTACTGATGCTTCCCTGTGATGGGAAGATAGTAATTGTCAAACAATTGACCTACTATGATGCTGAGGGGCCGGCCACATTGGAACACGTCCTTCCGACTATTAGCTCCACCATTGACAACGTGTGCATTCCATCCTTGTCTAATGTTGGCCCATGCCTGTTTTCCAACACTCCCATGATGGACACCTTTTTTTTCTTGCCACCTCCACCTACGTCGATTGAAGTTTCAGATTTGTGTACTATTACATCTAGTACAATTCCGACCACATCGCAACCTCAACATCAGTCACAGTGGAACTATTGGGGTTCATTCCCAATCCACACGATTCCCTTCATGTTCCCACCATCTGGCATCGTGAGCAAGCCTATCATGGATACTCTAAACCTACCAAATTTCACGTTGGGAATTCCTATGTGGTACCTCAATCCACCCAGCCCACCCCCGATCCCTAAGTTGTGTTAACTCTCGTCCAATCCATTGAGTTGGTGTCACACCCAATTCTTGGTCTATCCAAGGCTCCACCCATCTCCAAGCCTGTCCCTCCTCCTCCAAATAAGACTAGGGGCAAGGAAACCAAAGCAACGACTGAACCTCTATCGACCCCCCCTTGTGGATTATGTAACATCCCAGGTCACGCGACACAAAATTTTCCAGAGTTTCCTATCCTGCACACCCACGTGGATGCTACGGATACATCTGATGGAACCCTAGTAGTCACTGTCATAAATCCACCGACGATTAAGAACAAGTCATTGTGAACCAACCACCCTTGTGTAGTTTGTGGCTTGTATGGTCATTACTCTCACCATTTCCCAGACTTTCCTGAGTATCGGTCATCCCTTCACAACCTTTGGAAACGCTCTCATGAGTACGACATCATTTTTCTTGAGGAGATACACCCTCCATTTTCTTCCTTGAACATGACTAACACCATATAATGATCTCCATTTCTTCTAGTCCTTCCATTCCCTCAAACATAGAGGATTCCTTTGATCTATATAAGCACTGTTTTAACAATGATGAGGAAATCCTTGAAGCTTTGTTGACTCCTGAGTACCCTTGCGATGATATGCATCATTTCTCATTCTTTATTCCCGATGAACCTCTTTCATTGTCGGATCAATACTTAGTTAAAGCCAAAGACTTCATCCATGGCAAAGTCAACTGGTTCAGGAACCCCATTATGGCACCTGACGCCTTTCAAGAGGGTAATATGGCTAACATTTCTCCCACCATTAAGGTCAACATATCAACCAACCCTGAGGTAGTTGAAGACATTACACTTGGATCTTCTTGCTTCACTAAAGAAGTGGCTTCCTAAAAATCACTTTTTCAGGGGTTCCGTGATCTTTTCGCTTGGTCCTATATCGAGATGTCTTGGCTTGATCCATCCATATCGAACATTGTATCGACAAATGGCCTGATGTTGCACCTGTACACCAAAAGCAAAGACCTATTCACCTCGCAAAGGCTCCTGTTGTCAAAGATGAAATTGAGAAACTACGTAAAGCAGGTTTCATATACCCCATTGCGTATACCACTTGGGTTTCCAATAATTTTCCTGTTAATAAAAAACAAGGTATCATTTGTGTATGTACTGACTTTCATGATTTGAACTTAGCATGTCCCAAGGACAATTTCCCCGCTCCGTTCATTGACCAAATCATTGACACTTATGCGTGTTATACCAAAATCCTATCACCATCATGTGATAAGACACTTGACATACCTACTTGCCCTGAATCCCAGCTCTTGGAGTGGAAACCCATGCTAATTATCAATCTTTCATGAAAATTCCCAGCACCGCTCTTTCCCTGTTGTCCAGGAGCGGTACCTTGTTCGCATTGCCTATCCCTTGTTGTCCACAAGCGGTACCACCGCTTATGGCCCTTAATCCATAAGCGTTTATTACCAGAACCGCTCTGTCATTGAAGAAGAAACACGGTACCCTGGGTAAAAAGGGAAAAAGAGAAGTTTCTCGAGGCTTCTAGATGATAAGCCTCATGTCCTCCCTTATCCCTATCATTGTGGGTCAGTTGAGCTCAAGATCCCTCATCCTAGGATACTAGAGACCACCTCATCCACTAGTCTCTTAACCATCCCTATCCATTGAGCCTTATAAATACAAGCTCATATCCATGGTTGAAGGGGTAACTCTTAAGGTATTGTTATGCTATTGGATTGATTACTTTTCCCAAGTCATTGGAGAACATAGAGAGCTAGAGTCGTAGCTTATGGGGATGAGAGTGCTTGGTTTCATGGAGATGCATGTCAACACTAAGGCTTGGTTGTAAACTTCTCCATATTTTTATCTTAATTCAAGTTGATTTCTATCCCACATTATTGTTGTTGTTCGATTTCACATGTATGTTGTTAGATTCAGTCACTAACATGGATCAGTAGATTGTATTCCGGTAGTTTCGATGTGTTTGCATGTTTAAGCTTATTGCAGGTACACAGGGTTACTATTGAAGCATCATATTCCAAGTATCTATGGCGTCGAGGGAGAGTCTTCAACCTCTGTCCTTCATTTGTTCTGGATCTGAACCATTCAGACCAGTGGAACACCTTACTATCTGTAGGAGGTGAAATATTCCAGCTAACAAATCTAGCGACTCTGCTGGGGAATAGATATATGTATCAGTTGTTTTGATCTTCCTTAGTCTTCAACTCTTGTCTGAATCCAGGCTCTTTCTCCAACTCTCTTCAGTCAGATCTGCTTTCTGAATTAGTCCATTTGGGCTTGAAACTTCTAGATCTATTCAAATCTGAGTCATTTCGATCTTTTATGCTTTGTTTCCATACTCAATATAGTAGTTTTTGAATTGATCTAGTCCTTTTCTGACTTGATCTATCGTTCTCTTTGTGTTTTGGTTTTCTACAGGGAACCGCGCCTATGCAGTGTACGAGGAGCGGTGCCACCGCCTAAACAGAGTGGGCAGCACGCAGTGCCACCGCCTATAACCCGTTGGCGAGAAGTGGTGCTAGGATAGAACCACCCTGTGAACACCAGAGAAGCACGGTGCCAGGTAGGCATCATTGCAAGGCCCTTTTTCTCATTTTTTTTGTAAAAATTTGAGTTGTGTTGCTTTTAGTTCTGCATTATCAGGCTTGTGTGATAGAATCTGATGCTTGTGGCTTGAAAATTTTATGGTTTAAGATTGATTTGATTGGGAAATTCAAAATATAGATTAGGATTTTTTATTGTTCATCCGCTTCTATGCTTGTTGGTTGTGTTTGCGAAAGGATTTTTTGTTTTCTGAAAAGCTTAGGGTGTTAGTAAGATCTCTTTTCGTTTCTGTTATATAGACTAGAAGAAGAACACTAGATTAGCTTCTAGGTTTCATTTCTTGTTTTCATAGTAAACTTCTTTTTCCTTCCTTTAAAAAAGAAATTTTTTGATTGAGACTAGGTTATCATCATTGAGCGTTATACATTGGTTCTCTGATTGGCTTCACAAGCTTTTAGGATCTTCATGTTCTTTCGTCTCTTATGCATCTAGAGCTATCTCAATAAAAAAAAAATGGTAGTTTTAAGTTAGATTTGCTCATGTTTTGAGAAAATTGAAAAAATAAAGTGCATTTGCATATAGTGTGCTTTTTGGTTTTTCTTTTAGGAAAAGAGATTCTTCCCCTTCTCATTGCTTTCAAAAAACATAAATCGGTTTGGAAAAGCATTGCTTGTCTTTGATTTTGTGTTCAAGACTGTTGTGTGGAAGTCTTTTTTGGTTTTCGAAACAAAAGAAAATACTCTCTTTCCCTCCTGTAAGTAGGCATACTGAATGGTAAAGTGAAATATTTAGCACAAGCATGTTGCATGGTTTTACTTTTCTGTCAAAACATCATGCATTCACCTAACCATCCACTTTAAAATTAATGGTAGTTATAGGTTAAAATTTATGTAGCAATTGGAGTGATAGGTTAGAGACGTGTTCGGGCATCGTTAAGCATAGGATCTGTCGTTATTTGTCTGCATTACATCTTGGGACTCGCGCGGTTCTTCCACGTATCATCGGTATATCGAATGGCCTTTCACATACCCTTGAGGTATATAGAAAGGTACTTTACGTACTCGATTGTATATTGGAAGGCCCCTTGTGTACGGTTATGCATTAGACAACACTACTATCGATTCGAGCTCCCATGTACCTTGAGTATATAGGGAGACCCCACTAGGATATCTTATCCATCTGAGAAAAGCCCTTTTGCCGTCTTGCTTGGAGCCATACACTGAAAACAACATTCGGGGAGATTACTATGCACATACCCTCAAGGTATATCACGAGTGGCACCTTCTTGATAATCCTGGTGAGAGACCTGACTTTTTGAACCCCTCCTATCATTTTAAGTGTGCTTGTTTTGACCTATAGCTTGTGTAGGGAAATTTTTTGGTATGTTTTCTAGATTTTCAGACCCTAGGTTAGATAGGAACTGTACAAACTGGTTGAGTTAAGACAGTCCAGAAGAGTACGGGGCTTGCCACCCAATTTTATTCTTGGTTCAAGAGAAAATTCAATGGATGTTATCGACCAAGGAGTTGCTACTACCTCCCAAGTGGGAGATAATGTGGTTGCAGAAAGTGGAGTACCATATTCTTCACACTCGCCTCCCTTGGTCCAACAACCTTCTCGGGGAAATACCTCGTTCCATTCTCCCACGAAAGGTCATGTTGATGATACAACCCGTCCGGATTATGGTCCCAATGCTCCATTTTGGGATAACTCGATAGGACAGGCCATTGCCCCATTTGGCACCCATTTAAACTCTTCTGAAGATGAAGAAGAATGTAGGCAATACCATGCTACCGTTCTCCATGCATAGGAGATTGATAAGCAAATAGATGAACTATTAGGACCGAAACCATCACGTTCCACATCTGTTCCTATGGGATATCGTTCACTTGTCGATTCTATGAGACCCATTGAACCGATTATAGATCGTGCAGTAACACCACACAACCCAGGTCAAATTACCACCCCTATCACCTCTCATGTTATGTATGTTCCTAATCCTCCCAGGTCTTCTGCACCTGGGGCCCAACCATCAGTTCCCGTTTCGTCAATACCTTCTCGTGCTGGGGGGAAACCCCTGACACGACCTACGTTATCTGGCACCGGAAATGTACCTAGTCAAGGGCAGACCTCTAACATAGAACCATCTATAGTTTATGTCCCTCCCACCCATACTAATGTGGTTAATCCCCCATCCATTTCAGGTCAGCCCTTGGGGGCACAACCTGTAACCGTTCAAACTCTTGGAGGTTATGGTTATCAAATACCTGTAGGTAATCATCCACCCAATCCTACAGGAATGCCTTATGCCAAAATTCCATACCCTAGTAACACTTTTATGCGATGGGGGCAACCCAATTGGTCTTACATGCCAGCTATGGGAGGGATACCTATACATACTGTGGGAGGTGCTAGATGATCGCCTTATGGGGGGCCTAATGGTCCCGGAGGATCTGGCAACTTTTCTCCTTTTGGTCCTAGTGGTCCTAGTGGTCCTGGGGGACCCGGTGGCTTTCCTCCTTATGGATCTAGAGGGTCTGGTGGCACTCCGCCTAATGGTTCCGGAGGCTCTGGAGGTTTACCTCCTGGTGGCTCTGGAGGGTCTGGTGGTCTGCCTCCTGGTGGTCTCGGTCGTCTTGGTGGCTCTGGAGGGTCTGGTGGTCTACCTCCTGGTGGTCCCAATGGTCCTGGTGGTCTTGGTGGTCCTAGTGGCCCTGGTGGCCCTGGTGGTCCTCCTCCTGGAGGCCCTAGCAGTCCTAGTGGTCTTGATCCCAGAAATCAACCCCCTGCAGGCGGATTTTCTAGTAGTTCTTCATCATAGCAACCTATTTTTCAGTCAACTTATGGTCCTACCAGTAATTATATGCCATATCAATATTACCAGTATGTGCAACCCAACCGACAGTTACCTTTCCTAGCAACTTTGGACTTACCTGAATTATCCAAGTTGATTAATGACCCCATTCGACACAATCCCTCGTGGCCTCCCATTTTGATAAAGTTACCATCGGATATCCAAAAATTCGATGGGAAGTAGGGAGACGATCTGAAGAACCATGTTATGAAATTCCATTTGTGGTGTTCTTCAAATTCCCTCATGGATGACTCCGTTAAGTTACGACTCTTTCAACAAACTTTGACTGGTACAGCCGCGAAGTGGTACATTGAACTCTCACAACATTCGTTTGTGGATTTTGGCTTGTTGGAAACCGTGTTTCTTACACACTTTCAGCTCCCTATTAGTTATGAAACAGGAACTGATCTTTTAATTTCTCTATGACAGAACACCTCCACCCACATATTCGATCATATTCATGAGTGGAGAAGGTAGATAAGGCTTATTAAGGCCCCTATCCCAGATCAGTTATTAGCTGATTGGTTCACTAAATCCTTGTTGCCTCTTATTGCCCGAGATGTGGCTATGGGTGGTGCCGTTACTGAAGATCAGGCTATTAGTCGGGATCAGTACAGACTTGGTTTATTCCTAGTTTGGAACTCTTTATGACCTGATTCCTCAAGCTCCTCACCCCAGCATCGATCCTGCCAAGCCACCAGCAGAAGTACCTATTGATAGGATTGTTGGTTCAATCCATTCCCCGTCAGCAGTGAAACCTACCAAGCAACCCCAAACTACCACCCCTACTCCTTCGACTCCTAAGGTTTCCCCCGAGGTCAATTCCATTCAAAGTACTCAAACCTCGGGTAATAATAAAAAGAAACGTAAAAATAGAAATAAAAAAACCTAGAAACCAAGACCAACCAACACTGATAATGAAAAAGGGAAAAGGAAGGAAAAATATCCCTATTTGCTATGTGGAGGTGACCATTTTTCAAAGGAGTGTCCTCGTCGGGATGAAATATCCCAGTTTTTGAAGTCCAATCCCGCACCTGCAGTACTTACGGATCCTTTACCTTCTCAACAACAACTGATAGACCACATGTCTAATCAGGGTAACTCTAGTTCGTCAGAGGAAATTTGTATGATGTCCTCAGATCCTATCAATCTGCAAACTTGAAGTCAGAATTATGACAAACCCGCAGATAAGAAAGAGATCATTCTTCTTCAGGGAAAGCTCCCTCTACTAGTTCTCTGGAATCCTCGTCTATTGTCCCCTTATCTATCAAGAAGCCTACTCTCGACATGATTTTGCGCCCTGCTAAGAGTACTCTTCGGAAGGCTGTCTTTAATCCCAATGCCCGAGTTGCTCAATTTTATAATGTGGTTGAAGATCTCGCTCAAGCACCTTGTGCGATGTCTACCTTAGAGGTACTCCAAAGTTTCCCTACACAGCGCAAAAACGTGTTGACAGCATTAGGAGCTTTAGACTTGGATAATACTAACTTGATTCATTTCAATGTTGAGAACTATAAGCCTAGGTTACCGCATAAAATTTCTTTTTAGATCATTATGAAAGTAGTGGGAAAGAAATTTTTTCGAACGGTACTAGATGAAGGAGCTTCAACCTCAGTGTTGTCTCTGACTTGTTGGAAGGCTCTCGACTCTCCCGAGCTTGTAACATCACCTACGACCCTCAAGGCCTTTGATGGACGGGGTTTCCAACCCCATGGTCTCATATCAGCCCTAGTGGTTGAGCTGGGGGGGAAAACCATTTACATTCAAGTATAAATGGTAGACGCCCCTTTAGATTACAACCTCCTTCTAGGAAGAAATTGGTTCTATGCCATGACTATTGTTGCCTCAATAGTATTCCGAACAGTCCAATTTTCGCATCTAGGGAGAATTGTTACTATTGATTAGCTTGATTTCTGTATGCCAGATGTTACTACCTCCATGGCTAATAACATCCCCATGTTAGGCTAGTCCCCTCCTCCTTACCACTTGATTGGGGTAGGCATGTTGAAGGATTCATCCCTTATGGGGATTTTTCCATCCACTTCTCCTAGCACGGATACCGCGATAGTCCATATGATCGCCTCATTTGATTATGAGACTAAGGGTAAACATGTTGTTGAGTCCACATCGTTGAGTCCACACGAAGCTATGTATGACACCATTTAAACCTCTTTCGATGATCACACTGATGGCCTTCATCTAGTGGATTCGGATCCTTACCATTTACCGTATTGGTTAGAGCCTTCTCTTCCTGTTCTAGATTATCTCTCTAGGAATTTTCCTTCCGATGATTCCATTATGGAGATCATGAATATGGATGACCCCATTTAGGAGGATCACCATCATAGATCCATGTTCCTCCCCAACACCAGTTCGGTTAGCCATGATTTTGCATCCTTGTTTCCTAATGATATTGTCAACGCACCCCAAAGTCCTATATTGTTGCAAGATACAGATTCTAAAGGAAACCTTTGCAACACTACTCAGACGAACCCGATTGACATATCAGCCAAGCCTGATACTATTGAGCATGTTCATGTTGGGCAGAACCGCTCGACAGATGAATCTGAAGCATACAAGGCACTTTTCAAATAATTCAATGATATTTTTTCCTGGTCCTATGAAGAGATTCCAGGGATTGACCCATCCATTGTGGTCCATGAGATTAAAACCTATCCCATGGTTAAACCTGTCAGGAAAAAACTAAGGTAATCCCATCCTCTGAAGGCCGCAGCTATTTGTTGGTTACTTAGGGCAGACCCAGGTTCTTATACTATTATCTTACCAACAAAAAGACCCACAGTGTTGGCCCTTTCGGCAACAACCTGTGAACAGGTTGCAGTCTCACCCGAAACAGCTATGGGGTGCCGCAGAATCAGGTTTTTGCAGGCAAAAGAGGGATATTACTGTACCTTTAGCCTTAACAAATATTAATCATACAACACAGAGCTTCGACAGTCACTTAATTAGCTTCATAGTTTAGATAAACAGACAGTTACTTGCTTAACCCTTAACCGGGAATTCACAGTGAAGTTAATACTTAACAATATATCTTACTTATCATTCACCTACTTATCAAATGCATAAAACAAAATAGCACAAACAAAAAGGAACCACCACAACACAAGATGTATGTGGTTCACCCCCAGTGTAGGGGCTATGTCCACAGAACTACATTTTATTCAACTCTTTACAAACAATAGTTCTGATCTGCGCACTCAGCTGTAGATCCCTGCGCACTCAGCTGCAGGTCCCTGCGCACTCAGCTGGAGGTTTTCTCAATAATCCCAAAATACGCACTTAGCTGCAGAACCTTTCTCCGATCTGCACACTCAGATGCAGATCCTTTCTGACAAAACCCTCTGCGCACTCAGCTGCAGAGGTCGTCCATGCACACAGCTGGAACTTAACCTTAAACCTAAAAACAGGCCTTAGCTTCTTCGCATCAAATTATCATCATACAAGAACCTTCGAAAAATCTCTTTTTCTCCTTTACACAAGTGCCTATTTATACAAGTGCACTATTATAATACCATGTGTTTAAACCATGGGCTTAAAAACCATGCATTCAAACCATGGGTTAATTACAAAAAGAGGGGGTTCGACCCAACCCCGACACCCCTAAGACTATTTTGGGTCGCAACTCCACTTACAAGCTTCGCACCAAAACCACAGAGTTGCCAAAATTAAGGACCTTTAAGGTCCGTGCCCCAACAGGCCCCTAAGACTCACCAGTGTCCCGTCCCGGGGCACTCTACTGCTTTTCTGGTGGGAGAATCTTGTTGGTGAAGATAGTGAACTGATTTTTGAGGCTACGGATGATATATTTGGCTGCTTGCTCCTTCTCCACCATCTCTTGCAATGCTGTTAATGATGCTTCGCTAGCCTTTTCCTGTGCGAATGCATCATACTCCTTCAAAACTTTGAGCTGGATATCTGCAACAGTGCTCAACTCCAAGGCCTCGTTAATGAGAGGCTGCACCGAGCTCACTAACAATGCTTCTTTCCTTTTGTAAGACTCAATTTCTTGCTGGAGCTCATTGCTCTGCTTCACTTTAAGCATCTTCTGCATAGGAGGCAATGTCTTGATTTCCACTTTGACTGCCTCCAGCTCTGTCTGTCACTGCTTGATAGTTTCTTGCAGCTTTTCCACTTCTGGGTTGTCCTATAAGTTTTCTCAGGCCTCAACGCTTTCATCTAGCAACTTTGCTGCACTGCTCACAAGATTTGAGATCTTCATTGCTGAGGCCTGAATATCCCTGCGACGTTGTTCCCTAACCTCTGGTGGACTCTCCGGAGTGATACGAAGTTGAAGCTCCGCAATCTGAGCCTCATGCTCTGCTTTCATCTTCTCTATCAGGCTGCAAGGCTGTTGTACATAGTCTTTCAACTTGGCAAGCCTCTGCTCTAGTTCTTCTTCAGCCTGCATGTCGAAGTCAGGGAGACTTCGACACGCCTCCTCCAATACTCACGCTAGTGTAGCCTGCTTGCTTTCTGCTTCCCTCTTCTTCTGCTTAGCTTCTTCCAACTGCGCTACGAGGCTCTTACTCTGCTTCATGGACTTTTCGAACTGTCTGTGTGAGTAGCTTTCACGTTCTAAGATCTTGTTTAGAATTGCGAGCTGACACAGATGCAGCTCGGACATGGACAACTTGGCGTAGTCTATCTCAACAATCATACTCATCTGCGATCGAGATGCTGCGTCAGTTATTATGACCGCTGCACTTGGGACTTGTCCTCTGTTATTTTTGGTTGGCCATTGCCTTGTATCTGGCTGCGCGCTTGTTGGGGCACTACTTGCTGTAGCGCCTGTCACTGATCTTTCTACTAACTCCTTGAGCTCTATAATTTGCTGCGCTATGCCAGTGAGCGCATCAAGCTGTGTAGCTGCAAACTCTGACCATTTGCGAATAACACCTCTGTGGACTTTGTTAGAGCCTGATCAAGCTCTTCCATCGTCAAAGTAGGCTCTTCGACGATGTTCTTTCCCTTTGACGCCTTAGTTTTCTTTCTCGATGAAGGCTTCGTCACTTCCTCTGCTTCGGGAGACTTGTGCTTATCTGGGCGATTGGGGTCGGAGATTGTCTTGATCGATTCTTCTTCTTCTTCATCTCCTCCATCATCTCCACCCTAGTCACTTCCACTCTGCTCTGACTCATCTTTTTCTTCACTTTCTACTGGAGGGTCAATTTGCGGTGCCTGACTAGGACCTGCACCCATATCTGTCACTGGGGGGATTGGTATGCTCGGATTTGTTCCTGTGTCCTTCATCCATTAAGCCGGCCACTGCTTGACTACTACGAGGATGTCTTCCTCATTCACCACGTATGGAAAATTCAACCATTTGTGCTTGCTATCTACGTGGACCTGGATGAAGACATGATGCATGTCAGCCCTGAAGTTGGCCACTCCCACAGACTGAGAAAATAGCTCATTACTGAGCCGCGATGTCTTCAGGATCTCACAGGAAATATTCATTACGTAAAAGGCGAACACATAGTTTGTCATCTGCTGGAAGGCTTTATCCTATGATACCCACAGAGATGCGTATCTTGCTGCGCTAGGAATGTGCAGAGGCACATCAACAAACTGTGCCTCGGTAGGTTCTTTCCATCCTACCAGTGCAATAAGCACTAAAAACCAAGAGTAATGAAAGGGTCTACCTTTCTCTTGCGTATCATGGACATCTTCGAGGAACATCTTAGCAATGTACGCTGCCCAATTGTAACTGTAGCCTTCGACACAGTTTACAGCAATACTGACAATCGGGCAGATACTTCATTCGGTCTACACTTTTGCATTAGCTTGCATGCTAGTAACTCTGCGGCGAAGCGAATGTTTTGATGCCGGATGGTCGAGGTTTGATACCCTCGCTTTCCCTTCGTCATCCCAAAGAATTCCTTCATGCTCTACGCCAGCTTCGTGTCTTCGTGCTTTCCCACGAACTCAATGCTAGGATTAGGCCCTTCCTTCGGCAAGCCTGTGATCTTATGGATCATTTCTCCATCAATAGGAATGTGTTGGATTCCTATCCATAGGTTCCCATCATGTACCAATGCCAATAATTGCTTCACCACCATGGTCACCTGCGTGCTACGACCAAAGTGGGGAACATTCAACATCTTCAAAAAGCCAGCTTGCTCCAAGCCAGCAGCCCACTGTTTCACTTCCATTAGCGTCGTACTGGTCTTCGGGTAATGGACAGAATGCAAGTATTTACCTGGTGTGAACTGTGGAAATTTCTCATGATAATTTGTATCGTGGTCTGCATACTTAAGCCGGTCTATTTTTCCTGTCATTATTCCAACCAGCTGCACACCCTGTGGCAGCAATGGGGTGCGTAACATGAACTTGGCTATCCGTCGAGGTGGATGAACTCCTGGTCGCATAGGCAGAAGATATGGTGGAAGCTGTGGTGCAACATTCTCATCCTCACCAAGGTCTTCGAATGCTCTGGAAGGGTTCATCACAGGGTCTTCTGGTGTCTTTCCTGATGACTTGTTCCTTTCCTCGTTCCGCTTAGAACGAACTTCTGCCCTAAATTTCTTTCTGGTTGATCGTGTCTGCATTGGCTGATTCAGGGCTAGGGGAGTCTCTTCGTGAGGTGCATATGTAGGTGGAGTGCTCATAAGATTCTGCAGACCCCTCTCTCTGAATTCACTCAACAGTTCCTGGACTTCGCGATCAGATAACATTCACTGAATTGTAAAACTCAAGAAAATGCATAATGCGAACTTCGCAGGCCTGGGTGTCTTCTTATAGAATCCAATGACCAAATCTTCCATAACTGTGCATTGAAGACACCAAATATGACAGAGCAGCTGTAGATCTTGTCCAAACGGTGCTAGATTCCCTAAAATCTCATCATTAATGCAGTTATCGTACCGGCACTGCCAACTCTGATTTTTTCCAATGGTCGCATTTTGCGCTTCAGCACACCCCTCTTCTTTGGCACAGCCAGTAACTTTAGCTGTGCTACAAATAAGGACCTTTGACACAGTACATACCTTCGACACATCCTGGCACTAGTTTCGACAGAGCTTCGAGCTTCGACCCTCAACAGTATTTCTTCACAGTGTCCTTCTGACTCAGGAATATTAATGTTGCGCGGGTCATCGTCTTCATCAATGGTGAGGATATAACATTCTACTGCATTAGCTTCTTCTTCCTTCCAATCAAGTTGGTGCTCGGTTATTTCTTTATCATCAAACACCTTAGTATGGATCAACCTAATAGCTGCGTCCAAAACAGAGCAATCCTCATTAATAGAAAATGTAAGCACAAAACTATCAACAAGGTTATCCCAACTTATAGTGCCATGGCGAAGCTCAACCTTCGCATACCAGTTCTTTGCTATAGGTTCCAGAGTGTGTACAAACCTATGTACCCATTCTTCACAAGGTACATGCTTCCATGCTTCATAACACTGTTTCAAATGTTCCTGAGGGCTAGTCTTACCATTAAATCTGCTTCGAACCTCCTGAGGTTGTTCCATGAATCTTAGGCGAAGAAACTTTTGGCAAGCTCTCCAACTATGAATATGCTTTTTATGACCATTCCACCATCTGGAAGATGCGCCTCTGAATGCTGAATCTAGGGTCCTCATTTTCTGTGAGTCTGGTACTTGCTCTGAGAATTGTGTAATAAATTTTTTTAGGTCCATCAAGCCATCAAAAGTAGGTAAGGTCTTTTTCTGTGAGCCAACCCATCTGTTAGACTTAGTGATTCTTACACAGAGATGTCCATGTAGCTCATAAAGTCTATTCTGCCAATTCTCTAGGTCTTCGTCTGAATCAATCATGCAAGAACCGTCACACTGCCAATCCATTATATCTTTAGTAGTAGGGTTAACATAGTCTTCTTCTGTAGCTATAATGTTGTAAATATGATCTAAAACATCCTGATCTTCATCTCTGACTGGCTCTGTATACCTTTCTCCTTGAGAAGGGTCCAATGGTACTATGACTCTCAAGCATTTTCCTTCAAAAGTCATCTGTCTGTTCTTAAGGTTGATTACTGCATCATTGTTTAGTGCCCATTCAATTCCTAGCAATGCTAGATAGGGGTTGCTATCATCAATTATTTCAATGAATTCAAAATCTGCTAAGGTACTGACTCCATCAATGTCCACTGGTACACTAGGGAATCTTCCCAAGGGCACAATTTTCTGCTGATTCGCTAATATCAACTGTATAGGGGACCATTCAAGTGTAGGTCTTCCCATTTGTTCCCATGTCTGCCTAGTTAGGAAATTCACTTCTGATCCTAGGTCTAAAATAATATCAGTCATGTCATATTCTCCTATCTGAGCATGCAATCTCATTTCTCTTCCAGTCCTTCTAAATCTATTAACATTTTTTTCTCTATCAGAGCTTCACTGAGGTTCGCAAGACTGAATGACTTTCTGTAACTCATTCAAAGCATTCTGATTTCTTAACAGCTTCATACAACTCTGTAAAAATGATGTTAGTGTACTTACTTGATTTGGTGAAGCTTCTGGAGACTGTAACTGCTGTTGATGCTATTGTGTAGTTGCTACTGATGTTCTTGAATCAACAAAGTCTTTGTTGGCTTCCATAAATGTTCCTTTTTCTCTTCCAACATCGAAGACTGGAATTTTCTCTGGGGTCTTGCGGACCCAAGCCTTGTTAGGTTGTTTCTCCTTATTATGCACTTGCGTCATACCTCCACTCCTTGTAACAACGTTAACAGCTGGGACAGGTATTTTCTCGAAAGCAATCATCTGCACATTATGGGTAGGAGCGCCATTTCTTTCTTATATCTTGGCTATTAACTGTGGACATTGCTCAATCACATGATCGACTGCTCTGCAATATCGACATGTCGTAGTTGGGTTCTGACAATCTCTAGATACATGTCCTGCCTGATTACAGTTATAACAAATAACATGGCGTCGACCTCTTCTAGGCATACCACCATGACCTCGACCTCTGAAATTACCTCAACCTGATGTACTACCACGGTAACCATATCCATCATTGCCTTGTGCATCGGGTTGTACCCTATAAGCATCATAGGTTCGCTCTCTCATGAGATCAAAGCTATGACACTCGTCTTTGTTGTGTCCAACTGACTTACAGAACTTGCAGTAGGGATTCTTAGGTACTTGAACATATCTCTGCAGTAGGTAGC
This sequence comes from Pseudotsuga menziesii, assembly GCA_001517045.1. Taxonomy (NCBI): domain Eukaryota; kingdom Viridiplantae; phylum Streptophyta; class Pinopsida; order Pinales; family Pinaceae; genus Pseudotsuga; species Pseudotsuga menziesii. The sequence goes on along the minus strand of LPNX010253363.1, from coordinate 104,929 downwards.
AATCTTCAGGTCGATGCTGACTAGTTGTTCTACAGATCTCACAATATAGGACAGTAGGGTTAAACGGGTTTGGTGCACCAGTATTCAAATAATTTCTTATTGCAGGGCACTATTCTCTGTCATGACCTTCTGTCTTGCATCTTGTACACCAAACCTCTTCGCGAGTAGCTTTCCCTTTCTTCGTGTTGCGAAGCTCCAAAGCCATTTCTGCTAACTGCGCTTGTATTTGGGCTATTCCAGAATTATCTCCGACAGGAGCTGTTTCAAGCTTCATGGCAATTTCCAATGCTTTTTGCTGATTAGCAACCTTCTGTTGCATGAGTGGAGTCCTGATATGAGAAATAATGCTGCAATGAACCATTCTTTATGCTGTTTTGGTCCAATAGTGAAACTAACTTGATCCAGCAGAACCTTGAACCTCTGATCAAAGTCCCACACTGATTCACCTCACTTCTACTGAATTTCCTTTAGTTCAATTATATACTGTGACTCTGATTTAGGTTTCTTAAATTCTTTAATCATTGCTTTTTTAATATCAGCCAAGGCATAGTTCTGAGTACTGGAAAACTTCATAAACTACGTCAAGGCTTGGTCTCTGAAAGATGTGACCAGCTGCGATGTTCTTGTATTATGATCCATAATGTTCTTGGCAGTCCAAACAGCTTCGCATAAGAACCAAAACTGTTCTGGATCATCTGATCCAGTTCCTCTAAAGACTGGGAGCTTGATATCATCATTTACATGGGACATCGCGGATCGAGGGGGGGGGCGGGGGAGGGGGAGGAGGAAAACTGGTAACATGGGGGGGAGAACTTACTGAGGTAGACTAACCTGCGACAGGACTACTCGGGCTAGGGTTACTTTCGGACTGCGACGGGTTCTCAGGGATAACAGATCTGTGCTGCGGAGTTATAGAAGGGTTTCTAACAAAAGGGATTTCTTCAGATTCAGACTCTTCTGGGCTTAAAGGGGTATAACCGGTATTCTGGCCTAGGGTAAAGGACCCAAAAGTTCTCTTGTATCTTTTACCACTTTGAAGCAAACCACTTTGATCATCGAAGTCACTTCCACTTTCAAACATAGGTTAGTAGCACTAAATCTAGCAATCTGATTCAATAAGCAATATGCGTTTTTCAGCCAAGAGCATTTTAATTTTCAAACTAAGTGAATTCAGGTACTTACCCCTTGGTATTTTGAAGAATTGTCTTTCTGCTATGCTGAAAGAAGTATTTGCATCGATGGCAAACTCCATCACAAATGCTTCAAGGGTTCGCGCTGTCCAGAAGTTAACAGCTCTAGATACCGCGTTGTTCACTCTTTTCAACAGGTTAATTCTTTTTGAGGTCTAGGAAGGAGACTGATCTTCTTGGAAGTTTGTCCTTCTTTCTGTCAACCTGGATAACCACTGGTGCAATTATATGTGGATACTACCGAAGAAAATTTCATAAATATCAGAAAAAACGTACCTTTGCAAGAATTCATCTGAGCTACGATGAGGATCCTTATTTTCTTGTTCAACAAATTTTAGATAGGTATCCTCAACCCAGTCTCCGATTTCTTTTACTGAGGGCCTCCAAAACATATCCCTCCAGGTATGACGTAGATCCCTCTTGAGCAGATATTGGTTCAGCTAGCAACGGAACCAATTTGTTGGTTGCTTAGGGCAGATCCAGGTTCTTATACTATTATCTTACCAACAAAAAGACCCACAATGTTGGCCCTTTAAGCAATAACCTACGAACAGGTTGCAGTCTCACCCGAAATAGCTATGGGGTGCTGCAGAATTAGGTTTCTGCAGGAAAAAGAGGGATATTACTGTACCTTTAGCCTTAACAAATATTAATCATACAACACAGAGCTTCGACAATCACTTAATTAGCTTCACAGTTTAGATAAACAGACAGTTACTTGCTTAACCCTTAACTGGGAATTCACAGTGAAGTTAATACTTAACAATATATCTTACTTATCATTCACCTACTTATCAAATGCATAAAATAAAACAGCACAAACAAAAAGGAACCACCACAACACAAGATGTACGTGGTTCACCCCCAGTGTAGGGGCTACGTCCACAGAAATGCGTTTTATTCAACTCTTTACAAACAACAGTTCTAATCTGCTCACTCAGCTGCAGATCCTTGCGCACTTAGCTGCAGGTCTTCTCAATAATCCCAAATTGTGCACTTAGCTGCAGAACCTTTGTCCGATTTGCGCACTCAGCTGCAGATCATTTCTTACAAAACTCTCTGCGCACTCAGCTGTAGAGGTCATCCACGCACACAGTTGGGACTTAACCTTAAACCTAAAAATAGGCCTTAGCTTCTTCGCATCAAATTATCATCATACAAGAAGCTTCAAAAAAGCTCGTTTCTCCTTTACACAAGTGCCTATTTATACAATTGCACTATTACAATACCATGTGTTTAAACCATGGGATTAAAAACCACGCATTCAAACCATGGGTTAATTACAAAAAGAGGGGGTTCGACCCAACCCTGACACCCCTAAGACTATTTTGGGTCGCAACTTCGCTTACAAGCTTCGCACCAATACCGCAGAGTTGCCAAAATTAAGGACCTTTAAGTTCCGCGCCCCAACAGGCCCCTAGTTGGTTAGGATACTCAGCTCTGACCCGAGAGACCTGGGTTCAAGTCCCGGCAACGAAACCGATTTGTTGGTTGCTTAGGGCAGACCCGAGTTCTTATACTATTATCTTACCAACAAAAAGACCCACAGTGTTGTCCCTTTCAGCAACAACCTGCGAACAGGTTGTCGTCTCACCCAAAACAGTTATGGGGTGTCGCAGAATCAAGTTTCTGTACGCAAAAGAGGGATATTATTGTACCTTTAGCCTTAACAAATATTAATCATACAACACAGAGCTTCGACAGTCACTTAATTAGCTTCGCAGTTTAGATAAACAGACAGTTACTTGATTAACCCTTAACTGGGAATTCACAGCAAAGTTAATACTTAACAATATATCTTACTTATCATTCACCTACTTATCAAATGCATAAAACAAAATAGCACAAACAAAAAGGAAAAACCACAACACAAGATGTACGTGGTTCACCCCCAGTGTAGGGGCTACGTCCACATAATTGTTTTTTATTCAACTCTTTACAAACAATAGTTCTGATCTGCACACTCAGCTGCAGATCCCTGCGCACTCAGCTGCAGGTCTTCTCAATAATCCCAAATTGCGCACTTAGCTACAGAACCTTTCTCTGATCTGCGCACTCAGCTGCAGATCCTTTCTGACAAAACCCTCTGCGCACTCAGCTGCAGAGGTCATCCACGCACACAGCTGGGACTTAACCTTAAACCTAAAAACAAGCCTTAGCTTCTTGGCATCAAATTATCATCATACAAGAACCTTTAAAAAAACGCTTTTCTCCTTTACACAAGTGCTTATTTATACAATTGCACTATTAAAATACCATGTGTTTAAACCATGGGCTTAAAAACCATGGGTTAATTACAAAAAGAGGGGGTTCGACCCAACCCTAACACCCCTAAGACTATTTTGGGTCGCAACTCCGCTTACAAGCTTCGCACCAAAACCGAGTAGTTGCCAAAATTAAGGACCTTTAGGGTCCGCACCCCAACACTATTAAAGCTGAAATTGAGAAACTTCTCAAAGCTGGGTTTATTTATCCTGTACCCCTGATGGAATGGGTATTGAACGTTGTTCCTGTCAATAAAAAGTAGGGCACCATTAGAGTCTGTATCGAATTTAAGGATTTAAATAAAGCTTATCCCAAGGACAACTTTCCTACCCCGCATATCAATCAGATTATCGACAACTGTGCTGGAAGTGTCATCTTTTCATTCATGTATGGCTCCTCTCGCTATAATCAGATTGAGATATTACCCTCCGATCAGCATAATACGGCATTCATTTGCCCATGAGGAACCTTTGCATATAATAAGTTACCTTTTGGCTTGAAAAATGTTGGAGCCATGTTCCAGTGTGCGATGTCCTATGTGTTTCACAACAATAAACATATTGTTGAACCGTATCTTGACGACCTCCCTACTCATTTGCAACGACAGGAGCACCACCCTGGTCATCTTAGAGACATATTCCTGAGATGTAGTCATTATAATATATGGCTCAATCCGCATAAATGTGTTTTTTGCGTTGAGACAGGACGTCTGCTAGGCTTTATGGTATCCAAAGATGGCATCCGGATCGATCCTTTGAAGATTGCCACTATTTTAGATCTACCGGCCCCAACTAACCTCCTTGAACTCCAAAGTTTGCAAGGGAAGGAAAACTTTCTCCGCCGTTTCATGTGCAATTTCGTAAAGAAAATGCACGGTTATATGCGTCTCTTCAAGAAGAACACTCAATTCTGCTGGAATGACCAAGCCCAATGCGCCTTTGATAATCTTAAGCATGCTCTGACTCATTCACCCATGATACACCCCTCGGATTATTCAAAGGACTTTCTCTTGTATATTGCTGCCTCCGTTACTACCACCCCATGGTTTTAGTGCAGGACAATCTCCATGGTCAGGAGCATGTGATTTATTACGCCAGTAAGAATCTTATGGATTCCAAAACTTGTTATTCACATGTGGAAAAGTTAGCATTGGCCACGGTCATTGCTATACAAAAGTTTTGTCACTACATTTTGCTTTGCACTACCACCGTATTGGCAAACCAGAACCCAATGTATTACATCCTGACTCCTCAGGTGCTCGGGGGCAAGTACTCCCGTTGGATAGTCATCCTTTCGGAGTTTGATCTGGAGTTTTCCAAAGCCACATCAAAGAAATCCTTGGTCTTTGTCAAGCTTATGTGTGATCTTCCTTGTGCTTCGACGGAATCTGAGCCCAGTGATTCATTTTTGGATGAATTCCTATTCCTGATTAGCACTACTAATCCTTGGTATGGAGATTTGCTTATTTATCTCCAAACACAATGATTTTAGCTACATTTATCCCATGATGATCACCGTCGTATTCGTCACCACGCGAAATACTATCTCATCTTGAATGATACCTTGTATAGACGTGGGATTGACTCTATTCTCTGGGATTGACTCTATTCTCTGGCGATGCCTCACCCATGAGGAGGATGAGCATGTGTTGAATGATTGCCACTCTGGATCATGTGGAAGTCATTTATCTGGGATGGCTACAACCCATAAAATCCTTCACACTGACTATTTCTGGCCTTCTATCTTCAAAGACTGTCATGAGGCTGTGCAAAAATGCCCACCTTATCAACACTTTTATCCTAAAAAGCGCACCCATCCTGCTCCGCTTCACCCCGTCATTGTTGTTGGCCCATTCACCAAATGGGGGATTGACTTCATGCATTGTAAGCCTACCTCAGCCATTGATTATTTCACAAAATGAGCTGAGGCCATGCCTACATATGCAAAAGATGGTAAGACTACCGCTCTCTTCTTGTTCAATCATATCATAGCTAGACTTGGAGTTCCGCAGTACATCATTACTGATCACGGATCTCATTTCCATAATCAAATGATGGAATAACTGAGTGCCAAGCTAGGTTTTCGCCATGAAAACTCTACGCCGTATTATCCACAAGCTAATGGTCAGGTAGAGGCCATTAACAAAGTTTTAAAAACTATGTTGCGTCGGATGGTAGGAGATCATAAATCAAACTGGCACCATGTTCTTTTCTCCGCTCTTTGGGCTTATCAGACTTCTGTGAAAATAGCCACTGGTTTCACACCATTCCAGCTTGTCTATGGACTCGAAGCTATCTTACTGATCCAATGTCAAATTCCATCCTTACAACTTGCCGTCGAATTTCTCCCAGACACTTCTGCAGAGGAAGAAATATTTTTGTACTTGAGTAACCTTAACGAGACTTGGAGAGATGTTGCTTTAGCTAATGAGGCACATAAGAAACGCGTCAAGGTGCAGTATGATAAATCCGTCCAACCTCGTGTTTTTAACGAGGGTGACCTAGTATTGACTTATGACCAGAGATATGACAAACTAGGGAAGGGTAAGTTCGAGTCCATGTGGTACGGACCTTTCGTTATTTCTAAGGTGTTAGAGAAAGGAGCTTACGAGCTCGTTGATTATGATGGAATCCCTTTGGGGAAACCTTGCAATGGGTTGTACCTGAAAAGGTACTATGCCTAGTTCTTTCTTGGATAGTATCTTGTATATATGTATATTGATTGAATTTCAGTGTGCTTTTAGTATTTTCAAGATGGTTTTGAGCTTAGTGTCTGCATCTGTTTATACCATGTTTTGGTCATGCAGATGGATTTCTAGGGCTTCGCTGATGGTGCTTTCCGCCACACCTTGAATCTTTCCTCGACTGCTTGGGTCCTCTATTCCCCAACTGAAGATTTGGTCAGCTCAGGAGCGGTTTGTATAGGTCCCGCTACTAATAACATCACCAAGTATGAAGCAGGCATAGGTCTTCTGACTGAAGGTGCCTCTCGGGATGTTCGTGATCTAGTAGTCTTGATGGACTCACAACTCGTGGTTTTCCATTTAAACCATGTATACACCATTAGAAACCCGATGCTCCTCTGCCTCTTCTGGAGAGTACGTTTTCTAGAAAGATCATTTGAAACCATTACTTATAGGCATATCCATAGGGAACATAATGTAGTTGCTGACTCATTAGCTAATTACATCCTAAATTGTCATATTTCCCATTCATGACATCAAAATCAAACATGGTACATTGTAAATAAACATTCAAAGACACATAAAACTCATAGAAAATGCATTTGCCATTTGAAACATATAAACACCATGTAAAAGTCTGTATATATATATGCAAAAAAAGTTTACAAAAAATAGGTCCCGAGACCTCATCTGAAGCACGCAGGATTTCAGGAAAAATCATCATACAAAATCATGAAGCTGTTAGCTTTCAATACATCTCTCATACACTAGAGGTGCTCATGATAGCACATCACTGCTCGAGATACTCTTCGTAGCAGCCTACTGAAGCGACTCGGTACTCCCGCTGTGGATATCTGATATCTCATCGGGAGGTCATCAATGTCAGCATCTAGGATATCCAAAGTCAACCTCTCCAGGTTTTCCTCTAACTCCCCGGTGATATCATCACCCCGTGGTACGAAATGGGATCTGTTTGTGCCAGAAATTGTTTCCAAGGCCAAAGAAACAAGCCAACACAATCTCAAATAAAACTCAATAAAACAAACTAGGTTTAGGGTTTCTGATGTATTTTCTTGGTTATAAACTTTGGGGAAGGACAGGGAATACACTCATGAGCAAAGTAATAACTGAATCATAAACAAAAGAAGACAAAGATGCATAATATATTCAACAAGATCCAATAGAACACAGTATTGAAGTTCATTCATAAAAGACAAGCATCGCCAGCATATAAACATAAACCAGTAATGAGTATATCAATTAAGCAACTAAACAAGCTGAACAATGAAGCCAACACAGAACTGAAGGGTGAAAAGTGTCATATATCTCATAATTTTATCATCAAATGCATACAAGAGTTTTTATACTTAACTCATGAACAAGTCTAAAGACCTCCTGAAGCTATCCCAAAAATCGAACCCTTCTTCAGTCCCGTTGTCCCTCTTTTATAATTACAAAGAAGTAGTTCTATATCCCCTTCATTAGGTCGAAATTGAAACTACCCAGCAGTTACATTAACTAACTAACTCAACTAATTGACTAAAAATAGCAAATCGGATTCCTGGCAAATATGGCGAATTTCTGGAAAATAAGTGTCAAAGAAGCTTCCATATTTCTCAATTGGTGACACTCGTGTAAAACCTCAGAGAGGTTTTTGTAAATGGGTCCGTGATGGACAAAACCCTTCCTTGGTTTTTAAAAATTCATCTTCAGTCAATCAGAATCTGCCCCGCAAATAGAACACTAAAACAGGAAAATATTAAATATTTAAAATCCCTGAAAAATAGGCTTCAATGATTAAACTGAATCTTTCAAACCTTGACCTCTATTGTAAAAATGAGAGTGGTTTTTGTATATGGGTATCTTATAAACAAAAACCTCATTTGGTTTTCGAAAATTCCTCTTCATTAGCTCGTGGCTGGCATTTTACTTCAATAACCAAAAACAGGAAAAATAGAGCAGAATTCTATTTCTACTGCCTCCTTTTTTCATTCATAAGTGCTAAGACTTTGTTTTTGCAAAGAATTCTCCCCCAATCCCCTTATCTTAAGATGATTTTATACTCTGATTTGCATCTTTTTCAGAAAGGCATACTGAACCAGAAGAAGGTTCCAAAGATTTAATCCTCATATCTACCTCAAGTGTATCCTCTATTGGCAATAACATTTCACCACAAATGTCCCCATCTTTAAGCTTGTTGAAGGATGCCCCGAAGGCTTGAAATAGCTCATTACATGGAGAAATCTCTGATACTGCCAGTGAATTAATCTCTTGTCCTCTAGTAAGATAACTGGTGTGCTTATGGACTTCTCCAACTATGTTTCCACCTTTATCATCTCCAAGGGTAGAAATCTCAGCAAGGCCCATTTTTGTATTCTTTAGTACTTTAGTGACATCCAATTTATCAGCCATAAAATCCCCAAACACAACAGATTTGTCTTCTGTTAAAATCTCTTTGGGACAGCACTGCTCTATTCCAAGTGTTTCCAAAATTGAAATACCATTACTGAAAGAAGGAATAGGAACACTACTTAACACTTCTAGCAGTCCTGTATTAAGGTGTTCTAGTGAAACATCTGAAAAATCAGCAAAAGTTTTCTTCAAATAATCAACAGTTTCCATGTCCAGTGAAGATAATGGAGAAGTGAAGCAAGAAGCATTTCCTTTGTCCATCTCATTCACAGGCACAATTTCATTTCCATGTACTAGTTAGTTCCATCTGGTACAATTTTCCGCAGTTCTCTTAAGGCGATCTTGAATCTGTTGTCTATCCTTGGGCCTTGGTCTAGCATTTTCCATGGATCTGGTCCTCCTCCTATCTGTTTTAACTGGCTCTTCTGATTTTCATTCTTGCAAAAATACTCAGATCCTCATGACTTCCATTCTGGTCTTCTTCAATCAATGAATAGAGCTGTTTTCTGTCAAGCTGCAGTTGCTTTAAACCAGTCTTCATGTTGTTTAATTGCTGGATTGAAGTAAACAAGTGTCTTCATATGCTCAATTTGATTACAAGTGGTAGAATAAAGAAGCCCTAATCTCCAGGTAACCTCCAAAAACCCCAATTGAGCTCTGAAACAGCATCTTCGGGCTGTTGAACCGGCAACATCATCCATTTTTATAAAAACTATATCATGCATACCATTCCAAATATGGGTACAATCATTGATATACAGGGTCATAAAGAATTCTGTGGTTCTTCAGATTACTCCCAACTGTCACACTGGCGAAAACCTAAATTCCTCTGCAACGACAAATTCCAGATTTTTAGGCAATGTGTCTCCACCTCAGTGTTCACCAACTTCGTAACCTTCAGTTTAAGAATCTCATGTCAGAAATCGCGCCCCATTCCACGGTCTGTCACGATTTTGCCATAAATCGGCATACAGTTGCCAGACAGTTGTCGGAATCTCCCTCACATGAGACTGATGCCTGTTTACATGAAAAAAAACTTGGCAAAACACATATCAAACTTGACCAATGATTTATTTAACACTTCCCCAGCGAAATCCCCAAAAAATCGGACTGAAAAATGACCATTCTGGCAAAAAACGATTTTCTTGTAGCGCCGCAGTGTAATTTTTTTGCAGTTACGCTACAAGAATAATTTAAAACCAATTTTGGCACTATTTTAATTCTTTTTTCTACTTTGAATGAGGTTTAAGTGATAAAATATGATCATAATATTACTTGTGAACCCATTATTCAATAATATGACCTTTAACACCCTTCAAGAGCTAAGAAAACAAACTTAATAAAACATATCTAAGCAAAAAAAATCCAAATTTCAATTAAAACAAAAAATTCTACTAAAGTAAGCAAATAAAAAAATTGAAGCATATGAGCAAACTAAAGATAAAATCACAATCAAAATATAAAATTAAAGGAAACAAATTCATGACTTAACATCTGGCTCCAGCTGCGGGATGAAGTCCTCCCTGTGAGGCTTCAAGAACCTGTAGACAAGTGCCTTCTTATTCTGCTACCTACTTGTCTGCAAAATATCCATTAGGCTATGGAGTCTTTATTCAATTCTTCACACACTGATATATACAATGAAAATCAAATCTCTTTCTCTGAGGAACCTTCCATCTACTGAATCAAATCGAAATCCCATTTCCAATGTAACCAAGAAAAAATTTGATCAACCCACCAAAACTTGTTTCCAACTCCAAATATATATATAATCAGAAATATTGGAAAACATGAAGAGTAGAGATTTAACAACTTATACCCACTTTCATCAAATAATGTCTCTGAAATAACAGATTTATAACCTGGTATTGACTCTAAATAATCTGCTACTGGATCATAAAAATTTCCATAAGTTACATCTTTCTGCTCTATGAAAAAGACAGGCTGTCCATAAGAATATTTTGTTCCATGAATATCAATCAGGCATGAGCGATAAAAGACATCAGGATCAGCCTGAATTTGCTCTGTAAATTTTTGAATAGTATCACCGATAATGTCAACACTTTGAACCTCCTTTTCCACACTGTCTTCAAATAAATGACTATCAGGCATTTTCTTTTGTTGTTCAAGAATAATAGACTGAATGCATTCTTGAATCTGCTGATCAGATTTTGACCTATCACACACCTCACAGATTTCTGGGTCTTTCTTTTCAATTTCATCATCATATCTATTAAAAATTAGACCATCTTTATAATGATTTTGAACAACAGATTTATCATAACCATGAATATAAACAACTTCTAAAAATTTTTGAACAGCTTGGCCTTCATCAAATTTAGTATCAAAACCAAAAGGAATAGAATCTAATTCATCACAGAATTCTTGTCTTGGAACCCTAATCTCTTCATCATAACAAGGAGTATTCTGAGAAATTTCAAATGATGATGCTAAAGGTTCATCTTTTCTTTCAATACAAAGCTGATCTTTAACACAATAATGATTTTCAATAGTTTGTTGAACTAGAGATTGATCTTCAAAAGGATTAGCATTCAACCGGTTATTAAGGTTGTTGAAATCATTATGAGAATGTTCCAAACTATCTCTACTGGTCTCATCACCTGAATAATCCTCAAACTGACCTAAAACAACAACTTGATTATCATAATGATCATGGCATTCTTCCTTTACTGTAGTATCTGAAAATGTTACCTTTTCATCTTCAACAAATTCTGAAACTTCAACTTCTTCATGACATGTTTTGAACCCTTGATTGCACTCATCATCATGATTTTTTAAATCAGAAATTGTGTTATAAACATTAGCCTGCTCACAACAATATTTTAAAAATAGTTCAGCTGAGTAAAGATACTTACAACGTTTCTGAAAGCATGTGTGGAATTCTTTCAGTGAAGAAATCCTAGCAGCGGGAAGAGAAAAATACCAATCTCGTGCATCTTGGTCAAGTGAATACATGAACATCTTCATGAGCACATCTTCATGCTGGATATTTAACTGGACCATACATTGATGAAATTTGATGAGGTGATCTGATGGATTATCCTCTTTGCTTTCTCTAAACCGTGGAAGACAATCTCCCAAACATCCATAATAGGTACTGAATTTGGAAAACCTGGAATATCAGAAAAATTTAAACGTGCAAACCTTTGAGCCACAATAGCTTCCATGGACATTGGCCTATGCATCTTGAAATAGTGGAGTCGCCAATTAATTTTTCAAGACAGATTTAGTTTCTTCTCCTCAGAAAGAGAAAGGGGTGACAGTAGTTCAAATTAATTAGGGCTACATAAATTTGGGGATGACTAAAACCTTCTAATTCTTCCAACTCCTCTAGTAGCCACTGTGTCAAACTTTGGTGAAAAATAGCCTTCAAAAAGTGCTGGTTTAAGTTCACCTCTTAAACCAGTAAAACTGATAAGTATCCCAGGGAAAATGTGCTTCAACTTCGTCCCCGGCAACGGCGCCAAAGATGTTTGTGCCAGAAATTGTTTCCAAGGCCAAAGAAACAAGTCAACACAATCTCAAATAAAACTCAATAAAACAAACTAGGTTTAGGGTTTCTGATGTATTTTCTTGGTTATAAACTTTGGGGAAGGACAGGGAATACACTCATGAGCAAAGTAATAACTGAATCATAAACAAAAGAAGACAAAGATGCATAATATATTCAACAAGATCCAACAGAACACAGTATTGAATTTCATTCATAAAAGACAAGCATCACCAGCATATAAACATAAACCAGTAATGAGTATATCAATTAAGCAACTAAACAAGCTGAACAATGAATCCAACACAGAACTGAAGGGTGAAAAGTGTCATATATCTCATAATTTTATCATCAAATGCATACAAGAGTTTTTATACTTAACTCATGAACAAGTCTGAAGACCTCCTGAAGCTATCCCAAAAATCGAACCCTTCTTTAGTCCCTTTGTCCCTCTTTTATAATTACAAATAAGTAGTTCTATCTCCCCTTCATTAGGTCGAAATTGAAACTACCCAGCAGTTACATTAACTAACTAACTCAACTAATTGACTAAAAATAGCAAATCGAATTCCTGGCAAATATGGCGAATTTCTGGAAAATAGGTGTCAAAGAAGCTTCCATATTTCTCAATTGGTGACACCTGTGTAAAAATTGAGAGAGATGTTTGTAAATGGGTCCGTGATGGACAAAAACCTCTCTTGGTTTTTAAAAATTCATCTCCAGTCAATCAGAATATTCCCCGCCAACTGAACACTAGAATAGGAAAATATTAAATATTTAAAATCCCTAAAAAATAAACTTCAAAGATTAAACTGAATATTTCAAACCTTGATAGCTTTTGAAAAAATGAGAGAGGTTTTGTATATGGTTATCTTATAAACAAAAACCTCCTTTGGTTTTTGAAAATTCCTCTTCATTAGCTCGTGGTCGGCATTTTAATTCAATAACCAAAAATGGGAAAAATAGAGTAGAATTTTGTTTCTACTACCTCCTTTTTTCATTCATAAGTGCTGAGACTTTGTTTTTGCAAAGAATTCTCCCCCAATCCCCTTATCTTGAGATGATTTTATACTCTGATTTGCATCTTTTTCAAAAAGGCATACTGAACCAGAAGAAGGTTCCAAATATTTAATCCTCATATCTACCTCAAGTGTATCCTCTATTGGCAATAACATTTCACCACAAATGTCCCCATCTTTAAGCTTGTTTAAGGATGCCCCAAAGGCTTGAAATAGCTCATTACACAGAGGAAGCTCTGATACTTCCAGTGAATTAATCTCTTGTCCTCTAGTAAGATAACTAGTGTGCTTATGGACTTCTCCAACTATGTTTCCACCTTTATCATCTCCAAGGGTAGAAATCTCAGCAAGGCCCATTTTTGTATTCTTCAGTACTTTAGTGACATCCAATTTATCAGCCATAAAATCCCCAAACACAACAGATTTGTCTTCTGTTAAAATCTCTTTGGGCTAGCACTGCTCTATTCCAAGTGTTTCCGAAACTGAAATACCATTACTGAAAGAAGGGATAGGAACACTACTTAACACTTCTAGCAGTCCTGTATTAAGGTGTTCTGGTGAAACATCTGAAAAATCAGCAGAAGTTTTCTTCAAATAATCAACAGTTTCCATGTCCAGTGAAGATAATGGAGAAGTGAAGCAAGAAGCATTTCCTTTGTCCATCTCATTCACAGGCACAAACATTGTGTTTTCTGCTATTATCTTATTGGTCTAATTAACTGATTTTGAAAAAGCCAAGGAGTCTTCACAATCACCAACAACATTCTGACAGGTTGGAAGACAATGCTGCCCACAGATCTATTTGAGGTCCCCTAAATGAGATTTTTGCTCATCAAGCAAACCTTTTCCAGTAGCCTTTCCGTCTCTATTAAGCATGGGGAAACTACTCTCCATTAATTTACCATAAGGATTTGGTTCAGAGGAATTTCAATCAAAAGCTGCAGGGTGGCAATATGGTATCTTATGCTGCATCTGAGGCTGAACATAATTCTGCACATTTGTCGAAGATGAATACAACTACTCTTGTAAACCCATTTTTTTCTCAATCTATTGTTCCATAAGTACCACGCGATTATTGGTTGCACCTGAAACAATATCCAATGTCTGCTGATTATCATATGAAGGTGCATTTGTTCGTATCTGACCTTGAAAAGAATCCTTTTCCCAAGTACTCAACAGCATAATCATTCTTCCTCTCAGTGACACTTCTTGACCATTATGTACTTCAGAGGTATAGCTATTTAATTGCATAGTATTTATCTGTAACTGAAATGGGCGACCTGAGCCTCTAGTTGAAGCATCAAAACTGCACAAAGACGATAACCATGGTTGGGTTTTTGAGCTACTGAAATCTGTCACAACTAGTGGACCATTGGATTTATATGGCATAATTCAGCTTTCATTCGTTAAAAATGGCCTAATAAATTTTCCTGTAAGTGATGCAACAGGTTTTCCCTCTAATGTGGGTGAACTCCCTGAAGAAATTGGCAACATAGGCATTGCTTGCAAAACTGGCCCTTTAATCATCCCAATCAAGGGATCTTTCATAGAGTTATATAGAAATGCTTTAGGAACATTCTGAAGTGTTGAAAATAAAATCTTAATATGGTCTACTAGCTCCAAATTCTCCATAATCTTTGATTCACAACTGTGCTTCAATCCATCGGCATGCTTCATGACAGACTGTAAGAAAAGCACGTGCTTGATGGTACGCTCCAGTAATAAATCAATACTGCAGTTAGTTCCATCTGGTACAATTTCTCGCAGTTCTCTTAAGGCGATCTTGAATCTATTGTCTATCCTTGGGCCTTGGTCTAGCATTCTCCGTGGATCTGGTCCTCCTCCTATCTGTTTTAACTGGCTCTTCTGATTTTCGTTCTTGCAAAAATACTCAGATCCTCATGACTTCCATTCTAGTCTTCTTCAATCAATGAATAGAGCTGTTTTCTGTCAAGCTGCAGTTGCTTTAAACCAGTCTTCATGCTATTTAATTGCTGGATTGAAGTAAACAAGTGTCTTCATATGCTCAATTTGATTACAAGTGGTGGAATAAAGAAGCCCTAATCTCTAGGTAACCTCCAAAAACCCCAATTGAGCTCTGAAACAGCATCTCCGGGCTGTTGAACCGGCAACATCATCCATTTTTATAAAAACTATATCATGCATACCATTCCAAATATGGGTACAATCATTGATCTACAGGGTCATAAAGAATTCTGTGGTTCTTCAGATTACTCCCAACTGTCACACTGGTGAAAACCTAAATTCCTTTGCAACGACAAATTCCAGATTTTTAGGCAATGTGTCTCCACCTCAGTTTTCACCAACTTCATAACCTTCAGTTTGAGAATCTCGTGCCGGAAATCGCGCCCCATTCCACGGCCTGTCACGATTTTGCCATAAATCGGCATACAGTTGCCAGATAGTTGTCGGAATCTCCCTCACATGAGACTGGCGCCTGTTTACATGAAAAAAAACTTGGCAAAACACATATCAAACGTGACCAATGATTTATTTAACACTTCCCCAGCGAAATCCCCAAAAAATCGGACTGAAAAATGACCATTCTGGCAAAAAAATGATTTTCTTGTAGCACTGCAGTGTAATTTTTTTGCAGTTGCGCTACAAGAATAATTTAAAACCAATTTTGGCACTATTTTAATCCTTTTTTCTGCTTTGAATGAGGTTTAAGTGATAAAATATGATCATAATGTTACTTGTGAACCCATTATTCAATAATATGACCTTTAACACCCTTCAAGAGCTAAGAAAACAAACTTAATAAAACATATCTAAGCAAAAAAAATCCAAATTTCAATTAAAACAAAAAATTCTACTAAAGTAAGCAAATAAAAAAATTGAAGCATATGAGCAAACTAAAGATAAAATCACAATCAAAATATAAAATTAAAGGAAACAAATTCATGACTTAACAGGATCCAACTCGCCTATCCAATGGAGATGCTCCTCCAGGTTGCATTGCTCCAACATCTGCATGAGAATATACAGGTCTTGTTACTTAGCATAAAAAATATAAAACATTAAAAAACATAAAAACATTTCATCTATTTTAGGGTTTCTTGCTTCTTACTGATGTCGCCCCACTATCTGCGAGGTGGGAGTGGTAGGTCAGGATCTTCGGTGAAGTCCATACCTGCGTAAGCATAATCTTCAACCATGAGGATCTGATCTCGAAGCCATCTGAAGAACGGATCATCGAACTTCACCCTTCCTGTTATAGCTGATTTTACCACACCAGGTGAATCACACTTTGTATGGCCTTCCCATGTCCCGCTGCAGACTCCTTAGACCCCTTGGACCATTTTTTGTCCTTTGATGTTTCCTTGATCATCCTTAAAAATATGTGAAAAATTCTATACGCGACTTTTAATCCCTTAATCGCGTATATACGCGGGTTTGACCTCTAAAACAGCATACATCGAGATGTGTACAAAAATCCAAATCCTTTCGGAGTTTTCCTTGACATGGATCTGACTCACTTGACTCCTGGCCTTCCCTATGCCTTGAGATCACTCGGATTCGACCTTTTACAACCCCTTTGAAAAGCTATATAAGGAACTCTATGGTACATTGAAGGCATATGAGAGAATTGAGAGCAAATAAACTATAGTCCATTCTTGCCAGAACTTATGCTTGAGTTTGCATCCCTTTGTCCCTTGGAGCACTAGTGTGTTCTTCCCAAGCTTGCCTTTTGCTTGTGAGCTTGCTATCGAGAGATGGAGGATTGAGGTGGTGGAGGCCCAAGTGGGGGATTCAGTTTCTTCGATTCACAGATGTGCCGTCAGAGGTTGTATCTATTGTAATCTTTGATTTATGTTAATAGAAATATCTTTTCCTGTCCAATAATGTGTGTTTGAATGAATATATTATCCATTGGATTATTTCAAATTCTTATACATTGTTGATTATATATGCTAGAATAGGTCTAACACCATGATATATAGTATGTTTGTATTGTTTACTTGTTGTTGAGGAAGTAATTTATCAATTCAAGCCAAAGTTGGAAAGCTCAACGGGGATCTACTTCAACCATCCGAAATAAGGTACGAGGTCTGATCCTTTAGTGTTAGACATTTTCTTTCTATTGCATATTAGCAAAGATTGATTTTTGGAGTCAAGCTGTCTGTTGTGGTACCCCAAGTCATAGGAATTTCTCTCCGTAATAGAATTGGCAACTCCGTTGGGGAGTTCCTAGTAGTTGTCCTTTGGGGGTTGTTCTATCAGCATTCAATGAAATTGAATTACTCTTTCTCTCTTGTTTCTGTGTCAAGTCTGGGGGCATGTATGCCTGGTAGTGTCTGATTGGTGTGAAGTTTGTCTCAGCTTTTCTGTTTGCCTTGATTTTATGCACCTTTCTTCCTGTATGCGAGTTTTTAACTCACAGTCGTGTATACACATGGGTTTCTCTGTGATTTATGTGTATACACGCGGGTTTACTGGGAACAGTCGCGTATGCCCTTAGTTTTTCCTTTTTGTGGAAGATAATTGGTTGCTGGGTGAATTTTGATGATTGTTGAGTCTCCTTTGGCACTGCCTGAGTCTGTTTATACCTCTGTTTCTGACCAGAAACATTTTTTTAGGCTAAATTTTTTTTTTAGAAGGTTCTTGTCATGGCATTTTCGATTTTTTGTTTGGAATTAGTGCATTAGAGTCCTTTTACCTTAGTGATTTTCTTGAGTGTTGTTTGAGTGTGCTTGCAGAGTTTATGGGTCGTATAATCATTCTTTTGCTTTTTGTATCTCATTCTATTTCAAAAAATCCAAAAGCATTTGCTTATCATCATGCATTGCATTTTGCATTTTGCATTGTACTTGCACTAGATTTGCTTTGGAGTATTAGTTAGGACGTCATATAGGAAAACTTGCATTCATCATTTGAAGAAAAATTGTGCATTTCATGTAGTAGCATACTTTGTTTTCATGGACACAATGCATTTGCATTGATTGTTAGGTGTGCATTTTACTTCATGTTGTTTCATAACACCATTAGTTGCACGGTCATATCCCTCTTTTGAGTAATAAAGCCAATTAAAATCAATGCTAAATTAAAATGAATTACACTCTTTTCTTTTCTAGGGTGCACCAACAAGCTTAAGTTTTAGGGTCTTGGAATAGTTCATTATGAGTAAATTCTCCAAGACCACTAAACAACAACATGTATGTGTTTGTCCAGGTGAGTGCGTGAAATCCTTGGTATAACCAGTGTTTCTCAGGATCCTCCTCTCAAAAGGGAGTTAAGCACGAGGCAGTGTGATCAGTTATTGATTGGGATGACCCCTAGTCATAACTGAGTAGCACCGGAGATATTTCCAAGATTGTATTCGTATCTGGGGGCTCTTTCGAGAGTTTCAGGCTTTGCTACCCTGCCCATACGGTCAATCCTACCTGCGACTGTCTGCCTGAGCATTGATTATATTGAGGTGACCTTAGTGGCCTTACCTAGGATATCGAGGGGGTACTTTGCAGGGGTTATTCTGTGGGTGTCCCAGCCAGGTTGGGGTCGGACAGCACAGTCGCTTTACGCGTTGAAGTTGAGGGCCACAATAGAGTCTCAAGCCTCTCCTAGGCGAGACATGCCTGCTTCATTCGGGAGCTCACTTATCTAGTCCTTGTTTGCTTGCATTTGGATTTAGATTGTATTAGTGATTGCTCTGTGCATGATAGCTTGCCTAGAGTTTGCGTAAATAGAGAGTCTTTTCTATTTTTTGAGTCATTGTGGATTCGGGTGCGGATCCTCACCGTTCTCGTCATTTAGCAAGACTTTCACCTTCTACTTCTCCTCCTCCTTTGGGAGAGATACCTAGACAGTCTAGGAAGACTATTTCACACATTGATTCACACACCATGGGAGACCATATGGAAAGTATTCCTAAACCACCTTCTCCCATTCGAGTGGATGATGGGGAGTTTACTCCTACCTACGATCCTTCGCCTGACTTGGCTGAGTTAGGGCCTGTGATTTCTGAGATAGGAACCTTTCATGATAGACCTACTCACTATAGGGTTGATTCCCCATTGACGCATTACTGGTATGGAATGTCAGAGGATGCCGAGACTCATTTTGAACCCGCAAGCACTAGCTATGGTAGGTATGTTATGTCTGGTTTTCCCACACATGATTTGACATTTCATGTCGAATCTGAGTTCAATCCTAACACTATGCCTGGGGGCACTCTCATTCCTTACCATGCGGAGAGGTTTGGGAGCACTAGTCACATTGCACCTTCCATCCCGGTGGTGGAAGTTACATCACATATTCCTCCTAGGTCTAGGGTTAGTGATCCCATTAGGATACCAGACCTAATACGGGTAACGATAGGGAATAGTACGTACATTATTACTCAGGTCCCTCCGTCCTCAGTCCCTACTTCTTCAAATGTTCACCCACCACCTTATTCACGTGGTCCTTCGGGCCGAAACTTTGCTACTAGTTATGTCCATACTGCAGTTACTAGACTGGTTGTGTCTCAACTTCATGTACCCCCCGTTGTTTCGGGAGGTCATGCTCATACTTCTAGAGGTCACATTCCTACTTCCGAAATGTATATCCCTACTTCCAGAACGTATGTTTCTACTTACGGAGTGTCCCATGGGACATCACATACGATGACTTATGGACCCTATTATGGGACACAGTATGGACAAGGTTCTTCACCTTATGGGGGCAGGTATCAACAACCTGCTTACTATCCTAATTATGGCTTCATAGCTCCTACTAATAAAATTCCACCACACTATGGTGCTTCCACGCCACACTATATGGGTCATACAGGAGGAGGGCACTATGGCCAAGGCCATGGTGGTCATCAGACCTATATGAATCAGGGAGCGGTCCATCGACCTCATCATCCTAGGCTCCCTTTCCTCGCAACGCTCAATCTTCCTGACTTGTCGAGATTAACAAACTATCCTGTAGCTCATGACCAGGCTTAGCTGGTTGTCCCTACCAAGCTTCCCTCGAACATACCTAAGTTCGAGGGAAAACCGAGAGAGGATCCAAGAAAACACGTTACTACTTTTCACCTATGGTACTCTTCGACTTCCTTAGATCAGGATTCCATCCGTTTACTGCTATTTCAACGCACCCTTACAAGGCCTGCCGTGAAATGGTATTCGATGACCTTGTGATGACTTTTCATAACCACTTCCAGCTACCAGTGGATTATGACGTTGGTACTGAACTCTTGTCGACATTTCAGCAAGATAAAGCCACACATATTTTTGATCATATTCAAGAGTGGCGTAGACAGAAGAGGTTAATTAAAGCCTTTATACCGTCGGAGTTCCTCCTCGAATGGTTCCTCAAGTCATTATTGCCATATATAGCAAAGGATGTTTCTACAACCGGAGTGCAGAATGAGGAACAAGCGATTTTTAGGGCACAAGAACTGGACTTGATCTATGCTCAGTCCGGTTTGTTATATGAGATTATTCCCAATGCTCCACGTTCCAGTTTCGACCCCAAAGTCAAACTTGGACCACATACCGATGGCATTGTGGGTTGTGCAAGTGTGAAACCTGCGGATTCGGTTGCAAAACAAGTTAGTCAATTATCAATCAACCAATCTACTTCAAGACAAGCTATGGATTCGTCTCAACCCGCCCAAACGGTGAGTGTACTTTCAGTGCAATCGTCGGACCAGAAGGGTAACCAGCAGCCCGGACGAAATAGAAAAAAGGGTAAAAATAATCGTAAGGGTGGGAATAAGGATGAGAATGCTAATAGTAATGACAACAATGGCCAAAATGCTGGGGGGGATAAGCAAGCTAAACGTAAGGTTAAGTTCCCTTGCAAGTTATGTAAAGACAATCACCTCACTTACTTGTGCCCTCATATTGAGGAAGCCTCGAGATTCTTGGCACAGGGCCCAGCTATGCTAACAAACCCTTTACCACACAATCAAAATATGAACTCGAGGTCCCATGACCAGTCTAGTGGTGATCAAGATCCATCAGAGGGTAGTGGTCGTGGTTGCATTAACATGGTACATGCCGTGAAAGTTGTGACCCGTGCGAAAGATTATGGTTCGTCACAACCCAGCCTAGGCAAAGAGCCTAATCCACCAGGGTCCCCTTTGCGTATTGAGAAACCTATGGATAAACCTGAGACTACACCTCGCATTCCTAAGGGAGTCCTTAAGCTTTCGGGGCATAATCCAAATGCCCGAGCCGCCCAGACCTATTCAGTTGTCGAGGATTTGGGCCACACTCCTTGTTCAATGTCTGCGTTGGAAGTGCTTCAGAGTTGTCCTTCGCAAAGGAAGGTGTTTCTTTATGCCCTTGGTGTGAATGATGATGATTCTTCTTCTGTGATGAAATTTGAAACCGCAGGACTTCATCCTCGTTTTCCCTACTATGTGTCTCTTTTGATTCACATAGAATGTCTTAATATGACCATCAAGCGCACTGTGATTGACGAAGGCACTACTACTTCTGTGATGTCTTTATCATGTTGGAAGGGTCTGGGTTCCCCTGAGCTGTCTAAATCAGTGGCCATGTTAACTGCGTTCGATGGGAGATCATTTAGGCCGCACGACATCCTTCCTTCCCTTAAAGTCCGGTTGGGAGGGAAGACCGTTGCGATAGAGGTCGAGGTGGTTGATGCACCCCTTGAATACAATCTCTTCCTGGGTAGGAACTGGATGTACAGTATGCAAGCCATTGCTTCTTCCCTGTCTCGCGTTGTATGCTTTCCACATAATGGGAAGATCGTAACGATTGATCAAACGACATTCAAGAATCCACCTGTTACCGGATCTTTGGGAGCTTCGATCCTGATCGTTGAACACTCTCAGCAGGCAACTGGGAGTGTGGGTGTAGGCATGTATCCATCCCTCATGGGAAGCTTTAGTTGTCCTACATCGATCCTTATGATAGGATCTAGTTCCGATGAGGCTCAACATCTACAAGATCGGTGACTTTTCGCATAAGTCATATGGAAGATCCTTGGATTCTTCCTACACCGAGAACTCCGGGTTAGCCCATCATGATGGACGTGCCGATGCCTACCACTATGATATCCTATCAAGCTAATCTCAAGTGTGTTGCAGAGCCTAGTCCTTCCTCTTCACGGACAGAGGAGGAGGACCCTTATGTGCTGCTAGCATGGGTAGTACAGTCTTCTCATGTGCACGACTGCCTTGATACGGTTTTTCCTTCAGATGAAGCGATTATTGAGGCTATGTCGAGAGTTGAGCCACCATGGGAGGAACTCCATCATAGATCGTACTTTCTTCTCGAGCTTGACCGCTTGGAGCATGAGGATTTTAGGGTGGTTCTTAGTCAGAGAGTTGGTAGTCCTATGGTTCCATTAAGCTCTCCTGGTCAGATAGCTGATGGAAACATGGAAAACATATCTTTAACGATTCCTATCAACATCTCTCGCAATCCTGGCACGATAGAGAATGTCTATATTGGGGCGGAATGTTCCCATGCTGAGATTCTAGAATACACTGAGCTATTTAAGGAATTCCATGATATTTTTGCTTAGTCTTACGACGAGATGCTAGGTATTGACCCTTGTATTGTCGAGCATGAAATTAAGACTTACCCCAATGCTAAGCCTATTCGACAACATTTAAGTGCGGTGAATCCTAGGAAAGCACCCACGATTAAGGCAAAGATAGAGAAGCTGTTGAACGCCGGTTTCATCTATCCCGTTCCCTTGATGGAGTGGGTTTCAAACCCCGTTCCAGTGGATAAAAAGCAGGGAGAGATCCGCATATGTACTGATTTCCACAATTTGAATCGTGCCTGTCCTAAGGACAATTTCCCCACACCATTTATTGATCAGATTTTGGATGAGTGTGCGGGTAGCGAGGTTTTCTCCTTCATGGATGGCTTCTCCAGATATAATCAGATATAGATTAAACCTGAGGACCAACATAAGACTGCATTTATTTGTCCTTCGGGAACGTTTGCATATCAAAAAATGCCTTTCGGCCTTAAAAACACCGGAGCTACATTTCAGCGGGCAATGACCTTGATCTTCCACGATCTCAAGTCAATTATCGAAGTATTTTTGGATGACCTGGCTGCTCATTCTCTTATGAGAATGTGTCATCCCTATCACTTGATATTGGTATTCAAAAGATGCTGACACTATTCAGTTAGATGAAATCCTCATAAGTGCATCTTTTGTGTGAAGTCAAGTCGTTTGTTGGGATTCATCGTGTCTAAAGAGGGTATAAGAGTCAACCCTTTGAAGGTTGAGGCAATACTTCAGTTGTCTCCCCTGAAGAATATTCGTCATCTTCAATGTTTGCAAGGCATGACAAACTTCTTACGAAGATTTGTTGTCAACTTTGCCAATTTGACTAGAGGCTTCATGCATCTCTTGAAGAAGGACACCCCCTTTTATTGGGATGAGCGAGCCCAAGAGTCCTTCAATGCACTCAAGCGAGCCCTAGCATCAACCCCGGTAAATTTCTTTCTGGTTGATCGTGTCTGCATTAGCTGATACAGGGTTGGGGGAGTCTCTTCACGAGGTGCAGATGCA
This sequence comes from Pseudotsuga menziesii, assembly GCA_001517045.1. Classification (NCBI taxonomy): domain Eukaryota; kingdom Viridiplantae; phylum Streptophyta; class Pinopsida; order Pinales; family Pinaceae; genus Pseudotsuga; species Pseudotsuga menziesii. The sequence continues at coordinate 81,331 of LPNX010253363.1, read as the reverse complement.
GGTGGAGTGCTCATAAGATTCTGCAAACCCCTCTCTCTGAATTCACTCAACAGTTCCTAGAATTCGCAATCAGATGACATGGATTGAACTGTAAAACTCAAGAAAATGCATAATGCGAACTTTGCAGGCCTGGGTTTCTTCTTATAGAATCCAACGACCAAATCTTCCATAACTATGCATTGAAGACACCAAATATGACAGAGTAGCTATCAATCTTGTCCAAACGGTGCTAGATTCCCTAAAATCTCATCATTACAGGCGGTTAATGCAGTTATCATATCGGCGCCGCCAACTCTGATTTTTTCCAATGGTTGCATTTTGAGCTTTGGCACACCTTTCTTCTTTGGTATAGACAGTAACTTTGGCTGTGCTACAAATAAGGACCTTTGACACAGTACATACCTTCGACACATCCTGTCACCAGTTTCGACAGAGCTTCGAGCTTCGACCCTCAACAGTATTTCTTCGCAGTGTCCTTCTGTCTCAGGAATATTAATGTTGCACGGGTCATTGTCTTCATCAATGGCGAGGTTATAACATTCTACTACATTAGCTTCTTGCTCCTTCCAATCAAGTTGGTGCTCGGTTATTTATTTATCATCAAACACCTTAGTATGGATCAACCTAATAGCTGCGTCCAAAACAGGGCAATCCTCATTAACATAAAATGTAAGCACAAAACTATCAACAAGGTTATCCCAACTTATAGTACCATGGCGAAGCTCAACCTCCGCATACCAGTTCTTTGCTACAGGTTCCAGAGTGTGTACAAACCTATGTACCCATTCTTCACAAGGTACATGCTTCCATGCTTCATAACACTATTTCAAATGTTCCTGAGGGCTAGTCTTACCACTAAATCTGCTTCGAACCTCCTGAGGTTGTTCCATGAATCTCAGGAAAATAAACTTTTGGCAAGCTCTCCAACTATGAATATGTTTTTTATGACCATTCCACCATCTGGAAGCTGCGGCTCTGAATGCTGAATCTAGGGTCTCCATTTTCTGTGAGTCTGGTACTTGCTCTGAGAATTGTGTAATAAAATTTTCTAGGTCTATCAAGACATCAAAAGTAGGTAAGGTCTTTGTCTGTGAGCCAACCCATCTATTAGACTTAGTGATTCTTGCACAACGATGTCCATGTAGCTCATAAAGTCTATTCTTCCAATTCTCTAGGCCTTTGTCTAAATCAGTCATGTAAGAACTGTCACACTGCCAATCCATTATACCTTCAGTAGTAGGGTTAACATAGTCTTCTTCTATAGCTGTGATGTTGTAAAAATGATCTAAAACATCCTGATCTTCATCTCTGACTGGCTCTGTATACCTTTCTCCTTGAGAAGGATCCAATGGTACTATGACTCTCAAGCCTTTTCCTTCAAAATTCATCTGTCTATTCTTAAGGTTGATTACTGCATCATTGTTTAGTGCCCATTCAATTCCTAGCAATGTTGGATAGGGGTTGCTATCATCAATTATTTCGATGACTTCAAAATCTGCTAAGGTACTAACTCCATCAATGTCCACTGGTACACTAGGGAATCTTCCCAAGGGCACAATCTTCTGCTGATTGGATAATCTCAACTGTATAGGGGACCATTCAAGCGTAGGTCTTCCCATTTGTTCCCATGTCTTCCTAGTTAGGACATTCACTTCTGATCCTAGGTCTAAAATAATATCAGTCATGTCATATTCTCCTATCTGAGCATGCAATCTCATTTCTCTTCCAGTCCTTCTAACTCTATTAACATTTTTTTCTCTATCAGAGCTTTGCTGAGGTTCACAAGACTGAATGACTTTCTGTAACTCATTCAAAGCATTCTGATTTCTTAACAGCTTCATACAACTCTGTAAAAATGATGTTAGTGTACTTACTTGATTTGGTGAATCTTATGGAGACTGTAACTGCTGTTGATGCTGTTGCGTAGTTGCTATGGATGTTCTTGAATCAGCAAAGTCTTTTTTGGCTTCCATAAATGTTCATTTTTCTCTTCCAACATCGAAGACTGGAATTTTCTATGGGGTCTTGCGGACCCAAGCCTCGTCAGGATGTTTCTCCTTATTCTGCACTTGCATCATACCTCCACTCCTTGTAACAGTGTTAATGGCTAGGACAGGTATTTTCTCGACAGCAATCATCTACACATTCTAGGTAGGAGCGCCATTTATTTCTTGTTTCCTGGCTATCAACTGTGGACATTGCTCAATCACATGATCTACTGCTTTGCAATACCGACATGTCATAGTTGGGTTTTGACAGTCTCTAGATACATGTTCTGCCTTATTACAGTTATAGCAAATAACCTGGCCTTGACCTCTTTCAGGCATACCACCACGACCTCGACCTCTGAAATTACCTCGAGTTGATGTACTACCACGGTAACCATATCCATCATTGCCTTGTGCAACGAGTTGTACCCTATAAGCATCATAGGTTCACTCTCTCATGAGATCAAAGCTGCGACACTCATCTTCGTTGTGTCCAACTGACTTACAAAACTTGCAGTAGGGATTCTTAGGTACTTGAACATATCTCTGCAGTAGGTAGCAATCTTCAGGTCGATGCTGACCAATTGTTCTACATATCTCACAATATAGTACAGTAGGGTTAAACGGGTTTGGTGCACTAGGATTCAAATAATTTCTTACTGCAGGGCACTGTTCTCTGTCATGACCTTCTGTCTTGCATCTTGTACACCAATCCTCTTCATGAGTAGCTTTCCCTTTCTTCATGTCGTGAATCTCCAAAGCCATTTCTGCTAACTACGCTTGTATTTGGGCTATTCCAGAATTATCTCCGATAGGAGCTATTTCAAGCTTCATGGCAATTTCCAATGCTTCTTGCTGATCAGCAACCTTCTGTTGCATGAGTGGAGTCCTGATATGAGCAATAATGCTCCAATGAACCATTCTTTATGCTGTTTTGGTCCAATAGTGAAACTAACTTGGTCGAGCAGAACCTTGAACCTCTGATCAAAGTCCCACACTGATTCACCTCACTTCTGCTGAATTTTCTTTAGTTCAGTTATATACTGTGACTTTGATTTAGGATTCTTAAATTCTTTAATCATTGCTTTTTTAATATCGGCCAAGACATAGTTCTGAGTACTGGAAAACTTCATAAACCAGGTCAAGGCTCGATCTCTGAAATATGTGACCAGCTACAATGTTCTTCTATTCTGATCCATAATGTTCTTGGCAGTCCAAACAGCTTCGCATAAGAACCAAAACTGTTCTGGATCCTCTGATCCAGTTCCTCTAAAGACTGGGATCTTGATATCATCATTTACATGGGACATCGCGGATTGAGGGGGGGGGGGGGGGGGGGGGGGGAGGAGGAAAACTAGTAATAGGGGGGGAAGAACTTCCTGAGGTATACTGACCTGCGACAGGACTACTCAGGCTAGGGTTACTTTTCGACTGCGATGGGTTCTCAGGGATAACAGATCTGCGCTGCGGAGTTATAGGAGGGTTTCTAACAATAGGGGTTTCTTCCTACTCAGATTATTCTAGGCCTAAAGGGGTTTAACCAGTATTCTGGCCTAGGGTAAAGGATCCAAAAGTTCTCTTGTATCTTTTACCGCTTCGAAGCAAACCACTTTGCTCATCGAAGTCACTTCCACTTTCAAACATAGGTTAGTAGCACTAAATCTAGCAATCTGATTCAATAAGCAATATGCGTTTTTCAGCCAAGAGCATTTTAACTTTCAAACTAAGTGAATTCAGGTACTTACCCCTTGGTCTTTTGAAGAATTGTCTTTCTGTTTTGCTGAAAGAAGTATTTGTGTCGATGGTGAACTCCGTCACAAATGCTTCAAGGGTTCGCGCTGTCCAGAAGTCAACAGCTCTAGATACTGTGTTGTTCACTCTTTTCAACAAGTTGATTCTTTCTGAGGTCCAAGAAGGAGACTGATCTTCTTGGAAGTTTTTCCTTCTTTCTGTCAACCTGGATAACCACTGGTGCAATTCTATGTGGATACTACCAAAGAAAATTTCATAAATATCAGAAAAAACGTACCTTTGCAAGATGTCTTCTGAGCTACGACGAGGATCCTTATTTTCTTGTTCAGCAAATTTCAGATAGGTATCCTCAACCCAGTCACCGATTTCTTTTAATGAGGGCCTCCAAAACATATCCCTCCATGTACGATGTAGATCCCTCTTGAGCAGATACTGGTTCAGCCGGCAATGAAACCAATTTGTTGGTTGCTTAGGGCAGACCCGGGTTCTTATACTATTATCTTACCAACAAAAAGACCCACAGTGTTGGCTCTTTCGGCAACAACCTGCGAACATGTTGCAGTCTCACCCGAAACAACTATGGGGTGCTGCAGAATCAGGTTTCTGCAGGCAAAAGAGGGATATTACTGTACCTTTAGCCTTAACAAATATTAATCATACAACACAGAGCTTCGACAGTCAGTTAATTAGCTTCGCAGTTTAGATAAACAGCCAGTTACTTGCTTAACCCTTAACTGGGAATTCACAGCGAAGTTAATACTTAACAATATATCTTACTTATCATTCACCTACTTGTCAAATGTATAAAACAAAACAGCACAAACAAAAAGGAACCACTACAACCCAAGATGTACGTGGTTCACCCCTAGTGTAAGGGATACATCCATAGAACTGCGTTTTATTCAACTCTTTACAAACAACAGTTATGATTTGCGCACTCAGCTGCAGATCCCTATGCACTCAGCTGTAGGTCTTCTCAATAATCCCAAACTGTGCACTTAGCTACAGAACCTTTCTCCGATCTATGCACTCAGCTGCAGATCCTTTCTTACAAAACCCTCTGCGCACTCAGCTGCAGAGGTCGTCCATGCACACAGCTGGGACTTAACCTTTAACCTAAAAACATGCCTTAGCTTCTTTGCATCAAATTATCATCATACAAGAAGCTTCAAAAAAGCTCTTTTCTCCTTTACACAAGTGCCTATTTATACAATTGCACTATTACAATACCATGTGTTTAAACCATGGGCTTAAAAACCATGCGTTCAAACCATGGGTTAATTACAAAAAGAGGGGGTTCGACCCAACCCCGACACCCCTAAGACTATTTTGGGTCGCAACTCCGCTTACAAGCTTCGCACCAAAACCGCCGAGTTGCCAAAATTAAGGACCTTTAAGGTCCGCGCCCCAACAGGCCCCTAGTTGGTTAGGATACTCGGCTCTCACCCGAGAGACCCGTGTTCAAGTCCCGGCAACGGAACCAATTTGTTGGTTTCTTAGGGCAGACCCGAGTTCTTATATTATTATCTTACCAACAAAAAGACCCACAGTGTTGGCCCTTTCGGCAACAACCTGCGAACAGGTTGCAGTCTCACCCAAAACAACTATGGGGTGCCGCAGAATCAGGTTTCTACAGGCAAAAGAGGGATATTATTGTACCTTTAGCCTTAACAAATATTAATCATACAACACATAGCTTCAAGAGTCACTTAATTAGCTTCGCAGTTTAGATAAATAGACAGTTACTTGCTTAACCCTTAACTGGGAATTCACAGCGAAGTTAATACTTAAAAATATATCTTACTTATCATTCACCTACTTATCAAATGCATAAAACAAAACAGCACAAACAAAAAGGAACCACCACAACACAAGATGTACGTGGTTCACCCCCAGTGTAGGGGATACGTCCACAGAACTACGTTTTATTCAACTCTTTACAAACAACAGTTCTGATCTGGGCACTCAGCTGCAGATCCCTGCGCACTCAGCTGGAAGTCTTCTCAATAATCCCAAACTACGCACTTAGCTGCAGAACCTTTCTCCGATCTGCACACTCAGCTGCAGATCATTTCTTACAAAACCCTCTACGCACTCAGCTGCAGAGGTCGTCCACGCACACAGCTGGGACTTAACCTTAAACCTAAAAACAAGCCTTAGCTTCTTCGCATCAAATTATCATCATACAAGAACCTTCAAAAATGCTCTTTTCTCCTTTACACAAGTGCCTATTTATACAAGTGCACTATTACAATACTATGTGTTTAAACCATGGGCTTAAAAACCATGGGTTAATTACAAAAAGAGGGGATTTGGTCCAACCCTGACACCCCTAAGACTATTTTGGGTCGCAACTCCGCTTACAAGCTTCGCACCAAAACCACGGAGTTGCCAAAATTAAGGACCTTTAAGGTCCACGCCCCAACACTATTAAAGCTGAAATTGAGAAACTTCTCAAAGCTGGGTTTATTTATCCTGTACCCCTGATGGAATGGGTATCGAACCTTGTTCCTATCAATAAAAAGTAGGGCACCATTAGAGTCTGTATCGGCTTTAGGGATTTAAATAAAGCTTATCCCAAGGACAACTTTCCTACCCCGCATATCAATCAGATTATCGACAACTGTGCTGGAAGTGTCATCTTTTCATTCATGTATGGCTCCTCTCGCTATAATCAGATTGAGATATTACCCTCTGATCATCATAATACGCCATTCATTTTCCCATGAGGAACCTTTCCATATAAGAAGTTACCTTTTGGCTTAAAAAATGTTGGAGCCATGTTCTAGTGTGCGATGTCCTATGCGTTTCACGACATTAAACATATTGTTGAACCGTACCTTGACAACCTCCCTACTCATTTGCAACGACAGGAGGACCACCCTAGTCATCTTAGAGACATATTCCTGAGATGCTGTCATTATAATATATGGCTCAATCTGCATAAATGTGTTTTTTGCGTTGAGACAGGACATCTGCTCGGCTTTATGGTATCCAAAGATGGCATCCGGATCGATCCTTTGAAGATTGCCACTATTTTAGATCTACCAGCCCCAACTAACCTCCTTGAACTCCAAAGTTTGCAAGGGAAGGAAAACTTTCTCCGTCGTTTCATGTGTAATTTCGCAGAGAAAATGCACGGTTATATGCGTCTCCTTAAGAAGAACACTCCATTCTGCTGGAATGACCAATCCCAATGCACCTTTGATAATCTTAAGCACGCTCTGACTCATTCACCCATGATACACCCCTTGGATTATTCAAAGGACTTTCTCCTGTATATTGCTGCCTCCGTTACTACCACCCCATGGTTTTAGTGCAGGACAATCTCCACGGTCAGGAGCATGTGATTTATTACACCAGTAAGAATCTTATGGATTCCAAAACTTGTTATTCACATGTGGAAAAGTTAGCATTGGCCACAGTCATTGCTATACAAAAGTTTCGTCACTACATTTTGCTCCGCACTACCACCGTATTGGCAGACCAGAACCCGATGTATTACATCCTGAATCGTCAGGTGCTCGGGGGCAAGTACTCCCGTTGGATAGTCATCGTTTAGGAGTTTGATCTAGAGTTTTCCAAAGCCACATCAAAGAAATCCTTGGTCTTTGTCGAGCTTATGTGTGATCTTCCTTGTGCTTCGACGGAATCTGAGCCCAATGATTCATTTTCGGATGAATTCTTGTTCCTGATTAGCACTACTGATGCTTGGTGTGGAGATTTGCTTATTTATCTCCAAACACAACGATTTCAGCTACATTTATCCCATGATGATCGCCACTGTATTCGTCACCACGGGAAATACTATCTCAACTTGAATGATACCTTGTATAGACGTGGGATTGACTCTATTCTCCGGCGATGCCTCACCCATGAGGAGGATGAACATATGTTGAATGATTGCCACTCTGGATCATGTGGAGGTCATTTATCTGGGATGGCTACAACCCATAAAATCCTTCACGCTGGCTATTTCTGGCCTTCTGTCTTCAAAGACTATCATGAGGCTGTTCAAAAATGCCCACCTTGTCAACACTTTTATCCTAAAAATTTCCCCCATCCTGCTCCGCTTCACCCTGTCATTGTCGTTGGCCCATTCACCAAATGGGGGATTGACTTCATGCATTGTAAGCCCACCTCAGCCATTGATTATTTCACAAAATGGGCTGAGGCCATGCCTACATATGCAGAAGGTGGTAAGACTGCCGCTCTCTTCATATTCAATCATATCATAGCTAGATTTGGAGTTCTGCAGTCCATCATTACTGATCACGGATCTCATTTCCATAATCAAATGATGGAATAATTGAGTGCCAAGCTAGGTTTTCGCCATGAAAACTCTATGCCGTATTATCCACAAGCTAATGGTCAGGTAGAGGCCATTAACAAAGTTTTAAAAACTATGTTGCGTCGGATTGTAGGAGATCATAAATCCAACTGGCACCATGTTCTTTTCTCCGCTCTTTGGGCTTATTAGACTTCTGTGAAAACATCCACTGGTTTCACACCATTCCAGCTTGTCTATGGACTCGAAGCTATCTTACCAATCCAATGTCATATTCCATCTTTACAACTTGCTGTTGAATTTCTCCCAGACACTTTCGCAGAGGAATAAAGATTTTTGTACTTGATTAACCTTAACGAGACTCGGAGAGATGCTGCCTTAGCTAATGAGGCACATAAGAAACATGTCAAGGTGTCGTATGATAAATCCGTCCAACCTCATGTTTTTAACGAGGGTGACCTAGTATTGACTTATGACCAGAGATATGAAAAACTAGGGAAGGGTAAGTTCGAGTCCATGTGGTACGGACCTTTCGTTATTTCTAATGTGTTAGAGAAAGGAGCTTACGAGCTCGTTGATTATGATGGAATCCCTTTGGGGAAACCTCGCAATGGATTGTACCTGAAAAGGTACTATGCCTAGTTCTTTCTTGGATAGTATCTTGTATATATGTATATTGATTGACTTTCAGTGTGCTTTTAGTATTTTCAAGATGGTTTTGAGCTTAGTGTCTGCATCTGTTTATACCATGTTTTGGTCATGCAGGTGGATTACTACAGCTTCGCTGATGGTGCTTGCCTCCACACCTTGAATCTTGCCTTGGCTGCTTGGGTCCTCTATTCCCCAACTGAAGATTTGGTCAGCTCAGGAGCGGTTTGTATAGGTCTTGCTACTAATAACATCGCCAAGTATGAAGCAGGCATAGGTCTTCTGACTGAAGCTGCCTCTCGGGATGTTCGTGATCTAGTAGTCTTGATGGACTCACAACTTGTGGTTTTCCATTTAAACCATGTATACACCATTAGAAACCCGATGCTCCTCCGCCTCTTCCGGAGAGTACGTTTTCTAGAAAGATCATTTGAAACCTTTACTTATAGGCATATCCATAGGGAACATAATGTAGTTGCTGACTCATTAGCTAATTACATCCTAAATTGGCATATTGCCCATTCATGACGTCAAAATCAAACATGGTACATTGTAAATAAACATTCAAAGACACATAAAACTCATAGAAAATGCATTTTCCATTTGAAACATATAAACACCATGTAAAATTCTGTATATATATATATGCGTAAAAAGTTTACAAAAAATAGGTCCCGAGATCTCATCTGAAGCACGCAGGCTTTCAGGCAAAATCATCATACAAAATCATGAAGCTGTCATCTTTCAGTACATCTCTCATACACTAGATGTGCTCGTGATAAGCACATCACTGCTCGAGATACTCTCCGTAGAAGCCTACTGAATCGATTCGATAGTCCCGCTGTGGATCTCTGATATCTCATCAGGAGGTCATCAATGTCAGCATCTAGGATATCCAAGGTCAACCTCTCCAGGTTTTCCTCTAACTCCTCGGTGATATCATCACCCCATGGTACGAAACGGGATCCAGCTCGCCTATCCAATGGAGATGCTCCTCCAGGTCGTGTTGCTCCAACATCTGCATGAGAATATACAGGTCTTGTTACTTAGCATAAAAAATATAAAACATTTGAAAAAACATAAAAACATTTCATCTATTTTAGGGTTTATTGCTTCTTACCGATGTCGCCCCACTGTCTGCGAGGTGGGAGTGGTAGGTCAGGATCTTCGATGAAGTCCATACCCGCGTAAGCATAATCTTCAACCATGAGGATCTGATCTCGAAGCCATCTGAAGAACGGATCACCGAACTTCACCCTTCCTGTTATAGCTGATTTTACCACTCTAGGTGAATCACACTTTGTATGGCCTTCCCCTGTCCTGCTGCAGACTCCTTAGACACCTTGGACCATTTTTTGTCCTTTGATGTTTCCTTGATCATTCTTAAAAACATGTGAAAAATTCTATACACGACTTTTAATCCCTTAATCGCTTATATACGCGGGTTTGACCTCTAAAAACACGTACATCGAGATGTGTACAAAAATCCAAATCCTTGTGGAGTTTTCCTTGACATGGATCTGACTCACTTGACTCCTAGCCTTCTCTATGCCTTGAGATCGCTCGGATTCAACCTTTCACAACCCCTTTGAAAAGATATATAAGGAACTCTATGGTACATTGAAGGCATATGAGAGAATTGAGAGCAAAGAAACTATAGTCCATTCTTTCCAGAACTTATGCTTGAGTCTGCATCCCTTTGTCCCTTGGAGCACTAGTGTGTTCTTCCCAAGCTTGCCTTTTTCTTGTGAACTTCCTATCGAGAGATGGAGGATTGAGGTGGTGGAGGCCCAAGTGGGGGATTCAGTTTCTCCGGTTCGCAGACGTGCCATCAGAGGTTCTATCTATTGTAATCTTTGATTTATGTTAATAGAAATATCTTTTCCTATCCAATAATGTGTGTTTGAATGAATATATTATCCATTGGATTATTTCAAATGCTTATACATTGTTGATTATATATGCTAGAATAGGTCTAACACCATGATATATAGTATGTTTGTATTGTTTACTTGTTGTTGAGGAAGTAATTTATCAATTCAAGCCAAAGTTGGAAAGCTCAACAGAGATATACTTCAACCATCTGAAATAAGGTACGAGGTCTGATCCTTTAGTGTTAGACATTTACTTTCTATTGCATATTGGAAAAGATTGATTTCTGGAGTCAAGCTGTCTATTGTGGTACCCCAAGCCATAGGAATTTCTCTCCGTAATAGAATTGGCGACTCCATTGGGGAGTTCCTAGTAGTTGTCCATTGGAGGTTGTTCTATCGGCATTCAATGAAATTGAATTACTCTTTCTCTCTTGTTTCTATGTCAAGTCTGGGGGCATGTATGCCTGGTAGTGTCTGATTGGTGTGAAGTTTGTCTCAGCTTTTCTGTTTGCCTTGATTTTATGCACCTTTCTTTCGGTATGCGATTTTTTAACTCACAGTCATGTATACACGTGGGTTTCTCTATGATTTCTGCGTATACACACGGGTTTACTACGAACAGTCGCGTATGCCCTTAGTTTTTCATTTTGTGGAAGATAATTGGTTGCTGGGTGAATTTTGATAATTGCTAAGTCTCCTTTGGCACTGCCTGAGTCTGTTTATACCTTTGTTTCTGACCAGAAACGTTTTTTTAGGCTAAATTTTTTTTTTTAGAAGGTTCTTGTCATGGCATTTTTGATTTTTTGTTTGGAATTAGTGCATTAGAGTCCTTTTACCTTAGTGCTTTGCTTGAGTGTTGTTTGAGTGTGCTTGCATAGTTTAGGGGTCACAGAATCATTCTTTTGCTTTTTGTATCTCATTCTATTTCAAAAAATCCAAAAACATTTGCTTATCATCATGCATTGCATTTTGCATTTTGCATTTTACTTGCACTAGATTTGCTTTGAAGTACTAGTTAGGACTTCATATAGGAAAACCTGCATTCATCATTTGAAGAAAAATTGTGCATTTCATGTAGTAGCATACTTTGTTTTCATGGACACAATGCATTTGCATTGATTGTTAGGTGTGCATTTTACTTCATGTTGTGTCATAACACCATTAGTTGCATGGTCATATCCCTCTTTTGAGTAATAAAGCCAATTAAAATCAACGCTAAATTAAAATGAATTACACTCTTTTCTTTTCTAGGGTGCACCAACAAGCTTAGGTTTTAGGGTCTTGGAATAGTTCGTTGTGAGTAAATTCTCCAAGACCACTAAACAACAACATGTATGTGTTTGTACAGGTGAGTGCGTGAAATCCTTGGTATAACCAGTGTTTCTCAGGATCCTCCTCTCAAAAGGGAGTTAAGCACGAGGCAGTGTGAGCATTTATTGATTGGGATGACCCCTAGTCATAACTGAGTAGCACCGCATATATTTTCAGGATTGCATTCATATCTGGGGGCTCTTTCAAGAGTTTCGGGATTTGCTACCCTACCCATACGGTCAATCCTACCTACAACTGTCTTCCTGAGCATTGATTATATTGAGGTGACCTTAGTGGCCTTACCTAGGATATCGAGGGGGTACTTTGCAGGGGTTATTCTATGGGTGTCTCAGCCAGGTTGGGGTCGGACAGTACAGTCGCTTTACGCGTTGAAGCTGAGGGCCACAATACTTGGTTACGTACCTCCGCTTGTTGTGTATGGGAGTCTCAAGCCTCTCCTAGGCGAGACATGTCTGCTTCATTCAGGAGCTCACTTATCTAGTCCTTGTTTGCTTGCATTTGGATTTAGATTTTATTAGTGATTGCTCTGTGCATGATAGCTTGCCTAGAGTTTGCGTAAATAGAGAGTCTTTTCTATTTTTTGAATCATTGTGGATTCGGGTGCGGCTCCTCGCCGTTCTTGTCGTTTAGCAGGACTTCCTCCTTCTACTTCTCCTCCTCCTTTGGGAGAGAGACCTAGATAGTCCAGGAGAACTATTTCACACATTGATTCACACACCATGGGAGACCATATGGAAATTATTCCTGAACCACCTTCTCCCATTCAAGTGGATGATGGGGAGTTTACTCCTACCTACGATCCTTCGCCTGACTTGGATGAGTCAGGGCCTGTGATTTCTGATATAGGAACCTTTCATGATAGACCTACTCACTCTAGGGTTGATTCCCCATTGATGCATTACTGGTATGGAATGTCGGAGGATGTCGAGACTCATTTTGAACCCGCAAGCACTAGCTATGGTAGTTATGCTATGTCTAGTTTTCCCACACATGATTTGGCATTTCATGTCGAATCTGAGTTCGAGCCTAACACTATGCCTGGGGGCACTCTCATTCCTTGCCATGCAGAGAGGTTTGGGAGCACTAGTCACATTGCACCTTCTATCCCGGTGGTGGAAGTTACATCACATATTCCTCCTAGGTCTAGGGTTAGTGATCCCATTAGGATACCAGACCCAAGATAGGTAACAATAGGGAATAGTACGTACATTATTACTCAGGTCCCTCTGTCCTTGGTCCCTACTTCTTCAAATGTTCACCCACCACCTTATTCACGTGGTCCTTTGGGCCGAAACGTTGCTACAAGTTATGTCCGTACTTCACTTACTAGACTGGTTGTGTCTCAACTTCATGTACCCCCCGTTGTTTCGGGAGGTCATGCTCATACTTCTAGAGGTCACATTCCTACTTCCGGAATGTATATCCCTACTTCCGAAACGTATGTTCCTACTTACGGAGTGTCCCATGGGACATCGCATGCGATGACTTATGGACCCTATTGTGGGACATAGTATGGACAAGGTTCTTCACCTTATGGGGGTAGGTATCAAGGTCCACCACACTATGGTGCTTCTACACCACCCTATACGGGTCATAGGGGAGGAGGGCACTATGGCCAAGGCCATGGTGGTCATCAGAACTATATGAATCAGGGAGCGGTCCATCGACCTCATCATCCTAGGCTCCCTTTCCTCGCGATGCTCAATCTTCCTGACTTGTCGAGATTAACGAACGATCCTGTAGCTCATGACCAGGCTTAGCTGGTTGTCCCTACCAAGCTTCCCTCGAACATACCTAAGTTCGAGGGAAAACCGAGAGAGGATCCGAGAAAACACGTTACTACTTTTCACCTATGGTGCTCTTCGACTTCCTTACATAGATTCCATCCGTTTACGGCTATTTCAATGCACCCTTACAGGGCCTGCCATGAAATGGTATATAGAGCTACCTAGGGGAGCTTTCGCTTTGTTCGATGACCTTGTGATGACTTTTCTTAACCACATCCACCTACCAGTGCGTTATGACATTGGTACTGAACTCTTGTCAATATTTCGGCAAGATAAAGCCACACATATTTCTGATCATATTCAAGAGTGGTGTAGACGGAAGAGGTTAATTAAAGCCTTTATACCGCCAGAGTTCCTCCTCGAATGGTTCCACAAGTCGTTATTTCCATATATAGCGAAGGATGTTTCTACATCTGGATTGCAGAATGAGGAACAAGCGATTTTTAGGGCGCAGGAACTGGACTTGATATATGCTCAGTTCAGTTTGATATATGAGATTATTCCCAATGCTCCACGTTCCATTTTCAACCCCAAAGTCAAACCTGGACCACATGCCGATGGAATTGTGGGTTGTGCAAGTGTGAAACCTGCGGATTCGGTTGCAAAACAAGTTAGTCAATTGTCAAACAACCAATCTGCTTCAGGACAAGCTATGGATTCGTTTCAACCCGCCCAAACGGCGAGTGTACTTTCAAGGCAATCATTGGACCAGAAGGGTAACCAGCAGCCCGGACGAAATAGAAAAAAGGGTAAAAATAATCGTAAGGGTGGGAATAAGAATGAGAATGCTAATAGTAATGACAAGAATGGCCAAAATGCTGGGGGGGACAAGCAAGCTAAATGTAAGGTTAAGTTCCCTTGCAAGTTATGTAAGGACGATCACCTCACTTGTGCCCTCGTATTGAGGAAGCCTTGAGATTCTTGGCACAGGGCCCAGCTGTGCTAACTAACCATTTACCACACAATCAAAATATGAACTCGAGGTCCCATGACCAGTCTAGTGGTGATCAAGATCTGTCGGAGGGTAGTGGTCATGGTTGCATTAACATGGTATGTGCCGTGAAAGTTGTGACCCGTGCAAAAGATTATGGTTCGTCACAACCCATCCTAGGCAAAGAGCCTGATCCACTAGGGTCCCCTTTACATATTAAGAAACCTATGGATAAACCTGAGACTACACCTCACATTCCTAAGGGATTCCTTAAGCTTTTAGGGCATAATCCAAATGCCCAAGCCGCTCAGAACTATTCAGTTGTCGAGGATTTGGGCCACACTCCTTGTTCGATGTCTGCATTGGAAGTGGTTCAGAGTTTTCCTTCGCAAAGGAAGGCGTTTCTTTCTGCCCTTGGTGTGAATGATGATGATTCTTCTTCTGTGATTAAATTTGAAACCGCAGGACTTCAGCCTCGCTTGCCCTACTATCTGTCTCTTTTGATTCACATAGAATGTCTTAATATGACCGTCAAGCGCACTGTGATTGATGAAGGCATTGCTGCTTCTATGATGTCTTTATCATGTTGGAAGGGTTTGGGTTCCCTTGAGCTGTCTAAATCAACGACCATGTTAACTGCGTTCGATGGGAGATCATTTAGGCCGCATGGCATCCTTCCTTCCCTTAAAGTCCGATTGGGAGGGAAGACTGTTGCGATAGAGGTCGAGGTGGTTGATGCGCCTCTTGACTACAATCTCTTGCTAGGTAGGAACTAGATGTACAGTATGTAAGCCATTGCTTCTTCCCTATCCTGCATTGTATGCTTTCCACATAATGGGAAGATCATAACGATTGATCAAACGACCTTCAAGAATCCGTCTGTTATCGCATCTTCAGGAGCTTCGATCCCGATCGTTGAACACTCTCAGCCGGCAACTAGGAGTGTGGGTGTAGGCATGTATCCATCCCTCATGGGAAGCTTTAGTTGTCTTGCACCGATCCTTATGATGGGATCTAGTTCCGATGAGGCTTCGACATCTACAAGATCGGTGACTTTTCGCATAAGTCATATGGAAGATCCTTGGATTCTTCCTACACCGAGTACTCCGGGTGAGCCCGTCGTGATGGATGTGCCGTTACCTGTAACTATGATAGCCTACCAAGCTAATCTCAAGTGTGTTGCAGAGGCTAGTCCTTCCTCTTCACGGATAGAGGAGGAGGACCCTTATGTGCTGCTGGCATGGGTAGTACAGTCTTCTCATGTGCACGACTGCCTTGATACGGTTTTCCCTTCAGATGAAGCGATTATTGAGGCTATGTCGGGAGTTGAGCCACCATGGGAGGAACTCCATCATAGATCGTACTTTATTCTCGAGCTTGACCACTTGGAGCATGAGGATTTTAGGGTAGTTCTTAGTCAGAGAGTTGGTAGTCCTATGGTTCCATTAATCTCTCCTGGTCAGATGGCTGATGGAAACATGGAAAACATATCTTTAACGATTCCTATCAACATCTCTCGCAATCCTGGCACGATAGAGAATGTCTATATTGGGGCGGAATGTTCCCATGCTGAGATTCTAAACTACATCGAGCTATTTAAGGAATTCCATGATATTTTTTCTTGGTCTTACGACGAGATGCCAGGTATTTACCCTCGTATTGTTGAGCACGAAATTAAGACTTACCCCAATGCTAAGCCTGTTCGACAACATTTCCGTGCGGTGAATCCTAGGAAAGCACCCTCGATTAAGGCAGAGATAGAGAAGCTATTGAACACCGGTTTCATCTATCCCATTCCCTTGATGGAGTGGGTTTCAAACCCCATTTCGGTGGATAAGAATCAGGGAGTGATTTGCATATGTACTGATTTCCATGATTTGAATTGTGCTTGTCCTAAGGACAATTTCCCCACACCATTTATTGATCATATTTTGGATGAGTGTGCAGGTAGCGAGGTTTTTTCCTTCATGGATGGCTTCTCCGGATATAATCAGATACATATTAAACCTGAGGACCAACATAAGACTTCATTTATTTGTCCTTGGGGAACATTTACATATCGAAAAATGCCTTTCGGCCTTAAAAACACCGGAGCTACATTTCAGCGGGCAATGACCTTGATCTTCCATGATCTCAAGTCAATTATCGAAGTATTTTTGGATGACCTGGCTGCTCATTCTCTTATGAGAATGCATCATCCCTATCACTTGATATTGGTATTCAAAAGATGCCGACAATATTTGGTTAGATTAAATCCTCATAAGTGCATCTTTTGTGTGAAGTCAGGTCGTTTGTTGGGATTCATCGTGTCTAAAGAGGGTATAAGATTCGACCCTTTGAAGGTTGAGGCAATACTTCAGTTGTCTCCCCCAAAGAATATTCACCATCTTCAATGTTTGCAAGGCATGAAAAACTTCTTACGAAGATTTGTTGTCAACTTTGCCAATTTGACTAGAGGCTTCATGTGTCTCTTGAAGAAGGACACCCCTTTTTATTGGGATGAGCGAGCCCAAGAGTCCTTCAATGCACTCAAGCGAGCCCTAGCATCGGCCCCGATAAATTTCTTTCTGGTTGATCGTGTCTGCATTGGCTGATTTGGGGCTAGGGGAGTCCCTTCGTGAGGTGCAAATGTAGGTGGAGTGCTCATAAGATTCTACAGACCCCTCTCTCTGAATTCGCTCAACAGTTCCTGTACTTCATGATCAGATGACATGGACTGAACTGTAAAACTCAAGAAAATGCATAATGTGAACTTCGCAGGCCTGGGTGTCTTCTTATAGAATCCAATGACCAAATCTACCATAACTGTGCATTGAAGACACCAAATCTAACAGAGCAGCTATATATCTTGTCCAAATAGTGCTAGATTCCCTAAAATCTCATCATTACAGGCAGTTAATGCAGTTATCGTACTGGCGCCGCCAACTCTTATTTTTTCCAACAGTCACATTTTGAGCTTCGGCACACCTTTCTTCTTTGGCACAGCCAGTAACTTTGGCTGTGCTACAAATAAGGACCTTTGACACAGTACATACCTTTGACACATCCTGGCACCAGTTTTGACAGAGGTTCGAGCTTCGACCCTCGACAGTATTTCTTCGCAGTGTCCTGACTCAGGAATATTAATGTTGCGCGGGTCATCGTCTTCGTCAATGGTGAGGTTATAACATTCTACTGCATTAGCTTCTTGTTCCTTCCAATCAATTTGGTGCTCGATTATTTCTTTATCATCAAACACCTTACTATGGATCAACCTAATAGCTGCGTCCAAAACAGGGCAATCCTCATTAATAGAAAATGTAAGCACAAAACTATCAACAAGGTTATCCCAACTTATAGTACCATGGTGAAGCTCAACCTCCGCATACCAATTCGTTGTTATAGGTTCCAGAGTGTGTACAAACCTATGTACCCACTCTTCACAAGGTACATGCTTACATGCTTCATAACACTGTTTCAAATGTTCCTGAGGGGTAGTCTTACCATTAAATCTGCTTCAAACCTCCTGAGGTTGTTCCATGAATCTCAGGCAAAGAAACTTTTGGCAAGCTCTCCAACTATGAATATGCTTTTTATGACCATTCCACCATCTGGCAGCTGCGGCTCTGAATGCTGAATCTAGGGTCTCCATTTTCTGTGATTCTGGTACTTGCTCTGAGAATTGTGTAATAAAATTTTCTAGGTCTATCAAGCCATCAAAAGTAGGTAAGGTCTTTGTCTGTGAGCCAACCCATCTGTTAGACTTAGTGATTCTTGCACACCGATGTCCATGTAGCTCATAAAGTCTATTCTGCCATTTCTCTAGGCCTTCATCTAAATCAGTCATGCAAGAATTGTCACACTGCCAATCCATTATACCTTCAATAGTAGGGTTAACATAGTCTTCTTCTGTAGCTATGATGTTGTAAATATGATCTAAAACATCTTGATCTTCATCTCTGACTGGCTCTGTATACCTTTCTCCTTGAGAAGGGTCCAATGGTACTATGACTCTCAAGCCTTTTCCTTCAAAAGTCATCTGTCTGTTCTTAAGGTTGATTACTGCATCATTGTTTAGTGCCCATTCAATTCCTAGCAATGTTGGATAGGGGTTGCTATCATCAATTATTTCAATGACTTCAAAATCTGCTAAGGTACTGACTCCATCGATGTCCACTGGTACACTAGGAAATCTTCCCAAGGGCACAATCTTCTGCTGATTGGCTAATCTCAATTGTGTAGGGGACCATTCAAGCGTAGGTCTTCCCATTTGTTCCCATGTCTGCCTAGTTAGGACATTCACTTCTGATCCTAGGTCTAAAATAATATCAGTCATGTCATATTCTCCTATCTGAGCATTCAATCTCATTTCTCTTCCAGTCCTTCTAACTCTGTTAACATTTTTTTCTCTATTAGAGCTTCGTTGAGGTTCGCAAGACTGAATTACTTTCTGTAACTCATTCAAAGCATTCTGATTTCTTAACAGCTTCATATAACTCTATAAAAATGATGTCAGTGTACTTACTTGATTTGGTGAAGCTTCTGGAGACTGTAACTGCTATTGATGTTGTTGCGTAGTTGCTACTGATGTTCTTGAATCAGCAAAGTCTTTTTTGGCTTCCATAAATGTTCCTTTTTCTCTTCCAACATCGAAGACTGGAATTTTCTCTGGGGTCTTGCGGACCCAAGCCTTGTCAGGCTGTTTCTCCTTATTCTGCACTTGCGGCGTAGCTCCACTCCTTGTAACAACGTTAACGGCTGGGACAGGTATTTTCTCGACAGCAATCATCTGCACATTCTGGGTAGGAGCGCCATTTCTTTCTTGTATCTTGGCTATCAACTGTGGACATTGCTCAATCACATGATCGACTGCTCTACAATATTGACATGTCGTAGTTGGGTTCTGATAGTCTCTAGATACATGAACTGCCTGATTACAATTATAGCAAATAACCTGGCCTCGACCTCTTCCAGGCATACCACCACGACCTTAACCTCTGAAATTACCTCAACCTGATGTACTACCACAGTAACCATATCCATCATTGCCTTGTGCATCGGGTTGTACCCTATAAGCATCATAGGTTCACTCTCTCATGAGATCAAAGCTGCGACACTCATCCTCGTTGTGTCCAACTGACTTACAAAATTTGCAGTAGGGATTCTTAGGTACTTGAACACATCTCTGTAGCAGGTAGCAATCTTCAGGTCAATGCTGACCAGTTGTTCTACAGATCTCACAATATAGGACAGTAGGGTTAAATGGGTTTGGTGCACCAGTATTCAAATAATTTCTTACTGCAGGGCACTGTTCTCTGTCATGACCTTCTGTCTTGCATCTTGTACACCAAACCTCTTCGCGAGTATCTTTCCCTTTCTTCATGTCGTGAAGCTCCAAAGCCATTTCTGCTAACTGCGCTTGTATTTGGGCTATTCCAGAATTATCTTGGACAGGAGTTGTTTCAAGCTTCATGGCAATTTCCAATGCTTCTTGCTGATCAGCAACCTTCTGTTGCATGAGTGGAGTCCTGATATGAGCAATAATGCTACAATGAACCATTCTTTATGCTGTTTTGGTCCAATAGTGAAACTAACTTGATCCAGCAGAACCTTGAACCTCTGATCAAAGTCCCACACTGATTCACCTCACTTCTACTGAATTTCCTTTAGTTCAGTTATATACTATGACTCTGATTTAGGCTTCTTAAATTCTTTAAGCATTGCTTTTTTAATATCAGCGAAGACATAGTTCTGAGTGTTGGAAAACTTCATAAACCAGGTCAAGGCTCTGTCTTTGAAATATGTGACTAGCTGCGATGTTCTTGTATTTTGATCCATAATGTTCTTGGCAGTCCAAACAGCTTCGCATAAGAACCAAAACTGTTATGGATCCTCTGATCCAGTTCCTCTAAAGACTGGGAGCTTGATATCATCATTTACATGGGACATCGTAGATCAAGGTGGGGGGGGGGGGGAGGGGGGGGGGGGGGGGGGGGGGGGGGGGGGAGGAAGGAGGAAAACTAGTAACAGGGGGGGAGAACTTACTGAGGTAGACTGACCTACGACAGGACTACTCGGGCTAGGGTTACTTTCGGACTACGATGGGTTCTCAGGGATAACAGATCTGCGCTGCGGAGTTATAGGAGGGTTTCTAACAAAATGGGTTTCTTCAGATTCAGACTCTTCTGGGATTAAAGGGGTATAACCGGTATTCTGGCCTAGGGTAAAGGATCCAAAAGTTCTCTTGTATCTTTTACCGCTTCGAAGTAAACCACCTTGCTCATTGAAGTCACTTCCACTTTCAAACATAGGTTAGTAGCACTAAATCTAGCAATCTGATTCAATAAGCAATATGCGTTTTTCATCCAAGAGCATTTTAATTTTCAAACTAAGTGAATTCAGGTACTTACCCCTTGGTCTTTTGAAGAATTGTCTTTCTGCTTTTCCGAAAGAAGTATTTGTGTCGATGGCAAACTCCGTCACAAATACTTCAAGGGTTCGCACTGTCCAGAAGTCAACAGCTCTAGATACCACGTTGTTCACTCTTTTCAATAGGTTAATTCTTTTTGAGGTCTAGGAAGGAGACTGATCTTCTTGGAAGTTTGTCCTTATTTTTGTCAACCTGGATAACCACTGGTGCAATTCTATGTGGATACTACCAAAGAAAATTTCATAAATATCAGAAAAAATGTACCTTTGCAAGAAGTCGTATGAGCTACGACGAGGATCCTTATTTTCTTGTTCAGCAAATTTCAGATAGGTATCCTCAACCCAGTCACCGATTTATTTTACTGAGGGCCTCCAAAACATATCCCTCCAGGTACGACGTAGATCCCTCTTGAGCAGATACTGGTTCAGCCGGCAACAGAACCAATTTGTTGGTTGCTTAGGGCAGACCCAGGTTCTTATACTATTATCTTACCAACAAAAAAACCCACAGTGTTGACCCTTTTGGCAATAACCTACGAATAGGTTGCAGTCTCACTGAAATAGCTATGGGGTGCTGTAGAATTAGGTTTCGGCAGGCAAAAGAGGGATAAAATTTAATCCTATGTGGTGGGGCCCTTACATGGTCAAACGTGTGTTAGAGAAGGGTGCTTATGAGTTAGTGGATTATGAAGGAACGGCCTTGGCGGAGCCTAGAAATTGGCTCTATCTCAAGAAATACTATGCATAATTTTCAGCCAAGGCTACTTATTGTATATTAGTGTACAGTTTTGCATATTTAGGTATTTTTCTCATCGCGATCGGGTGTGTGATGAGTTTCCATTTCTTTTGGCAGATGTTAATGGAATCTTCCACCTACATAGGATTCACGGATGGTGCGAGCCGTCACACTCAACACTCAGCCTCTGCTACTTGGGTGATTTATACTCCTATGGGTCAGGTACTGTCTTCAGGAGGCGTATGTCTGCGGCCATCTTCCAACGTTGTTGCTGAATATAGTGTCTTTATTGAGCTTCTACGGGATGCCATTTCACATGGCATTCTCTCTGTTGAGGTACGTCTTGATTCGGAGTTAGTAGTGTCACAGCTTAATGGTTTGTACCATGTTGGAGATCTGACTTTATTGAGAAGATTCTTACGTGTGAGATTGTTAGAACGACAATTTGACAGTATAACATATATACACATTCCAAGAGTTAATAATCAAGTTGCTGACTCATATGCTAACTACGTGTTAGATTGGCATTTGTTTCATTCACAGTAAATTCATCACAAACACAATTATTACACATGTAAATAAATAAACCGATCACCATAAAAAAAAAATTATAAAAGCCAAAATGTGATAATACATAGTGTCATGATACAAAATTAGGGCTCTTGAGCCACCAGCATATAATACACGGTAGTACAAAATGTATACACTCCCAAGTGTCTAATCCTGTGAAGGAGGAGGAAGGTTGTGATCATGGAAGGTCACTACGGCTCTAGCTAGCCATCGGAATAATCGCACCCATGCTCGTGGTACACCCACCACCTGGCGCTGCATAGCCTTAGTCAAGTCCTCGACTTGCGCCATGGGAACCCTATGTGTCAGCCTGACAAAATTGGTATGAATGCTCTGGAGCATCCGCTCCGCATCCACACCCATGATATCATCTCCTCTTCCCTTCCGTTTATGAAGAGGGAAGCCCTCTGGCCACTGTGGTCCCACATCTACACACAAATGGTAGATGTCACTATGTATTGTCACGCAAAAATATGTCTTTTTGATTCCATATAATCAAGAAAACACAAAAAAATTAAATAACTCTAAAAATTTTAAAAAAGAAAGGGTCGAGATTCGTTACCTATAGCACCATATGCCAATCCTAGTGGTAGCGGCATGTCCGGGTCCCCCCAGAATTCTATCCCCGCATAGAGGTAGTCATCGATGGCAACTATCTATCATCGCCACCACAGAAAGAATTCAACTGGATAGGGTTTGGCCACCCTACCACCCCCCAGTCTGTGCATCGCATCTGCCCAACGCCGTTGGGCCGGATCTCGAACCCCCTAAAGAGGAACGTCCACTCTAGGGCTCAATCCTGGAACATGCTCGAAGAAAAACGTGCTCAGTATACTGTTGAACCCGAAGTTCTGCACTCTGCCTGCCTTACACTCACTGAGCTGATGTTTCATGTTGCTCAGTAATGTAGTGCTCCAGTCATAAATCATGGATCTTATGCACTCCACTGCATAGAACATCAGAGGCCGTGAGGCCTAGTGGAGTGATGCCAAGCCTGCTATCCTGCCCAATGTCAATAGTATGGCCTTTAGGCCCAGCACCTGTATAGCATTGGTAGGGACCTGACTCCCCACCTTCTCTATGTCTGGATAGCAGTACACCGCAATGTACTTGTCGATAGTCAGGCCACTTCCTAGCCCACCAAGAGAATGAAGGTTCACTACTTCCCCTCGTCTAGAAAGCCTTGTAATGAAGTATATTTCCTCCACCTCTATAGTGAGAGACATCCCATCTATCTGGAAGGACTCCAAGTTTGGATCCCAGTAATCCACCAGCATTTGTAATAGTCTTGCTTTGGCCCTCAAACCACCAAGACACCAAAACTTGTAGAGTCTGCATGCATGTAGATCTTGTTGAGCCATTAGATCGGCCCTTACTGCTTCCTCTACCTCACCATGTTCATGCTCTCTCCACTCTAGGACCATCCTGCATAATAAATTGCAAATTTTCCCATTAGATTATTGAAAAAACCTTATGCACGGCCTCGTACGCAAGTTTGGGGGCATTTTCCGCGTATATCTAGCCCTATACGCGGAAAAACCCTTGATTTCCACGTGGGCCACAGCACCCATTTTAGATTGGCCTAGAAATATTAATTGACCATGGAATTTCACAAAAATTGCATCAAAATGAAAGAGAAGAGCATGGGTAAATACCTAGAAGAAACGGTAGTGGATTCCACCGGCTGGATCTCCTAGAATTCGTTGTGGAAAATCTGAGCTCAAATGGGTAAAATTTTCAAATGTTTTATAATATTTTGAATTGTTTACTATTTATAAAAAAATTTCAAATATCTGAAAATTTTTACCTCCTTTCCTATAGTTTCAACATTTTTCTAACCATTTTGGACCGTTTTTGACATAATTCATGATGTAGAGGACCTTTTTCAGTGCCATTTCAACCATTGGATTGACTCGTTCATGCCAATCTCAGGTATCATGTCTAAACTAGCATATAGGTTAGGTTTCATCACCATTTTCATTGTGCATGACCTTATGACCATCTCCTCATGACCTTAGGTACGAACCCACTCTATTATGTCACGGAACCTTCTTGTTGCTTTAGAAGTGGCATGATATGAGTGGTAGAGCTTCACCTTACATGGGTACCCTAGTTAACGCCTTATTTGCATTTGGTTCCCATGCTGACGTTTTCTCCTTTAGGGTGTGGGAGTCCGTTGTATAGTACTGCCATGACATTTCGCAAGAGCCTCATACTCCTCTTGATATTTTTTTGGCCTATTTCCCTCAGGACTCCCTCATATCAAGTTGTGAATGCATTATCATGAGATTTTCCTACCTTATTTGAGCTTTATGCCGGCTCCCTTGACATTGTGTTTCAGCCATATAGCCTGAGCTTGTATCATGTCTAGCCATGGAGAGCCATTTTTTATATCCTTTGCAGCTTGTTTCCCTTTTTACCGGGAGGGGATTTTCCCCCGAGTGTCGATATTCTACACATGTATCCTTGCATTGAGCATAGGTATGTTCCACTACTTGGAACTAGTTTGTTTTCCCTTATGACACTCGTCTCCTCCTAGTCTGTAACTATAAAGCCATTTTATTCTTTTTCAAGATTTTTAAATAACTGAAAAAGTCCCTAAAAAAAAAATCAGAAAAAATTGAAAAGCCAGACAAGGAAAGATGTTATCTGTGGCAACTGTTGAGTCGTGTCGCCTTCGAACAGAGCACTCTATATCACATCCATAGGTTGGGTTATAGTTTGACTTTAGGAGCTATACTCATTTATCTGAGTTTATCTCCACCGATTGGTTAAGCTTCTAGTCCCTATGGAGCCTCTATCGATGCCTTCTGTGTCGTAGATATGTCTGAGTTTGTATATCGAGTCTATGCTGCATTCATTCAGTCACCATACATCGTTATGCTCTTGTTCGAAGGAAGTTGAAGCCTGAGTCGGCCATTCCTCAGTTATCTTGACTTTGCATGTCGACCATTCCTAATATAGTTACTGGTTCGTGCACCTTATGATCAAGTCCTTCCACATTATATAGCTTTGCTGAGTACCTCATGTTGGATGATGGGGGATTCCTTAATGCCCTCCTTCCAGCGGATTTCATCCCATCGACTTCAAATCATTTATTCTCGGATTGGAATCTAGAATCATTTTGAGTGCCTTGAGACTTGTAGTCATTAGTGGCAGGTTCTCTCGCCATCGACAGTCTATGGGAATACATCAATGTCCCCTGATCGATGGATCCTCTCAAGTGTTCGACCTCAACACATTTATTCACACTTGTTAGTTTGCACTCTAGTACCTTGATTCCCATTTTCATTATCGGTGGGTGATCTTGCATCAGTTAACAATATACATCAATGACTAGTAATCAAACGATGGACTACTATGTTTGGCCTCGACACCTCTATTCGCATAATGGGACATGTACTCATAGTGGTGTGTGTAGAATACTTTCCAGATTGGTGGCATCCCTTATATGCTACCTCCTTGATCGTGCCATTGTTCATGAGATTTCAGCTCTCGTGACTTGATTCCAGTATATGTCAGACATTTTCAGCCATTATGGAGATCATGGTCCTTTGTATATCTTCATCATGGAGATTCTAATTTATGTATATTGTACGTGGAAATGACCACTTATGTGATATCTTGTATCATGCCTATTCATGGCCATTGTACTCTTATGTATCCGGGAGTGCTATATGTATTTGCAGTTATATGCAGAGTTTTATTATTGTACTATGCTGATTGGGTGGCTGGTCTTCCATTTGGGATCCTTCATCACTCCACTTCTGGGATGGACTTATAATGTATTTCAGCCATCGTATGACCCCTCTGACCTCACACACTAGGGGGCATCTATTATAGCTGATTTTACCACTCCAGGTGAATCACACTTTGTATGGCCTTCCCTTGTCCCGCTACAGACTCCTTGGACCCCTTGGACCATTTTTTGTCCTTTGATGTTTCCTTGATCATCCCTAAAAACATGTGAAAAATTCTATATGTGACTTTTAATCCCTTAATCGCGTATATACACAGGTTTAACCCCTAAAACCGCGTACATCGGGATGTGTACAAAAATCCAAATCCTTTTGGAGTTTTCCTTGACATGGATCCAACTCACTTGACTCCTGGCCTTCCCTATGCCTTGAGATCACTCGGATTCGACCTTTCATTACCCCTTTGAAAAGATATATAAGGAACTCTATGGTACATTGAAGGCATATGAGAGAATTGAGAGCAAAGAAACTATAGTCCATTGTTGCCGGAACTTATGCTTGAGTCTGCATCCCTTTGTCCCTTGGAGCACTAGTGTGTTCTTCCCAAGCTTGTCTTTTTCTTGTGAGCTTGCTGTTGAGAGATGGAGGATTGAGGTGGTGGAGGCCCAAGTGGGGGATTCAGTTTCTCTGGTTTGCAGACATGTCGTCAGAGGTTGTATCTATTATAATCTCTGATTTATGTTAATAGAAATATATTTTCCTGTCCAATAATGTGTGTTTGAATGAATATATTATCCATGGGATTATTTCAAATGCTTATACATTGTTTATTATATATGCTAGAATAGGTCTAACACCATGATATATAGTATGTTTGTATTGTTTACTTGTTGTTGAGGAAGTAATTTATCAATTCAAGCCAAAGTTGGAAGCTCAACGGGGATCTACTTCAACCGTTCGGAATAAGGTACGAGGTCTGATCCTTTAGTGTTAGACATTTACTTTCTATTGCATATTGGAAAAGATTTATTTCTGGAGTCAAGCTGTCTGTTGTGGTACCCCAAGCCATAGGAATTTCTCTCCGTAACACTTCCCCTACCTGCTCCTATGCGAGCTATGACCTAGACCCACCTCAGCATACGGGGGTCCCATGCTCTCAGACTCCGGAAGACCACCTGAGGTCTCATCTCTAGAACCCGCTCGAAGAAGAAGCGGGCTAAAATGGAACCAAATCCAAATGGCTTTAGCTCTCCCTGCCGACACTTAGTCAGCTAATATTTGAAGATTGGAAGCATGGCTTCTGCCCAGTTCAACACCATGGGTGCCATGACCTCTATGGTGTACAACATGTGTGCCCTAGAAGCCCAGTGCACACCCTAACTCTCGACCACCCTCTGCATAGTAAACAGGACGATCCATAGGGGCCTATCCATGACTGCTCTGATGGGGATCTTCTTCCTCGATGTGCCTGTCCCTAGAGCACAGTGATGATCTATAAGCTCTCGAGTGATAATATCCCCTCCATGGGAACCTATCAGTGAGATGGGGGCACCCCGTCTCGAGATGCCAGTTAAGAAGTAGATGAACTCTACTTCCACTGTAAGAATATGGGCCCCCACCTCGAAGTATTGCTGCTCTAGATTCCACATCTGCAGTATATGTTCTAGTAACCGCTCATGTGACACCATGGTTGGAGTTCGGAAGAAATTCAAGAGCCCACAGTCCCGTAATGTGGAAATACAACCTGCATTTCTCTCAGCAAAAGCATCCTCATTGTCATGTGTTCTTTCTTTCCATATCACCATGTTTTGAGCAACCTAGACCTACCAAAGACAATAATGGCATGCATTACAATCATCCCTAATCATTAAAAATCAAAGGAATGACTTTATATTTCCCATGCTATTAGTTTAAGTTCTCCACGACTGGCACCGCCTGTGCACTATTGGAGATAGGTGGTGGCACCGCCTGTCTACTATGTTATAGGCACAGTTCTCGGGTGGTACCGCGTATCCCGCAAGGGGTATCCGCGGTGCCCACTTTTAAGGTTATAGGGCTTTCCATATGAACCCAAAACCCCACCAAAACTCAAAATAAACACTATGAAATGAAAGAATAGGGTGTTAGTTGTTACCTACAACTGACGATGCTAAAAATGGACAGTGGAAACTCTCGGTATCAGTTGCTGAAGATCTGGATAAAAAAATGCTCCAAGTGCTCTCTGCTATAGGTAAATAGTGAAATGATTTGATTTTTACTATTTACATGACTTATATAGGCATTTTTGGGTTTGACATACTATAGTTTTGATATAAAATAATGTTTTAGTCAAATTTTGTCTGTCGTAATCCCTTAATGCTAATTAGAACTCCATTTAACACTTGTTTCTAAATAGATTGCAGGATAAGAGAACTATAGTAAGAAGCTTTGAAATTTTGTTTATATCTTTTTCACACTTTCATAAAATGGAAAAGGTCGATGAGCATTCATTATGACACTTTGGTCACACTCTTTAAAAACCTAGTATCAAAGGTCCAAGTGCATTTTAGTTTCTTTCCAAGCTCGTAAAAAATTGACATTGTGTAAAGAAGCGTTATGGAGTCTTCTTTTCACCTCTTTTTCAAGCTCCTTAAACACGAAAAGGTCATCGATTCCATTTATGATTATTTCCAGGCTCGTAAAATATGACATTGTGTAAAGAAACCTCATGGAGTTCTCTTTAAACTCTTTTTAGGCTCCCTAAATATGAAAATATTATTGAGCGATCTTGTCTTCTTCACACTCGTTAAAGTATTTGAAGAGTCGTCCGTCCGACGGTAGTTTATCTCTTTTTTGGTTTGGATAGGACTACTTACAAAAAAAGAACACTCCAGCCAATCATGAATGGAAGAGTTCTCTAAGGTATGATTTTACACTTTCTTGGGCCTTAGAGACTAAATCATACGCAAAAGGACCCCTTTTGGAGTCTTCTTCCATATTCATTCAGACTCTCTAAACATGAACGATATCAAGTTTTCTTTCAATGGACTTGTTAAATTAAACATTGAGAGACCTGTTTTGGGAACGAACCCCTCCTCTCTTAGGTTTGTAAAACATATGAGTATGGAATTGTCTTCCGACAAGCTATATCGAGTGTTTGTTACCCTCTTTGAACTCATAAAACCGAAAAGAGGCACTCATCGATCATGATGGGGAAAATGGGAAGGAAATCATTTTGCAAATAATGGCAGTTGTTTGTCGTTACCTTTGAACATGGCACTTGTCTGCACATCATGTCAGTCACTTGGGTATTCATCTAATCTCCGTGACAATCCACTTTCATGAGTCATGTCAATCCTTTGAGTCTTTCAAAAGAATTCATTGTCCACTGTCGCATTGTGTGTCTGTCATGTTCTGTCATGCTGCCAAGTCTTTTGTTGTGCCACCAATGTTCAAAGGGGGATTTGAAGAAGTTTTACCTCTGTAGTCCACATAGTCTTTGTGTCAGTATCTTTGAGTCAGTCATATGGTTACTACATTCACATCATTCCAGAACTATGTTCTGAGTTTCATGTTGTCGATGTGGGACTCATCATGGCCTTCCTTCGACGAGACTTTTCCCGTCGTCATTAGTTCATCATCCGGGAAATAATCTTAGAAACAATATTTGGTACCTTAAGATCTATATTCCTTAATGACATATTCTCTTGCTCTCGACATAGGTTCACATTGTTGACCTTTGATCGATAGAATTTACTGGGTGTTCGACATCAGGACATCTATTCACACTCAGTAGATTGTACTAGGGTACCTTGGGAATCATTGGCATCAATGGTGATCTCCCTTGCACTTGTTAACGTTTCACATCATTTACTGGTAATCAAGTGGTTTCTACCATGTTCGACTTCAAATCATTGTAATCACATGGATAGAATCATACTTTGTGGAAGACGAGACAAAGACCCTGGGTATTTGTTTAAAGTGCTCATTGCTTTTCCCTAGGTTGTGATAGAGTTTTGTATATCTAGCATAGATCTACATTTGTTTGGTCGTGGCTATGCTCAAATTTGCATCTGTATGACATAGATCTACATTGTATTTCTAGTAGCTATGTCCAAGTTTGAGTTCTCTATCACATGGATCTACGTTGTATTCTAGTAGCCATGCTTGTTTATTCCTCTCATGGATCTGCCTTGTATTGGTCTACAGCCATGAGTTTGGTTACTTGTGTTTATGAGTCAACATACTGATGTACTACAGATGCCTACTTGACAACATACTCCGATCAAGCTGACACTTTCACCTTGTAGAAACAACTTGTTCTCTCAAAGCTCTCGTTTATCATATTCCTCTAAGACTCATGCTTTTGGGGGCATCCTGTTATACCAAAATCCTGTCACCATCATGTGATAAGACTCTTGACATACCTACTTGCCCTGAATCCCAACTCTTGGAGTGGAAACCCATGCTAATTATCAATATTTCATGGAAATTCCCAGCACCGCGCTTTCCCTATTGTCCAGGAGTGGGAACTTGTTTGCACCACCTATCCCTTGTTGTCCACAAGCGGTACCACTGCTTATGGCCCTTAGTCCATAAGCATTTCTTACCAGAATCACTCTGTCATTAAAGGAGAAATGCAGTACCCTGGGTAAAAAGGGAAAATGAGAAGTTTGTCGAGGCTTCTAGATGATAAGCCTCATGTCCTCCCTTATCCCTATAATTGTGGGTCAGTTAAGCTCGATATCCCTCATCCTAGGATCCTAGAGGCCACCTCATCCACTAATCTCTCAACCATTCCTATCCATTGAGCCTTATAAATACAAGCTCATATCCATGGTTGAAGGGGGAACTCTTAAGGTATTGTTTTGATGTTGGATTGATTACTTGGCCCAAGTCATTAGAGAGCATAGAGAACTAGAGTTGGAGCTTACGGGGATTAGAGTGCTTGGTTTCATGGAGATGCATGTCAATACTAAGGCTTGGTTGTAAACTTCTCCATATTTTTATCTTAATGCAAGTTGATTTTTGTCCCACATTATTGTTGTTGTTCGATTTCACATGTATGTTGTTAGATTCCTTAGTCACTAACATGGATCAATAGATTATATTTTGGCAGTTTCGATGTGTTTGCGTGTTTAAGCTTATTGTAGGTACACAGGGTTACTATCGAAGCATCATATTCCAGGTATCTGCGGTATCCAAGGAGAGTCTTCAACCTCTGTCCTTCATTTTTTTTGGATCTAAACCATTCAAACCAGTGGAACACCTTACTGTCCGCAGGAGGTGAAATATTCTAGCTAACAATGCCGGACATGAAGTCTTTTCGTTCATGGATGGTTTTTTCGAGTATAACCAAATTCATATCTTGAAAAAAGACCAGTACAAGACTTCTTTCACAACTCCCTAGGGCATGTTTGTGTATCGAGTTATGCCATTTGGCCTTAAAAATGTTGGAGACACTTTTCAACGGGCTATGACGTTCTGCTTCCACGACCTCATCCACATTATCTTGGTCTACCTAGACGACCTCATGGTTCACTCTCGAAAGCGTTTATAGCATTTAGAAAACTTACGTCAAGTCTTCTTATGATGTCGCAAATACAACATCCGCTTCAACCCCATCAAGTGTGTGTTTTGTGTCCCAGTCGGGCGTTTACTCGGATTCATCGTATCTCACAAAGGGATTTCAGTTGATCCTTTGAAGGTTCAAGCCATTTTGAATCTCCAACCCCCACTTACTCTATGCCAATTGCAGAGTTTGCAAGGCAAGGCCAATTTCCTCTGCTGGAGGTTCTATGCCTGAAGTCACCATGAGTACACTTGGGTCATAGTTTTTCTTTTTTGTTTTGCATTGTTTTTACCACGAATCGGTGACCCCCTCCATTAGTTTCTCCACGTCTAGTCGCAGTGAGTCCTGTGTAGAACTCCATCGCATCATTTGCACATGAGAGGGTGGATATAACCCATCCACCCTTCCCCTGTGTCGCTTAGTATCCCACTAAAGGGTGCGGTCCCACATCTACACATGCACACAATATGTTGCACATATGATCTAGATACCACTATGCTAGCATACCATCAGGTCCCAAGACCTACCCTAGAGATCGAGGCCTCTCTGTGTCTCCTTGATATTCCATGCCCACATATGGATCATCCTCTACAAGGATAGGAAGCTACCACCATTGTGAAAAAATCTCCCATGTCGAGAAACAACCTTTTAGAGTGCCTCCCTCCCTACTAATTCTTTGGGACATTTCTCAGAATCATGTCGATTTGCATGGCACCATGCGAATAACACCTTGTACGTTGATATAGCGTCATACCCATAGGCCTCCATTTGGTCTAGTTTTTCCTCATGCACCACTACACCAGGGGCAGCATCACTAGTTGCTAGTAAGAGTAATTCGAATTCCTTTTCAGACGTCATTTGCACCATCGATCGGTTTTCCACCCTCTATATTTTGACGAGACCCTCGTCTCATGCTCTCACTATGATTTTCTAGGCCATTTCCTGGAAATCATCTTAATTTATGTGCCATCACGCGAATCTCCCTTTATATTTATTGGCATGTTCGCGAGCCATCCGCTCCATCCATACTGCACAGTTGGACATATTTTACCACCACCCATCATCCCGCAAGAGGGCCCCATCAATATTCTACATTTATTACTTTCATCCATGTTCACAAGATAACTTCTTTCCATATATTGAACACTTCCCCTTTGCTTGATTGACCATTACGGAGTTTTTGTTAAGCTCTTTTATGACTCCTAAAAGAATGAAAATATTGCGGAGCACACTCACGTCCTTTCACACTCGTTAAAGTATTTGAAAGGGCATCTATGTTGCCTCATTTATCTCCTTTTTTCAGACTATGTAGACTATCATAAGAAAAGTACCACCTTGGCACA
This sequence comes from Pseudotsuga menziesii, assembly GCA_001517045.1. Classification (NCBI taxonomy): domain Eukaryota; kingdom Viridiplantae; phylum Streptophyta; class Pinopsida; order Pinales; family Pinaceae; genus Pseudotsuga; species Pseudotsuga menziesii. The sequence continues at coordinate 48,425 of LPNX010253363.1, read as the reverse complement.
CTCAATCAAGGAACGTTTCCCTTTGCATCCTTTTTTTCTTTCTCAGACATTGGGACCATACTTTATGAAAAAGCTCTATATGGGTTTTCCTTATGCTCTTTTCCAGCCCTCTCATCAAGAAAAGATTGTCGAGCAAACTTGGTTTCATTCATGCTCGTAAAAGTATTTGAATGGTCGTCCACTTAGTATAGGTTTAACCTTTTCCAGCATGATTGGACTACCAACAGTAAATAATTCTTCCTTTCCCAAAGGTTGGGAGATCTCTTGTTTGTACACTTTTATCCTTTTTCAAGCTCAGGATACTACATACGAAAAAGAGACCACACTAGAGTCTTCTTCCTATTTTAAGACTCTGTAAAATTGAAAACTCCATCGAGCATTTACTTTCTCAGGCTTGCTAAAAATCCACGAGATCATGTCATAACGGTGTCTTTAGGTGCCACCCCATATATCACAATTTTCTAGCTTTCCCCCATTAGGTCACCTTTGTTTAGATTATTTTGCAATGTGTCTTCCTTGGATCCCCTGGATATCACTAGTCCAGTTACCTCCCTCAGTATTTCCCATTTGCAATTACATTCCCAGTATTACCGCTATGATCCCTCTCCCATGAGTCAGTTTCATTTGTTGCCAGGTCAGCCCTGTCATCATACTCTGAACAAAGGAAGTTTGATCCTCCCGTACTCCCCCTACCCATGTTCCCCCATTCAGTGTGTCAGTCCCCAAATTGGTCCACATCTTTGGTTATCCCCTCACGCTTCTAGTCAAGGACACATCATTTCCTTGGTTAATTGCAATTCTCCCTCTGATGACGACAACACATCTATCCTACAAGATAGACTCAGAGGTCCCTATGACCTGGTTTCATCCACCTCCTTGATGAGTTCCTTGCACACTTGAGAGGAGTTATTAGTGTCGCTCGGGTTGGTTGTGTCTCACATGCTCAACTTCAACAACATCATCGCATCGTTGATATTCGTACAAGGTATTGGTCCGTTCAGTATTTGGTTGAAGACCCCAGTTGTCACCTGACTCTAGAAAATTGGTGAGTCTGCTATGGGACCTAGACAGTTTAATGTCCCTTGTGATTTTTGGGCTGCATTGGTGATAGTGTTCATAAGCCACCTAGTATTGTGCTCCCATATATCTCCAGTACTTGATGTTGCATATGTACACCTCCAGATTCAGCAAAGCATCAGTTGTGATGATATTGCACTCCATGAGAATGCCATTGTTCCTATCTATCATTTCTTCAGATCACCATTGTATTCAGCCTCCTACTTGAGGCCACCATTATGTATCATCATTTGTATATTTATTGATCAGCTCCCATGTTTTTTATCCTTGATCCAATTATTTATTCTTTTGACATTGTTACAAGAATGGGTATGCACACCTCGTCCATATACATTTCACACATTATTTGTATCTCACCTATTGATGGGAACCATTAATAAAAAACCAAAATCCACCATGGTTCAAACGAGCAATCTCCACTTCTCTATAGGTCTCTACAGGTCTCTCCACTATTCCTATGATCCTATGATGTCCATCGGCCATACAATGAGCTCCTACCCTCACACATTAGGGGGAAATATGTTAACACAAAATTGTTCACGTAGCTCTACATGGCCTAAAATTCATACATACATCATATTTCCACCATATTCCCCTTACTTTTGACCTTCACAACTGTATTTACAAAACATTATTATTTACTATGGTTTACCCTCATTCTCTTCCAAAAACAGTTAAAAAACCCTATAAGGGTCAAAAACCCTAAAAATGGTTCTAAAACCCTAAAAAAGAGATAAGATCAAAAAACCATAGCAAAATACCATGGGTTAACCTTGGGTCAAAAAACCCTAAAAAATTTACTATAAATACATTATGAAGGTCTCCCCAAAAACAATTCATAACCTTTTTCTGCTATTTTGTGAGTACATTGGGACACTTTTAGGTCTTAGTTATTCACACACCTTTTTTCCACCACCCCGTTTCCATACCATTCCCACTTAGTACGTCGAGACACCCTCTGTACCCACATGGAGAACCAGCCTGTGGAGGGGCGGACCACTTTCGAGACGGCCACAGTGGCCCACTTTCAAGAAAGAAGGTATAATATTTATTTTATTTGCATTTTATTCTAGTGTAGCCCTCGTATATATTTGTTTCATTTTACTAATCTTGTTTTTTGTCTTAAATTTTTTCATGAACTCTCCCTTACAGTCTCATTGACGTAAGGTCGATGCTTTTGCACATAACAAGGGAGAAATCCCTGTTACAGTTTTGGTGAATCCACTAGTTGTTTCATAATGATCTATGTTTTGCAGGTTTGTTTCCAGTTTGTGCCATTATAAGCCACCAATCGAGCCCCCACGAAGGCTGATCCAAACCTCCTCTGCATCAGTTCATGCTCCCTCGGCCCCCGCCCGCTCTGCTTTTCCTGTATTTTTTCTGTTCGGGCACAGTCGCCCTTATCGGGTTGTAAACCATGAACCAGTCGCCTCTTTCACCCCTATAACTGCGACCCCAGTTGTGACTTTTTCCCCGATACGTGTGACTTGGATCACAGATCCATATCGTGCTTGTTTCGGCTCTGGAAGCGACCCCAGTCGCTCTTGTGACCTTGTTTTGAGCGACCTAGTCGTGTGAAACCTCCTGTTTTGCGTGACTTGGCTTTTTTTTTAGATCACCTCTACCTTTCTATTCTGTGCGACCCAGAACACACATGTTCCGCCAACAGCTACGACTGTCCATTTATAGCCTATTTTATGTGCTTGGTTCAAACCCTTGTCTAACCCAACCCTTTGTCCAAATCTGATCTGTTACAGCCCCTTGTTGATTTCATGCAAAAACCTTTGTTACCCATTTTTGTTTCAATATTGGAAGGAAAACATTTACATACAAATTCACACACACTCACACCATTAAGCAAACACGGTCGGTTCATGACCCGGAGCAGAGCCATTAAAAAGAATCAATTAACATAACAACAATCGAATTAGGACATAAGTCCCATCTGTAAAACTATGGGAAGTACTTGGGATTTGTCCTAGAAATCATTGTGAGGAGTACCATAGGAACCCCGAAGTAGTTTTCCATTGAGAGGACCTGCCAAGTGAAAAGGGAAATGACCCCCATCAGATTGACTAGATTCCCACCCGTGAGGAAAACCAAAGAGCTGTCATTTGTGGCCAAGCGGTCAGTAGTTTTACTTGCGCTGTGGAGTGAGGGGTATTTCCCCAATACACAAGCCATCAGACAGCCTTGGTGGCTGAGAGACTTTTTTTGAACCATTAGGAAGCAGATTAAAAACTGGGGTCCATATTCATATCCTGTTACTACCACAGCCATCATTTCTCCACAACGTTATTACTATCAGCTTAGGGGGCACACTCCTTAGTTCGGTTCCTTGAACCGCGATCATCGAAGCCATCTTCGACATCACTCACCACCCTCAGAGCCACACACAACCTTTGAGTCCGATTAATATTCCTACCAATTCTGAACCCATTTTTTTCACTGCCCTGTCTAGCCCCATGGTCGACACACATCCAGATTCATTCTATGGAGGGGTAGTTGGTAGTGGCCCTACATATTTGTCACCCATCATCACAGGTATTCCCTCTAGTGGTCCCATCACCACTGCACATGTTTTTGTTGGAATGCCACCCATTAGTGGCGTCCCCACACTAGTTATCGTGGTTTCCACCATTCCACCTGTTCGACCTGGGGTCAGTGGCCCTTCCACGTCCATCCCGACTATCCCCGCAATGGGGGGTCATCCTCATATACCCCCAGCCATGCATGGAAACTATGTTCCTGCAAACATTGGCACCATTTCTAGTCTATCCCGAGCCAACATCAGGTCTAGCTTACCTTTCATGACTAGTATTAACCTACCATATTTGGCAATATTAAAAAATGACCCCATCATTCATCAATCACGCTGGCCTCTTATGCCTACAAACCTCCCATCAGATATCCCAAATTTTGATGGAAAGGCGGGAGAGGACCCCCAGAACCATATAATGCCATTCCACTTATGGTTTTCCTTGAACAACATAGTGGATGAGTCTGTTAGATTGATATTTTTCCAGCGGACACTTACGAGTGCTACGGCCAAATGATACATCGCGCTACCTCATGAAACTTACCTAGATTTCTCCTCACTTGCCTCCATGTTCCTCCAATAATTTCAAATACCCATCTGATATAATGAGGGAGTGGAGATCTTATTATCTTTCCATCAAAATATAGCTACCCACATCATAGATCACATCCATGAGTGGTGAAATAGATGTATCTTGTGTAAGATCCAATTGGATGATAGGATCTTCCTTGATTGGTTTTTGAAAAACTTACTCCCACCCATAGCCAAGGATGTCACCTCTAAGCGACCCCAATATAAGGAGGAGGATATCTTAAAGGCTTAGTAGTTTGAATTGATCTATGCCTAGTCTAGATATTTATATACCATCTTTCCCAATGTTGCCCACGACGGCACCTCTCGCTGTGACACACCGAGGGCATCCCACGCTGTTGATGGAGTCATTGGCTCTATAACACAACACCCTCAATTCTACACGGCCTCTCCTATGATGCCACTACACATGGGTAATATCCAACATGTTTCCTAACCCAATTTTACCCCCGAGTCCCAACTACTCACCGATGATGGCTCAGTCCAGAGCCACCCCCTCATTTGCACCTCCTGCACCAATTCATCACATCCGTGGGTCGACATGTTCAACACAATCATGTTTTTGCTATGTGGTCGGGTTTGCAGCCCCCCTGGTCTATTTTGCACCACCTGTGGAACCCACCCCGACTCCTCCAGTCTCTACAGGACAATTTTATGCTCAGGAAAACCTTCCCAACCAACTTGCCCCCAATAACCAACAAGGGCAAGGCAAGAACAAGCAAGGAAAAAAATGAGGCAATAATCAGCCTGAAGGAGGCAGCCAACATGCCAATCCTCCAAACAATAATGGTGTCAAACATCCTCAACAAAATCCTAGGTGTCCCAATCAACCTGTGAAGAACCCACAATTACAGACCAACCATCCGTGCATTATCTGCAACACCTTTGGTCATTACACTCATTTATGTCCCCACATCACTCATGTCCAACAACTCCTTCAAAATGACCAACAATGTGATCCCAATGCAGTTGATCTGGCTCATCCAAACCCTGCACCACCAGTTTCTCCGCCCATGGTGCTTAAAAACCCATTACCACACCAAGGGATGGTTTCAACCCAACCCTTGCCCCCACCTGCTCCCACAGTTCCTATTGCAGCCCCGCCTACAGAGGTTGGTGTCCATCACCTAATGAAAATTTCATCAGAATAATTCAACCTACAGACTCGATGCAACTAGTATGACTCCACCATAGAAACCACTGACCCATCAGCAGCATCTACCTCTACCAGTGCAAACATGTCTTTGCATTTTCCAAGACCCCCCACCCATGGGGTGGCTAACACACCACGATACCCTATGCATCGTATCACAAACAATGCTACTAGTAGAGCTACCCTCAACTACAGTATATTTAATGACCTGTCCCAATATCCTACAACCATGTCTGCTTTGGAAGTACTTAAAACCTTCCCAACACAGCATAAATTGTTGTTGCCCGCGCTAGGTTTCGTTGATCCCTCTGATTCCATGTTGATCACATTCGATTTGGATCAACACGAACCTAGGATGTCATCCACCATCACCTTCCAATTTCTGATCTCAATTCAAAATTTGGTCATACATCAATGCATCATTGATGAAGGGGCCTCCACCTGCATCATGTCAACTACTGTTTGGCAGAAGCTTTGTCCCCTACCCTTCAACCTTCTACCACCACTCTTGACACCTACGACAGTCATTCCACTCAGCCATGGGGTATTCTCATGAATGTCGTTGTTGAAATAGTTGGTAAAACGGTGTTGATTAACATTGGGGTTGTCAACACCCAACTTGACTATAACCTCCTCCTAGGACGTAGCTACATGTATTCCATGCGAGCCATGGCCTCTACCGTCTTTCGACTACTGATGTTCCCCCATGATGGGAAGATCGTAACTATCGACCAATTGACCTACTACGATCCTAAGGGGTCGGCCACACCGGAACACATCCTTTCGACTATCAGCTCCGCCATTGACAGCGTGTCCATTCCATCCTTTTCTGCTGTTGGCCGAGGCTTGTTTTCCAACACTCCCATGATGGACACTTTTTTGTGCTTGCCACCTTTTCCTACGCTGACTAAAGTTTCATATTTGTATACTATTACATCCAATACCTTTCCAACCACATCGCAACCTCGGTCACAACCTCAACATTAGTCATCGAGGAACTATTGGGGTTCATACCCAATCCATAGGATTCCTTTCCTGTTCCCACCATCTGACATTATGAGCAAACATGTCATGGCTACTTTAAACCTACCAAATTTCACGTTGGGAATTCCTATGTGGTACCTCAACCCACCAACCCCACCCTCGACCCCCCAGGTTGTGTTTACTCCCTTCCAACCCATTGAGATGGTGTCACACCCAATTCCTGGTCCATCCAAGGCTCCACCCATCTCCGAGCCTGCCCCTCCTCCTCCAAATAAGACTAGGGGAAAGGCAGCCAAAGAAACGACCGAACCTCGGTCGGCCCCCCCTTGCGCAGTATGTGACATCCCAAGTCATGTGACACAAAATTGTCTAGAGTTCCCTATCCTGCGCACCCACATGGACGCTATGGATACATCTGACGGAACCCCAGTAGTCATTGTCCCAAATCCACCGACAGTTAAGAACAATTCATTGTGAACCAATCACCCTTTTACAGTTTTCGGCTTGTATGGTCATTACTGTCACCATTTCCCAGACTTGCCCAAGTATTGGTTATCCCTTCGCAACCTTTGGAAACACTCTCATGAGTCTGACATCATTGTTCTTGAGGAGATCCACCCTTTGGTTTCTTCCTTGGAAACAAGTAATATGGCTAACATTTTTCCCACCATTAAAGGTCAACATATCAACCAACCCTAAGGTAGTTGAAGACATTACACTCAGAGCTTCTTGCTCCAATGAAGAAGTGGCTTCCTACAAAGTACTTTTTCAGGAGTTCTGTGATTTTTTTGCTTGGTCCTATACCGAGATGCTTGGGCTTGATCCATCCATCGTCGAACATCATATCGACACATGGCCTGATGTTGTGCCCGTCCAAAAGCAAAGACCTATTCACCCCGCAAAGGCTCTTGTTGTCAAAGCCAAGATCGAGAAATTGCGTAAAGCAAGTTTCATATACCCCGTTGTGTATACCACTTGGGTTTCGAATCTTGTTCCCGTTAACAAAAAATAAGGTACCATTCATGTCTGTATAGACTTTGGTGATTTGAACTTAGCATGTCCCAAGGACAATTTCCCCACTCCGTTCATTGACCAGATCATTGACGCCTATGCCAGACATGAAGTCTTTTCATTCGTGGATGGTTTTTTCGGGTATAACCAAATTTAGATCCAGAAAGAATACCAGTACAAGACTGCTTTCACAACCCCCTGGGGCACGTTTGTATATCGAGTTATGCCATTTGGCGTTAAAAATGTTGGACCAACTTTTCAGCGGGTTATGACATTCTGCTTCCACAACCTCATCCACATTATCTTGGTCTACCTAGATGACCTCATGGCTCGCTCTCAGAAGCGTTCACAACATTTAGAAGACTTACATCAAGTCTTCTCCTGATGTCGCAAATGCAACGTCCGCTTGAACCCCATCATGTGTGTGTTTTGTGTCCCCACCGGGCATTTACTCAGATTCATCGTATCTCACAAAGGGATTGTGGTTGATCCTTTGAAGGTTCAATCCATTTTGAATCTTCAATCCCCATGTACTCTGCACAAATTGCAGAGTCTCCAAGGCAAGGCTAGTTTCCTTCATCGAAAGTTCTATTCCTGAAGTCACCATGAGTACACTTGGGTCATAGTTTTCCTTTTTTGTTTTGCACTGGTTTTACCACGAGTCACAGACCCCCTCCAGTAGTTTCTCCATGTCTAGTCACAGTGAGTCCTATGTAGAACTTTGTTGCATCATTTGCACATGAGAGGGTGGATCTAACCCATCCACCCTGCCCTTACACCGCTAGTATCCCACTGGAGGGTGCAATCCCACATCTGTACATGCACACAGTATGTTGCAGGTATGATCTAGCTACCACTATGCTAGCATATTTTCAAGTCCCAAGACCTTCCCTGTAGGTCAAGGCCTCTCTTTATCTCCCCGTTATTTCATGCCCACGTATGGATCATCCTCTACAAGGATAGGAAGATGCCACCATTGTCCAAAAATCTCCCCGGTCGAGAAATGACATTCTAGACTGCCTCCCTCCCTACTGATCCTTCAAGACATTTTTTGGAGTCACCTCAATTTGTGTGCCACCATGCGAATCACACCTTCCACGTTGAGCTAGCTCCGTACCCATAGGCCTCCATTTGGTCTATGTTTTCCCCGTGCACCACTGCACCAGGGGAAACATCACTAGTTGCTAGTCAAAGTCATCTAGAGTCCATTTGAGACGTCATTCACACCACCAGGTTCAGTTTTCCACCCTCTGTATTTTGACAAGACCCTCATCTCATGCTCTCACTATGATTTTCTAGGACATTTCCCAGAAGTCACCTTAATTTACATGCCATCGTGTGAATCTCCCTTTGTATGTATTGGCATGTTCACGAGCCATCCACTCCATCGATACTGCATAGTTGGCCATATTTTACCACCATCCATCATCCCGCAAGGGGGCCCCATCAGTATTCTGCATTTATTCCTTTCATCCATGTTCACAACATAACCTCTTTCCATATATCCAACACTTCCCCCTTTCTTGATTGACCATTACAGAGTTTCTATTAAGCTCTTTTCTGACTCCTAAAAGAATGAAAATAATGTCGAGCACACTCGTTAAAGTATTTGAAAGGGCGTCTATGTAGCCTCATTTATCTCCTTTTTTCGGACTGTGTAGACTATCATAAGAAAAGGGCCACCTTGACACACTCAATAAAGGGACGTTTCCCTTTGCATCCTTTTCTACTTTCTTAGACATTGGGACCGTACTTTATGAAAAATCTTATTATGGGTTGTCTTTAAGTTCTTTTCCATCCCTCTCATCAAGAAAATGTTGCCGAGCAAACTTAGTTTCATTCATGCTCATAAAAGTATTTGAATGATCGTCCAGTCAATATAGGTTTAACCTTTTTCGGCCTGATTGGACTACCAATAGTAAAGAAGTCTTCCTTCCCCAAAGATTGGGAGAGGTCTCCTTTATACACTTTTATCCTTTTTCGGACTTAGGAGACTACATACGAAAAAGAGACCACACTGAAGTCTTCTTCCTATTTTCAGACTCTCTAAAATTGAAAACGCCATCAAGAATTTACTTTCTCGGGCTCACTAAAAATCCATGATATCATGTCATAACGGTGTATTTAGGCACCACCCCATATATCATAGTTTGGCAGTTTTCCCCCATTGGTTCACCTTTGTTCATAGTATTCTATAATGAGTCTTCCTTGGATCCCTTGGATATCACTAGTCCAGTTACCTCCCTCAGTATTCCCCATCTACAGTTACATTCTTGATATTACTACTATGATCCTCTCCCATGAGTCAGTTTCATTTGCTGCCAGGTCAGCCCTGTCCTCATACTCTGAACAAAGGAATTTTGAGTCCCCCGTACTCCCCCTACCCCTATTCCCCCATTCAGTGTGTCAGTCCCCAAATTGGTCCACATCTTTGGTTATCCCCTCACGCTTCTATTCAAGGACACATCATTGCCTTGGTTAATTGCAGGTCTCCCTCTGTCGACGACAGCACATCTATTCCAGAGGATAAACCCAGAGGTCCCTGTATCCTGGTTTTATCCACCTCCTTGATGAGTTCCTTGGACCACTTGAGAGGAGTCATTAGTGCCTCTCGTGCTGGTTTTGTCTCACGTGCTTGAATTCAACAACACCATCGCACCATTGAGATTTGTATAGGGTATTGTTCCATTAAGTATTTGGTCGAAGACCCCGGTTGTCACCTGACTCTAGCACATTTGTGAGTCTACTATGGGACCCACGTAGTTTCATGTACCTTGTGATTTCTGGGCTGCGTTGGTGACACTATTCGGAATCCCACCAATGTTGTGCTTCCATATATCTCCAATACTTGATGTTGCATATGCACACCTCCAGATTCAGTAGAGCATCAGTTGTGATGATATTGCATTCCATGAGAATTCCATTGTTCCTATGTATTAGTTCTTTATATCAGCAATGTATTCATCCTCCTATTTGAGGCCACCATTATGTATCATCATTTGTATATTTATTGATCGACTCCCATATTTTTTAGCCTTGATCCAATTATTTATTCTTTTCACATTGTTACGAGCATGGGTATTCCTGCCTCGTCCATATACATGTCACACATTATTTGTATCTCACCCATTGATGGGAACCATTAATAAAAAACCAAAAGCCATCGTGGTTCGAATGAGGAAGGTCCACTTCTCCACAAGTCTCTCCAGGTATCTCCACTATCCCCATGATCCTATGATGTCCATCGAACATACGATGAGCTCCTGCCCTCACACATCAGGGTGTAATATGTTAACACAAAAAATCGTTCACCTAGCTCTACATGGCCTAAACTTCATACATACATCATATTTCCACCATATTTCCCTTACATTTGACCTCCACAACTGTATTTCCACCAAAAAAGGTCCAAAACATTATTATTTACTATGGTTTACCCTCATCCTCTTCCAAAAAGGGTTAAAATCCCTAAAAGGGGTCAAAAAACCTAAAAAGGATTCTAAAACCCTAAAACCAAGATAAGATCAAAAAACCACAGCAAAATACCATGGGTTAACCTTAGCTCAAAATACCCTAAAAACTTTACTATAAATACATTGTGAAGGTCTCCCCAAAAACAGTTCATAACTGTTTTTCTTCCATTTTGTGAGTACGCTGGGACACCTTTAGCTCTCAGGTATTCACACATCTTTTTTCCACCACCTCATTGCCATACCATTCCCACTTAGTACATTGAGACACCCTCCGTACCCACTTGGAGAACCATCCTATGGAGAGGCGAACCACTTCGAAGACGGCCACGGTGGCCCACTTTCAAGAAAGAAGGTATAATATTTATTTTATTTGCATTTTATTCTAGTGTAGCCCTTGTATATTTGTTTCGTTTTACTAATCGTGTTTGTTGTCTTAAGTTTTTTCATGAACTCTCCCTTACAGTGTCATTGACGTAAGGCTCGTGCTTTTGCAAGTAACAAGGGAGAAATCCCTGTTACAATTATCCAGTTCATAGATGAAATACTTATAGTATATTAAGTTATTAACATGAAATAACAACAAAATGTGCACACACCAACATGACTGGCAACACAACACATAGCGTAATTCTTTTGAATTTTAATACAAAATGGAAAAAATGGTTCTTGATTAACAACCATGAAGAAATAGTCCAAGGAATCTAGGAATGAGAAAATATGGCACAGATAACATGATATATCAGGAACATCCTCATCTTTACTGCCATTTTTTTCTTTTGATGTTTTCATCTCTTTGAATATATATCTTAAAAAAACAAAGAAAAAACAAAGATACATATCCAATGTTCGATGATATAGCCATGCACTTTAAATCCTACTTTTCAGATATTTTACATAAAACATAGTAGAAAATGTAATAAATTCTAGTTCAGAAACTTACATATTAACATCAATATCATTGCACACAAGAAATCAACATGCACGACAAAGTGGGGTTCCTCCTTTGGCAATTATACCTTTGTGAAGCCTCTCTTGAAAGGTAACATGACCACTTAACTTGCTTAAGCGCCCTCGGATGTCTTGGATGAATCTCTTTAAATGTATCGTTAGAACAAGTGGTACCTTGCTTATAAGATATTACTTAGTTGCTTCGTGTATTATGCCATTCACTTCAGGTTCTTTTTTCTTTGATTTTCTTTTCTCTAGACTATTTTTTCCTTTCCCAGTTGACCTAAATTGTTGGGGCTGAAAATCACATTCTCCCAAAATTTCTGAACTCCCACCACCCTCTACCACTGAGCTTGTGGAAGCAGGCCTTTCAGCTAGATTCATCCCATCAATTTATGGACTATATTTAGCCCCATAAATCCCTAAAAAAAAAAATCAAAGTAACCATATGCTTGACTGCATGGATCCCCTTGAATAAAAGAGTCAATTATTTTTATATCATAAGAAACACTCACATGGACTATGTATTTCCCTGCAAATCCCCTTCTCATTTGATGGTCCTCATGGTTATATGGTTGACCATTGTCTATATCATTTAAACTAGACAGAACCTCAATCTGCTGATATTCAGTTTCATTCTCACACTGAGCACTGCATATTACCTTCTCATAAACTCCAATGCATGTTCCTCTCTCACCATGTTTCTGAGACTCATATGCTTTTATAGAAGAAGTTCCAGAACACCTTATTGAAGTGCAATCATCAAACTCTGTATCTCTTACATTCTCAAGTAAGTTGGGATTCTCTCCATTTTCCAATTCCACTTGTTTGTCAGCCATTGACAATGCATCTGAAATATTCAACATTGATCATGCAACCAAGATGTTGATAATTCTCATGCCACTATCTTCTTTTGATGTCCTCTTTTTAAGATTATCGAAACTTTTAACAAGCTTAGAAGCACATTTTTCACATTTCCACACATTTTCTCCACTAAGGAGCTCTCAACTTGTGAAATCAACCAAGAAACCATCAACATACATTGAAAAAATTGTGGCATCGATATATTCTTCCTTTATTTCAGTAGGAACAGAGATACCCATATCCAACAAACAATCTCCACCATTTTTCATCATACAAAAATTTCTTAGATTTAACCTCTTCAAGTCCTTCTTTGTTAACAACAGATATATCATCCTCATCAAACAGTTTCCCGAAACCATCAAAAGGATCAGGTTCCATAACCAATGAGGCAGTGACATCTAATTGTTTGTCTAAGGCATCATTGGTATCCACCTAAACCAAATCTGGAGACTTGCTAGTTACCTTCATATCGTTACCAGCTACATAATCCATTTCTTTGTAAGGAAGTAACAATACCTCTAAATCCCCAACCACAAGAGAGGAGACATTGTTTGAGAGTCATCAGGATGACTTAAATCATATTCAGGAATGGAATTTTCTACATAATGATTCTCAACTTGCTGCACCTTTTCCAATGTATCAAAAGGACTTTGTCCTTGACATAAAATATCCTCACATCCAGTTGTGGATCCAATATAATCCATCCATCTAGTATCTTTTTGTCCAATGGATCCATTCCATCTTGTATCTTCCTGTGGACCAGATTCATTCCAATTAGTATCTTCATTCAAAGCAGGTCCATATGCAACTTTTCATTCCAACGGAGAGGTCTCATTTGCATCTTTTTCTTATGTTTTAGTAGTTCTATTATGCACAATAGTTGGATAGGTTTCCTGAGAAGGTATATCTACCTCTATCTCTGATTGAATCTGTAGGTCTTCTTTGTGCCTCTCCTCTCCATATCCTATATCGCTACTTCTTGCATCATACTTTAATTGTGCTTTTGAATATGATGGGGCTCTTTGTCGAGGCAATGAGACCTTATTTTCTCTTGGTATAGTCGGGATAGGCAGTGACAAATATAGAAATGGCTTGTACACCATCAAATAATTATCACATTTACAGCAGCGAATAGTGCTACACAATTGACCATTGAATACTCGATTCACCAATGTTTCTATTTTAGAAGCACCATTCCTATGGTTTAACTTTTCATCTGTGGCACCCTATGCTACCTCTTTGTTTCTAGGATTCTCATCTAAAGAATGTGTGTGGATAATGTCTTTTGACTTGCTTACACTTAATTCTTCTATATGTAGGTTTTCCAGTAAACAACTCAACAACTCATGGCTATCATGTTGCTGATATCCCTTGAATTGAGAAGCCTGGGCACAAATAGCTCTGAAACGAGCCTTGGGGATGATGCCTCCAATCCCTGTCATCTCCTTACCCCAACCCATCTAAAATTGTTTATACATACATCTTCCTCAGAGCCGAAGTTATTGGTCCTTCAGGAAGTTCTGTGGGTTTCATGAAATGGTCACGAAGCACATCCAATGCAAGCAAACTCTACATAATTGAATTGAAAAAAAATTAACCCAATTCATAAGACCTCTAACTATATTGTTGTTGCTCCTATTGAATATACCATCCATTTCATCTGAACTCTACGATGCAACTTTCTCGGTAAGTCTCAGAACATCTTCCTCATCCCTAAACCCAATATCATTATCCACCTGTGATTGATTCAGCAGTTTCTCTTGCACCAACATAAGGGAATACATATGCAAAGTCTGATAGCCATCTTCATCTTCACCATGTGGCACTATAGAATTGTCTTGCTTAGTGGTTTGGCAAGGAAAACACTAGCAATGGATATTGGTATTGCATTGCAAAGCATAAGGGTGACGTGTATAGAGCCATTGTTTCCAAGCATTCCCATAAGTATCCATTTCTTCTTCATCATTCCCACAACCCATATTGGCACAAACCAAACAAACCCAAATGCTTCCTAATGAAAATTGCTTGGGCACCATCATGTTTTTTCTATGCTTACCTTTTCCTTCTTCCCTCCACCGCTCTTTAGACATCCCTGACATTCCAAAACTGATGATTTTGCAAGCTGGGTGTTCAGCTTCTCCATTTGAATTCCCTTATCCAAATGTTTACAACCTGTGTCTGAGGTTATATTTTCCTTGACTTCAGTATTCTGTGTTGGAGTGATATTGAAGGGGGCTTCTTAATCCATTGCCCATATCCATTGTGGGTCTTCTTCTTGGATTTATCCCCCATGTACTCCTATGTTTATGTCTTACTGTAGTGTTATCAATCAATTTAACCCTTCAAAGGTATGTAACAACCAAGTAAATCATTGCCCCTTTCCAACTTAGTATTTCATGCTGTTGGGCTCAAGGGAATGAAATGCAAACATATTCAAAATCAACGGTGCAAAGAGTACAAAGCCTCTGAATCATTAATCCTTACCTCTTGATTGACACATATGAGAATCAATGAGTTGATATCACTGAACAATGAGTTCTAGTTGTTCAGTATCCTCCGCCATTGAATTCTGATATGAAATTAAAAGGCCTTGGCGGGATCTTTAGTGCCGGTGAGCATGGATTTGGCAAAATTATGCCCTCATTGCCGGGGTAATGGATTTGGAAAAATTATGTTCTCATTTCCCAGGTAATTGATCTACCAAGACCTACCTTTCCATGAACAATTTTTTATAATGGGGTTTAGAAAATATTTTACAAAAGGAACATGTATGAAAGGTTTTTTTAGTGGGCAAGATCTTGTTTTTTTAGTTGGCAAGATCTAGTAAATGTGAACACCAAAACATGGAAGACTTTGTCTAATTTTTTACATGATTTTGGTTTGTTACAAATTAAGTATTTCAAGAATGTTTCACATGAACAAAGTATTTGTCATTTTGCTATTCAATAATTTCATAAGTTTATTTCACCTAACAAGTTTTATAAGCTTAATTGCTCATTCCAAATCCTATTTGGTGTGATTGATGAACTTGTTTGGATGTACAAGATTATGTTTTTTAGATCATTTTCCTTTTGAGACAAGTTGGATATTGGACATAATCCCATGATAAAGCACAAAAAATAACTCCTTAATGTTGTTAACAAAAGAACATTAGCATAGTTGCACATGAGATATGACATTGTGTGACCATAGTGATTGTAGTGACTATAGTAACCATACTGACCAAACGACCACAATGACTATGTGTATTTCCCAACTACAGTGACAAATAGTTTGATGAAAAACTCCCAATCCAACTCTTAATGATGGCTATGGCATAACTCCAAGGAATTAAACATGTGATACAAACTAAATTCTTAGGAATAAATCGTGGGATTCCCCTTAAACCTAGATGGATTTAACGTAAGGGAAAAACGTAGAATTTTGCATGAGGAAACATTTATGGTAGAGATTCAAAGAGAGACATATTATAAATTATAATCCTAACATTACATGGCTATTCACATGCATAAACACAATAATTTCACAATCAAATCATATACATAATTTAAATAAGTTCTAGGGTAGTTATCTTTTGAATGAAATCTTCCAATAAATTGTTGAAAGAGAGGTACACGCAACACAACCTTAGACAAGCTTGCAATCATTATTCTCTCAATGAAGTTGCCACCCATAAGTTGGGGCTATCACATCACAAGGACAGGGCTTCAAGTTCACACTCCAGGACATATATGTGGTAGTCTCTATAGTCTGAAAATGACAATCTTCACAAGGTTGTACCCTCCTTTTGGTCTCTCCTCTCTTCCCCCCTTCAAATTTTGTTCTAATGAGTAATAATCCCCTCCATGAGGAACCCCCCTTTAATGCATAGTCAGCTTTGGGTTTTATGGCCTATATGCATATGCCCATCCCTTAGAGGTTGAAGTAGAAAGAATTCAGGGTCTTGAGGAGAGGAGATCCAAACTACTTCTTAAGAAAGAAATTGACTGGAAGATTAAAAGTAGAGCTAGTTGGCTTGCTACTGGGGATCAGAATATAAATTTTTTTCATATATTTGGAAACTATCACAAAAGATTGAAAACAATTTGGAGATTAAAAGATCTTGCAAGTTTAATTTGAATTTGTAGTTTGGATATTAAAATATCTTGAAAATTTGAATGTAATGCAAAAATTAAACAAGGATAAACATACATAATCTGAAACTAGAAGGGTTGGGCACCAAACACTACAAGGATAATGTGTTAATTAGGTATTACTTGTTTTAATTGAATGATGCATTAAAGGAGAAGAGTTTGCACTCAATTTTTGGTTGAGGCCCAATTAAACTCAAGTAAACAAGAACCTAAACAAGAACTTCACCAAAGGCCTTTAATGACATGATTCCACTATTGTGGAAATGTATAACGGAAAAATTGAGAAATATAGAGAAGCACAAGTATAAGGATCAATGTATATCTAGGGTTGGGAATTGGCCTAATTTAAACCATTGTTTGGGGTCAAACATTAGGGATTAGACCCCCCCAAAGACCTAATAAAATTTGTGTTATCACTCCAGGAAACTCCTCCGGGTTGTAGCTCGAGGATGCCTGGTAACTTAAAATGTATTTAGGGTTTTCTAATATGGATCAAGTTAGGTGACCTATATAACCTCCCACTCTCAAGACATGCATGAAGCTCACTCAATTACAAGGCCTTTAGTTACAACGTGTTCAGTAGTTTGACAATAAGGTGCAGGGATGGAGAACTCATCAAGCTAGCAGACTTACATACAAAACAGATGCATATAAATGGCTAAATCCTGACAAGGATGGTACTTATAAATCAAATCACATTAACTCACCAATAGGATGACAGCTATTAGTTATTAATCAACTTGAAAATCACCTAAATGCACATTCAAGCATAAGTACAGTAAAGATAAAGATGATGGTTGAACAACTCATAAAAAAAGAGCTTATAATTAGAATAAACAAGATGAGACGCTTGACAATAGAATAGGCTTACAAATCCCCGAAGTCGAACCTTTATTATAAAATCAATCATGGGCTTTATAGCCTTCTACAAAAATGACAGATCCTAAAAATCCAATCTGTTTACACAAAAAATACTTGAAAGTGATAGTTTTCTCAGATTAGGGCTTCAAACCCTTGCTAACTATTTGTCTATCTATTATGAAGATCTAGTTCACTGAGAGAACTTTTAATAACTGAAGTAGTCGCTGATAATCACCACTGCTGGTTCAGTGTAAAATTGCCGCCAAAAACCAGTGTTTCGGCTATTAACTTAAGTGACCTTTCTTGTTTAATCCGCCAAATTTTTCTACCTTGTTGTCGTGGTCACTGATCAGAAGCTCTGTCTTCTAGCCCATCAGCACCTTAGACCAGAATGCTACCACTATTTCGGAGGTGAAATGAACTAATTTTATCACTATCGGAAGTCGTTTGACAAAGTAATCGGGACATTAGTCCTCTATGCCGCCGACGAGTAGTCTTGTTATTCACCGATGCGTGACATCACTTTTGTTTTATTTGTTTTCAAAACTTTATATTTTTAACTGTCGGTGATTTTTCTCTATCGCTATCGGAGGTCAGTAGAAGTTTGAATCGCAACTTTAGTTCTCTATGCCGTCGTTGTTTCGGAGGTGAAACGAACTAATTTTTTTGCTATCGAAATGATTTTTGTCATTGATCAGAGGCCTTGTCCGTTGCCTTACCACCACTGCGGAGATGCTTAGATTTAAACTGGCCATTCCGTATTCCTTAGTTCTTTCGATCACCGATGATTTTCTATTGTGGCAAAACCCGTAGTCAGTCTGTCTCCCGCCGTTGCGGCTCCTTAGTGAACTATTGTGCCGATGGTTAGTGTTTTCAAGTCCCGATGCTTTATTAAGCAGTGGTTTCAATTTCCAATACATGACTTCGGCAGCATTTAGTGCTTTATATCGTTGACATTGCAGAACCTTTCAGCTTTGCCTCGCCGATATGTAGTCCTTAGAACCTTTGATCACCGAAGTTTTCATCTGATCGTGAAAGCCGCAGTCCGTATGTCTGTCAGTGGCTAATGAGATGTTCTGATCCTTGCCCAAGCCACTAAAAGCTACAACTTGTGAAATTTTCATCAAAAACAGAGGCTTTCAAACTATCAGTGATATTCATATCCCTCATTGCGTGAATTAGATTCTTCATACTATCGAAATAAATTATTTTGGGAGATAACATATGGCTCCTACTTGGGGATGGGAACCTCCCAATGAGGTCCCAAGAACCCCAAACCAAAATGCCTTTCCCTGAAAAAAACTAAGTAACTTAACACTATCCTTTATTGTTCCATCGGGCATGGAGTTTATTCTGAAATCAAAACAACCTACTATCTACTAATTTACAATCATAAGGCCTCAGAGCCTCAAATAAAATAAAGCTTCAAGAACTGCCCATTTACTGGACCATCAAATACCTCTTCACCTTCTAGACTCTACAATTTGAAGGTGTTATTCTTATGTACCTGGGCTATCACGAATGGGCCAATCCATAAAGATTCAAATTTTCCATGTTTCCCCTTGTCCTGTTTGACAGCATCCCACTTGAGGACCCAATCTCCGACCTGGAAGTTGTCCTCTTTTGTCAAACATGCCCTTTATCCTCTGTTGATGAGCTTCTGAATTTCCTACAACTTGCTCCCTTATTTGCTATAATTCTACCAAATCCATCATCCTTCTTACCATATTATTTGGTTCATCCTCCTCTTCTTGAAAGAACTTTGCCACTGGAAGGATGAGCTGGATAGGAAAGATGGCCTCAGTGCCATAAACTAGTTTGACTAGAGAATTCCCTGTGGATATTTTTTCTATTACCCTATCAGCCCATAAAGCAAACTTAAGCTTTGAATCCCAGCTTTCTGATTTGTCTGTAGCAGTTTCCTGATGATTATGACTAAGATTTTGTTGGATGACTCAGCTAGGCCATTGCCTTGTGGGTAAGAGGATGTGGAGTGCACCAGTTGAATAACCATTGATTCACACATTTTAACTAATGCCCCAACCTTAAAAGCTGGTGCATTATCAGTTACTAACCTTACTGGGCAACCAAACCTGCTGAAAATGTTCTCATATAAAATTCTCATGATGACTTGATGAGTGGCATTTCTGGTGGGTACTGCTTCTATCCATTTGGTAAAGTAGTCAGTGGCTACTAAGATCCATTTATGTTGTCCACTGGAAGATGGATTTATTTCACCTTTGAAATCCAGACCCCATTGCTGGAAAGGCCCGTTCACTGTAATAGGCCTAAGGGGCAAGGCTTTGAGTTGATGCTTCCCTATAAATCTTTGATATTGGTCACAGGCCCTTACAAAAGTGCATACATCAGCAAAGAGGACTGGCCAATAGTATCTTGTTCTTAAGATATTATGGGTTGTGGTTTTCCAGTAGTGGTGGCCTCTACATGTGCTAGAATGAAAGTGATGCATGACCTGCTCTGCTTCCTCTTTATCTAGACACCTTAACAAAATTCTAGATTGATCCCTCCAGTACAGCAGTTTGTCAATTATGAAAAACTTAATAGATTTCAACTTGAGAGCTCGTGCTTGGTTAGGAGTGAGATAAGGAGAAACTTCTAATTTTAGCAAAAATTGAATGATACATGTGTACCACTCACATGAAGATATGTTCTCAGCTACTAATGGACTGTTATTCTGATCTTGATTTACTTCTGTTTCAGTTGCTACCATAGTCTGCAACTTTGCTGATCGGACACATGTGAAATTTATTCCCATTAGTTCACAGTTTTCTTTGGCCATGAGTTTGGCCAGACCTAATCCCTTTACCAGCTTGGTGGGTTTCACCTCTACATCAAACTCAATGAGTTTGGCAATCCACTTAGCTCTCTTCCCATCAATGTCAGGCTGAGTCAAAACATCCTTCACAACAGCTGAAGGGACATATGCAATGACCTTTGCATGGAGAATGTAGATTCTAAAAGTCTTCAAAGGTTTTATGAGAGCATAAGCTTGTTTCTTAATTGGGTCATACTTTAGCTCAGCATCTCTTAGGGTTCTGTTGAAGAAAGAAATTATATGGTCAAGACCTTCATCATTCTTTTGTAATAGTACAGCTTCCACTGTGTCATAAGATGTAAAAGAGAAAATGTAAAAACCCTTCATGTAGTCGAGACTAATCAGGGTTGGGGCCCCCATGATGGCTTTCTTAATGTCTTCAAAAGATTTTCTTTCCCGGTCAGTCCATTTTATTTCTGCATCCCTTTTTAGCATGACTATTATGTGCTTTACCAGCTCGGAGAAATTAGGAATGAATCTCCTGGAAAAGTTTATCTTGCCTAAAAAGGACTGAATGTCTCTTTTTGACCTTGGTATTAACAGCTGCTGAATTGCTTACACCCTTACCGAATCGATCTTTACATCTTCAGCTGAGACTATGAGGCCTAGGAGCTTTCCTTCCTTGAGTGCAAACTAGGACTTCTTGCGGTTCAGTGATATTCCATACCTTCTGCACTTCAGAAATACCTTCCTTAAATGCTGCAAGTGGTCATGATGGCTGTGAGAGTAAACTATTAAGTCATCCAAATATATCAGCACAAATTTATCTTTTAGCCCTACAAAAGCTAGGTCCATGGCTCTCTAAAAAGTAGCCCCAGCATTCATTAGCCCAAATGGAATTTTAGCATATGTGAAGGTGCCCCAAGGGGTGGTAAAGGCGGTCTTCTCTTGGTCATCAGGGTGCACAACAACTTGGTTGTATCCAAAGAAGCCATCAAGGAAGGACATAACTCTAGCCCTCGATACTTTCTGCAATAGGCATTCCATCATGGGCAGTGGATAGTTGTCCTTCTTGGAACATGTGTTCAGGTTTCTAAAATCCACACACAACCTGATTTCTCCATTTTTCTTTCTTACCACTACCAAGTTTGTAATCCACTTAGAATATCTGAGGGGAACTATGATCTTGGCTTTAAGGAGCTTGTGGATCTCTTTTTCAATCACTAGTAATAGGAGAGGGTTGATGGGTCTTAGCTTCTGTTTGAAAGGAATGGTTTCCTTCTCCAAAGGAATTATGTGTTGGATGATATTCATGCCATAAGTTTTTAGGTCACTATACTCCTAGGAAAAAACATCAACAAACGCTTTTATCAAGCTGCAAAATTCAGACTTTTGATCAGCATTCAACCCCGTGGAAATATTTATCAGTTTGGGACAGCTTTGGCTTCCTATGTTTTGTTCTTGGACAGCAGGGTCTAGCTTCTTTTTGGCAGGCTTAAGAGGGATGGCATTGTGATCAAACAGTTCCTCCGGTGGTACTAGACCTCGGGTATGTAGTTGCTGGGCAATTGGACAATATTCTGCTCAGTCACTTTATCTTTTAACTTGAGCTGTTTGGATTCCTCCATGTTAAGGTTTTCTTGGTCTATGTGTATGTCAGAGAATTCATCTACTAAATTAAGGAATTTATTAAGCTCCTCATCATTCTCAAACAACCTCCAAAATTTTACATTGTCTGGCAGAGAGGGTCTGTACTTGACCTGAACATCATAGTTGAGCTTAAGGGGTAAAGGAGGAACAAACAGACTTGCAGAGATGGCCAGGGAATCAGTGAGGTGATTCAAATCCCTAGGAACATATGACAGTTCAAAAAACATAAAGTATTCTCTGAGTTTCCATACCTTGTCCCTGTAGGCCTTCAATATGATATTTTTGTCTGAAAAGTGTTGTTGACCTGTTGTATGATGAGGTCTGTGTCTCCAAAAATCTTCACGCACATGATCCCCATCTCCTTGGCAGCTTTAACTCCTAGCAGCAAGGCTTCATATTCTACTTCGTTGTTAGTGGTTTTGAAATCGAGCTTATAAGATAAGTGAATGTTTTCCTTAGATGGGGAGATCAATACTACACTCGGGCCTACTAAGCTTTGAGCACTAGCCCCATCGAAATACATGGTCCAGATCGTTGTTGATACTTCTTCAGGCTACTGGTGGGTGGGCTTAGTGAGATGAATTGATGTCTACTGATTATCATCTATTTGCAAAATGCCAGACCCAAAATCAATGTCCACTATATAGATGGGGTGATTCACTGAGTGGCTCTCCTTGCTTATAATGAATGCTAGCTGATTTTCCCTGTACAACCTCTTAATCTCCCCTTCAAACATGGGAATGGTGGGATATGTGAGATCCATCTGAAGGGTGCTACCTAGTCTTTTGCTCCATGACCGAGATAGCAAGAGACCAAATTTTGGAGGAATATTGGCCACCACAATGTCCATCATTATGCTTTTCGAAGGTAGCTGCATTAAGTTAACAGCAAGGCCTTTGATGAGGCCCAAGCACTTGACCTTCCTGGAGTCAAAAGATAATAAATCATGGTAGGGCTTGGTGATGTTGAGGTTGATCTCATCCATCATAGCCTTTGGCATTAGGTTATGAGAGGCTCCTGAATCCAACAGACAGTTATGGAGGATTTTATCATGGATGTTCAAGGATATATAGAATGGTGGGCAGGATTCCTTTAGGTCTTCGATCATGGGGCCCGGGGTTACAACAGGCTTGTCATCTTGCAGGTTCACAAATTCAATGTCAATGTGCACCTTGGGCTGAAGGGAATTCATAATGGAGGTTTTGAATGCATCATTCTTCATTAGCTCAAATAAAGGGAAAGGGATTTTCAATTTTTGAATTTCAGACTCGAGGTTGAAGGAATAATGCAGCCTATCTAGAAACCTTACCTCATGAGCTGTAGGTTTGAGTTGGACTTGATCAGGTGTAGCTGAATGTGCTGGTTTATGCAATTATTTGGATGGGACAGCCACTTTCTTTGATAAAACAACAACCTTTCTAGCTGGTGCAGCAGGCTGCTTGACAGGTACAGCAATCTTTTTGAGGGGAGCAACCAGCCTAGACCTCAGTTTGTAACCTCCTTGACCATCCACCTGATATACATCCTCTTCAGTGATCTGCTCATCAATCAAGCCTTCCTCATATTCTACCTGGGTTAGAAAAGTATAGTCCACCTCATTCTCCATGCAGTGGATATTGTCTTCAGCTTCTCCTTCTTCTTCAATGAATTCTGGCTCTTCTTCTAATACAACATTTTGAAATGGAGCTCTTATCCTCTGATCTTCCCCTTGATTTCTATCCCTTTTGAGAATCTGAACTGGGGGGTTTCCTCTTCTATAGGGAACAAAATTTGGGTTTCGAGGAGCAAAGTCGCTTGGTCCTTCAATTTAGACATTTCAGCAGTCAGGTTATCTAACAGTTTGGTCATTTTTCCAATCTTGTTCTTTGATGCCGAAGCCCCACTATAGTCTGTTCGCTGCTTTTTCCTGTCTATCTTCCCAAAATGTTCGACTCTACTTCTAGGGAAGCATCCTGCATGAGTGATAAGGAAACAGGCCTCCTTTCTCTGAGAAGTAAGCAGAAGTCAGAGTTAAAGGCATTTGCATAAGTTATCCTAGCTGAGGTATCAGTGGGCTTAATTTCAGTAGGGATCTTGATGTACATATTGTTGAATCTCTTGGTAAAGTTGGAGACAGACTCCCCATTTTCTCTTTTCAGGTTGCTGAATTCTATGATATAGTAGAGGTGGTCCCTCCTTTCTCCCCAATGCTTTAGGAAAATGTCATCTAGGGCCCCTATGCCTACCACTGCTCCGACAGGCAGTTCCTTAAACCACTTCCTAGCCTGGCCATCTAGGCTTTGCACAAACACCCTAGTCCATACATCTTCTTGTTCTATGTTAATATTTTCAGCATAGTTGTAAAGAGCCTCTAGATGTTCTTCAGCAGTGAAATCCCCTTCCCCTGTAAACTTAGGCATATACTTGAGATAATCCCCAGTAGGCATGGCTACGAGAGGATTTGGCAGAATTAAGGGCGCATACCTAGCTACCAGGATCCTTTCCATCTTGGTCAATTGAGGGGCAGCCATATTGGAAATGGATATGGATAGGGTTGTGGAAGGCAGCACTGATGAAACTACTTGCTGAGAAGGCGGTGGTATACTTATCCCAGTGGAGTCACCAGGGATTGGATCTTCACAAGCAGCAGTGCTTGAAGATGCCCAACCCCTAGATTTTTCTAATGTATCTAAAAATTCCTAGGAATTAAGAGTTTCAGTAGAAGAAATAATAGCAGAAATATTTCTTGAAATACCTAATGTAGCTTATTGTGCAGTACTGCTGGTCTATCTTAGTAAAGCCCTAGCTTTCCTCAAAATTTCTTCTGGATCTAAAACAGGTGTTGCCGGTGGCTCCTTTGGGTTTGCTCTGGTACTTGGTCTTCTTGAAGCCACTTTATATCAATGGAGTCGCCATATAGATGATTACAACCATAATAATGTCCAAGCTTTTTCTATCATCAAAGCATGTATATGTGTCATCTCCCAGGGAAGCTAAGCTTCAATCTCCTCTCCCCAACAACGGTGCCAGTTTGTTATCACTCTAGGAAACTCCTCTAGGTTGTAGCTCGAGGATGCCTGGTAACTTAAAATGTTTTTAGGGTTTTCTGATATGGATCAAGTCAGGTGACCTATATAACCTCCCACTCTCAAGACATGCATGAAGCTCACTTAATTACAAGGATTTTAGTTACAACTTGTTCAGTATTTTGACAATAAGGTACAGGGATGGAGAACTCATCAAGCTGGCAGACTTACATACAAAACAAATGCATATAAATGGCTAAATCCTGACAAGGATGGTACTTATAAATCAAATCACATTAACTCACCAATAGGATGACAGCTATTAGTTATTAATCAACTTGAAAATCACCTAAATGCACATTCAAGCATAAGTACAGTAAAGATAAAGATGATGGCTGAACAACTCATAACAAAAGAGCTTATAATTAGAATAAACAAGATGAGACGCTTGACAATAGAATAGGCTTACAAATCATCAAAGTCGAACCTTTATTATAAAATAAATCATGGGCTTTATAGCCTTCTACAAAAATGAAAGATCCTGAAAATCCAATCTGTTTACACAAAAAATACTTGAAAGTGATAGTTTTCTTAGATTAGGGCTTCAAACCCTTGCTAACTATTTGTCTATCTATTCTGAAGATCTAGTTCACTGAGCGAAATTTTAATAACTGAAGTAGTCGCTGATAATCACCACTGCTGGTTCAGTGTAAAATTGCCGCCGAAACCCAGTGTTTCGGCAGTTAACTTAAGTGACCTTTCTTGTTTAATCCACTGGATTTTTCTACCTTGTAGCCGCGGTCACTGATCGGAAGCTCTGTCTTCTATCCCGTTGGCACCTTTGACCGGAACGCTGCCGCTGTTTCGAAGGTGAAATGAACTAATTTTATTGCTGTCGAAAGTCGTTTGACGAAGTAATCGAGACATTAATCCTCTATGCCGCCGATGGGCAGTCTTGTTATTCGTCGATGCACGACATCACTTTTGTTTTATTTGTTTTTAAAACTTTATATTTTTAACTATCGGTGATTTTGCTCTATCGCTATCTGAGGTCAATAGAAGTTTGAATCGGAGCTTTAGTTCTCTATGTTGCCGCTGTTTCGGAGGTGAAACGAACTAATTTTATCACTATCAGAATGATTTTTGTCATTGATTGGAGGCCTTGTCCGTTGCCTTACTGCCATTGCGAAGATGCTTATCTTTAAACTCATCGATCCGTAGTCCTTAGTTCTTCCGATCGCCGATGATTTTCTATTGTGGCGGAACTCGTAGTCAGTCTGTCTCCCGCCGTTGCAGCTCCTTAGTGAACTATTGTGCCGATGGTTAGTGTTTTCAAGTTTTGACACTTTATTAAGAAGTGGTTCCGACTTCGACGGCATTTAGTTCTTTATATTGCCGACATTGTGGAACCTTTCAGCTTTGCCTCGTCGATACATAGTCCTTAGAACTTTTGATCGCCGAAGTTTTCATCTGATCACGGAAGTCGTAGTCCGTATGTCTGTCAGTGGCTAATGAGATGTTTTGATCCTCGCCCAAGCCACTGAAAGCTACAACTTGTGAAATTTTCATCAAAAACAAAGGCTTTCAAACTGTCAGTGATATCCATATCCCTCATTCCGTGAATTAGATTCTTCATACTATCGAAATAAATTATTTTGGGAGATAACAATTTGTTTTTTTTCGGGGGGGGGTGGGGGGGGGGGGGTTAAGAACCGCCCCCAAAGACCTAAAAAAAAAATTCAGGGGGGGAGGGGGGTTAGTAAAACCGCCCCCAAAAGGGTATTTTGTTCTAGTGTTGATCTCAACTAATTCCTAAGTGTCTAAATATCCTAACATCCCTACTTAAGAACAACTGAGGATAGGATTGAAGGATTTACAAAGGTGACACAATAAGATGAGGAAGAAGGAAAGAGAGCCTATCCCCCCCTAAAGGAATCCTAAACTCCTAAAATAAATCAAAGTTTTCAAAACTTTGCTTCTATAAGATACTTTGTGAAAATGCCTACAACTTGATAATATATAAAACAAAAGAGCACTTCAAGAACAATATCTTGAATAATCTGTCAAATGAAGTGCATGTGTAGCTGAATGTTTTTGCTACAATGACGTTGAACTAGATCTTTGGTGAGCTTGACGGCACTTTGCTTGTCACACTAAAGAATAGTTAGATGTTGTTGTTGGCATCCAAACTTTGAAAGGATCTATTGAAGCCATAAATATTCTTGACTTGCATTAACAATAGGATCTTGTATTTCTTTAGCAAAAGAAAAGTACAAAGTTGAAATTAATCCAAGTCAAGAAGCTTTGTGGATTCAGTATTTCATTTCAAAGTTTGAACTCCAACATTAGCATCCGACTAACCTCTAGTGTGACAATCAAAGTGCCATCAAGCTCACCAAATAAAGTGATCCAATGTTTCATCTTCCCCTCAATCTTAATGGCTATATTGATTCATGGATTAGCACTTGACTGGTCCATTATCTCTATTTCAATAGCATGGAGGGTCATTTGTTGAACAATCAATTGTGAGAAATGCATATATAAACATTTATTCTTTGCATTAATATATGACCTCAAGTGGTCATTTGGCTAGGGTCATGGATTGTTTGCCTCTTCAAGGATTTTAACCATATAATACATTGGTGTGTCAATATATGATTTGTTTGTGTGAGTGGTTACTTAAGGCATTCTACCTATGTGGAAATACCTTTTTCTAGTCAAACACGTTTTGTTGGTGATGGAATTGGAAAATTTCTTATTTAAACAAAAAATCCTCCCAAAAGGGAAAGGAGTCTGAAAGTGTTGACTAAGACAATGATTCTAAATATAAGTCAAATGTGTGTTAGACATGACCATATGTATTAAATTTCTTGAAATTATGTCTTCACAAATTTAAAGTTGGAATTTAGTGAACCAAAAGTGGAACTGATGGGAGGGATTTATTTAGGAAATTTATTGAACCAAAGAGAAAAAAAAATATTGAGTAGTTTTTTTTCGCTAATGATAAATGCACTAAAGATAATGAAGTTTAATACCTAACAAACTTGCAAACGTTATGGGATGAATTTTCTAAGATGAAAAATATAATGGTTGTCTTAGAGGGTGAAGTACAAGTGAATCCATTTGAAAATTGTCTTGTGGAGAAGCCTCTCACTATATCCTCTAAGAAGCCTCTCAATATATCCTCTAAAGATGGGAGTAACTTAATAGGTATTGGACTTTGGTAACATTTCTCTAAATTAGATCCAACATTTGATGTCAGAACCTTTCTTGTCTCTTTAGCATTGAAAATTTTAGGCATTAGACTTCTTTATCAAAGCAAATGCTTTTCACATTAACTATATATATTTTGTTGTGTCACTTAATTATGAATAATTCTTTTTAGTTTATTGGTTTATTTTTATTTTGGTTATGTATGATCATATCTAGTCTTATTTAATTTATTGGATTGTCTATTAGATTGTTGTAGTTATATTTCTAGTTATGGTTTTCTATGCAACTCAAAAGAAATTACTACCATGGAAGTAGAGGGATTATATTTGGAGTTTGAGAGTTTTTCAAAAACAACCCATACTACAAACAACCTAATTTTGTGCATGACTATTACCATTATTATACATGAATGTTTGGACATGATATTATCAGTTTTGTATGAGACAATTTTGACATGTCTAAGTGATTTGCTTGTTTAGATTGCATGGACATCAAAATATTGTGAGTCAATTTGAATGGTTGAAAGAATAAAAGGTTCTTATTTGTTTGGGGTCACCAACAATGTATACATACTTTTTACTATTCGCCAATGAGCACATACATTGGTGGAGAATTGCATATTTACAAAAAGTTGTTAAAGGATGTATTTATTTAGTATGGAGATAGACATGAAAATCAAATATATTGTTTGTGGAGGAAGGTCGATACCATTCAGAAGACAATATCGATGTGAATAGCTCGAAAATGCAATCAAGTTGAATATTTCATTGTTTAGATGAAAGATTTGAAATATAAAAACAATGGTGTGTTCATTTTTTTAATGCATGGGATCTTGTCCAAACATGAGGCATTAGTTAAAAGAATTCAAATTCAAAAAACAATAGTAAGGAGAAATGTTTTATATTGCAATCAAATTGAACATTTACTTGTGCATATCAAAGAGATATAAAAATGTTATTTGTATTTTTGTGGTAATTGTATTTGTCAGGTATATATATATATATATGGAATTGCATAAGTTGCATATCATATTTGCAATAACTATACTTAATAATTTTGAAATGTATAGATAACAATATTAATCAAATTGTGTGTTTGTGGTGGCAGGTTCAAGGTAGATCCTTCTTAATCTCAATGGAAACTGAGTAGTCTCCTTCATGTGGGGTATGGTCCTAGCAAAAAACAACCATGTAGAGAGATACACCCTATTCATGGGGTTAGAAACATTGTCTCCCTTGCCATTCAGAATATTGGGAGATTATCTTTTGGTTATCTCTCAAATGCGAAAAAGGATTTGAAGAGAAGACATGAGCATATGGAGACTATAATATTGAATAGTTGATCTCCTATAGAAAATCAAAGAAACCAACAATGTTTACATTTGTCAGCATAAAAATTCGGAGGCCAATAGCTTGTAAAACAAGCCACATACTTGGAAAGGGTTATTGTATTAAATATGGGGGCCCCCTGGAATGTCAATGAATCCCCTAGGAGTTAAGTAAGGTCTTAAATTCCAAGTCCAATGAGTCAGTTTAGCATGAATGCCACTAGGTTATGTCCTAATGTACTAAGTATGGGGTCATCCCCTCATTTATCTTCACGCATGAGAAAACTATCTCAAGGATCTTCTTGTATGTTTACCTTGGCTTAGAGGTTTGTTTTATGGTGTTGTCCTTATTCTTGTCTGCTACTTGTAGGATATCTTAGGTTTGTTATATCTCATATGTGTGAAGCGGAAGGCTTAATCTAGATGTGCTCAAGAAAATAGTGATCCGGATGTTTATGAAGGAACGCGAGGAATTACAGAAATGCACATAAACGTGGAGATGCAACAGACATCAGACTTCATTTCATTAATATCATATACCAGAAATAAGCTTACAGACAGAATGGAAATAAACTAGCTAGGGCGCTAGTAGCTTATCTCTGAGAAGAGAAGTGGCGGCCACCAGCCTCTAAACTCCCCCTTACAATGGGGCTCGAAAGACTATATATTATTCAGAAGAAGAAAAAAGTAAAACCATAATCCTTCAAAACCTACCCTAGGAGATGAAAAATGCCAAACTATGGCCCCGTTGGGGTAAACTGGCACATCAATTTCTCGGCATCGTAAATTTGGCATACGATCTATGTTTGACGCACATAATACCTCATTGGAAAGATCTATCTGAAGACTACGTTGATGCATGTGACTCCTTCAAATTTGTTGAATCTAAATATTTCCCCAAAAAATGTTGTTTAAGGCCTCAAAACGGCTCCAGAAGTTTAGGACCCAAAAAACTGCTAAAATAGTATGTTGTGCTAAAATTAAGGAAACTAAAAGACTAAAAGAACAATGTTGGGGCCCCAGGTGGAATAGGTGAGTGGACACCAATATCCACCTAGATCATTCCTCCCCCCTTAAGAAGCAATGGTCCCCATTGCGTGGATTTCCTCCATGAGATGAGGAAACTTCTGCTAAACTTGGTCCCTGTTGAGCCACTTTCCCTGGTCCAGGAGTTGTCCAGCTTTGACAACTCGATACAATTGGATATTTTGTTGGCAAGTGTTCTTTAATTGCATGTCCATGATACGATCCGTGGTGGATTGTTCCTTGCACTATGGGCTTAACTATGTTATTGTGAGTTATTCTACAATGTCGGAGATGTGCAATAGAGGTGGAAAGTAGGATTGAAGGTGGTCCACATTAAAACACTGGGTGCAAACCAAGGAATGGTGGAGTACTGATCTTGAAGGCATTGTCCCCTACAACCTTTGTAATAGTGAATGGCCCATATCAAAGCAAGTTAAGCTTATGGTAGGGTCCAGCAAGGTGCTCCTTTTACAAATGTAGCCACACTTTGTCACCCACCTAGAAGTTGTGTGGCACCTGTTATAGCTCAAAATGACACATCTCTGCCTATGACCACTTTCCCATGTTTTCATCGCATGTCGACACTTCCATGACGACACTTCATGAAAGTCACTGAAAAACCACACTTGTAGGACCCATATATTGAGTTATGTAACCCCATTTGACCTCATCTCTACACCATTGGAAAGGTATCTAAGTTATCTAAAACTTTTCAGAAGACACCAAGTCTGAAAATGCCCAGAACTACCCTAAAAATGAGATTTTTTTATGCATGCGTGAGTTGCCTTAAGGAAACACGCATATTGTACATGACTTGTCATATATAATACTCATGTATGCCCTAAATACATGACTATTTACATTGAAACCCATGTATATCTCCTGCATACGTGACTGTTGTCTCCGCAACCCATGTATTCCTCTTGAAAATGTCAAAAAAATATGTTTTTCAAAATTCGGGTAGTTTGGGTAGTTATGCAACTGACTCCTTCAGTTGTAACTACTTTGTCTTTGACCCTATCTCTTCATAAAGCATATAAATAGAGGTAGGGAGGTCCATGAGAGGAGACTTGAACGTTTGCATTGTCATGTTGGAGGAATTGGGACTCTCTTTGCCCACATCTTTGCCCTAGAAGCTTTCTCCTTGTGTTGCAGAGCTTGGAGGCTGAGTTCCTTGGAGAAGAGAAGCAGTAGAACCAAATCAAGGTTTCATGAGGTTCCAAACTTGAAGAGAAGGTATATTTGTACTTGTTTTCAAGATTAATAAAGATGTAATGTCCTTCTTCTTCCCAAAGTATTGTTCAATGTGTAATTGAATCTCAGTTTATGATCATATTATGATGTTAATCAGATTATTATTTCATGTTTATTTGATTATCATTGCTTTATATGTGTTCATATTGGTTTGAGGAAGTTATAACTTGTTTTGCAGGTCTCTTGGAGCGAGAGGAGCAAGAGGAGCGAGAAGAGGATTGAAGGGTTTCTTGGATCAACCTTCGTTTGGATAAGGTATGAACCATTCTAATCTCTGATATTGCTTATATATACTTGCAGAACCATTTTCATCTCTCTTTCAACCCTAGTACATTGATGGCCTCTTAAACCCTAGCCATAGGATACTTTCCTTTACAACAGAACTGGCGACTCCATTGGGGAGAGCCTTGTATGTTTGGGGTTTCTCTATTTTTCTTTCAGTATTTTGCAAGGTTTCAAGTATTTCTTGCCACTTGGGAACACTTTATCTGTCTAATAGAACACCTCCCCTACCCTCCTAAGGTATTTTTTGACCTTTTTGGGGTTTTTTCCCACCCATACACGAGTTGTCGACTAAACAGTCGCGTGTCTGGTTTGTACACGTGACTTGCTATACTGTCAACCAGCGTATGATACGCAACCTGTCAGTAGTACAACCCACATTTTCTTGTACACACGACTTGCTATACTTTCAACCCGTGTATGATACGTGACCTGTCAGTAGTACAACCCGCGTGTGCCCCTAAAACAATGTTTTCAACTCATTTTTGTGGTCTTTTCTGATGTTGTGGGTCGTTTGGTAGGTCTTTTGGGGTCCTCTATAGGTGCATGACTCCAAGGAGTTAGTGTCGTCCTTTTTTTTTGTTCTTTATCGATGTGGTAAGCCTTTTTATAGCATTAGGTTTTTCTCTTTGCTCTTTTCCCCCCACCCCCTTTGCTTGGCATGATTTTTGGCTTATCTTTCTAGTCAGCCTATGTTGGTGATATTTGTCTGAACTTAGAAGCTTATTGTTTTTTGTTTCCTTATTCTTTTGTTGGTTAACTTCACCATGCCAAAATAATTGTCTTGTCTCTTATGCAAGCCTTCCTTCCAAATAGGGTTTATACTGACTTTAGGGCATTCTAGAGTCTATTTGGTGGTTGTATAGAAAAGTTCCTTTTGCTTTGTTCTTGTTATCTGCATACATTTAGTTTGTAGGTAGTTTTTCTTTTGAATTTATAAAAGAAAAAGAAAAAGAAAATATAGTTTTTTAATATGCATGTAGATTAGGGTTTTTCCTTTAATGCACTGCATATCATTATTTTTGAAAAATAAAAATTAAAAAGAATTTTTTCTTTTGTGGCTTCCAAGTTTCTATTTGAAGAAAAAAAGAATAGTTTTTGTTTTTTTCATTTCATTTCTCTTTGCTTAGTCATTTTGTTTCAACTTTGAGTCAAAACACCACATAAGTTTCACGCCATTTACCCTCTAACTAAAAACAACCCTTAAAATAAACGATATAATTTAGCAATTATTAGTAAGTTTTATTTTATAGGGTCATACACAAACTAGATTACGCTAGACTTGTGGATTAGGGAGTTTTAACTCTCCACAATGTGGAAATTGAACCCAGGTGTTAGAACAATTACACTCACAACAATTGCCAATTACACATGCAAATTACTCACAAAAGGAGACTGAATATGGAGCAGAACACTAATCTGTATTGAATAAGTGTACAATAGCCAACCCTGTGAATTCATAGGCTGCCAAAATAAATAATTACATGAGAGATTTGAATGCATGAAGATTCCATTCGAATTTAGTCAAAGGCAGCCTTACTAAATCTAAGCAAATCCCCCATAGGTGCATAAAGCACATTCCAAATCTGTCTAGGAGCTCATGAATTGGCAAAATAAATTAGGCAAGCTAATAGATGGTGGAAGGACAACTCATACATGCTTTTCATAGGAGAAAAGAGTGGAGGATGTTGAGGACAAAAGACAAGTTAACTTCACCTAGTCAAACTTTCCCAATTGCCTTAAAACTCAGAAAAAGTAGGCAATAAAGAACAAAAAGCAGACATGCACTAGGGAGGCCGGGAATAAAGTAGATTTGATTCCAAGAGGTTTCCCAAGTGCTCCATGACTCAAATTTAGCAAGTTTGACCACTATGGATGTGTGGAGGACAACTTGCATAAGGTGGAATATGGAAACTAGGCAAATAAGACAAAAATT
Source organism: Pseudotsuga menziesii (assembly GCA_001517045.1). NCBI lineage: Eukaryota > Viridiplantae > Streptophyta > Pinopsida > Pinales > Pinaceae > Pseudotsuga > Pseudotsuga menziesii. The sequence goes on along the minus strand of LPNX010253363.1, from coordinate 14,322 downwards.
GGATTAATTAATGTCTAAGGTAGCTAACTATGGGTTGATTATTCTAACGCCCCCCCTTAAGGCTGACTTATGAGTAAAATATCATAAAATTATAGGGCCTAGCAAAAAGGCTTAGTCACCCTTTACATACTGCATGTCCATTTAACCAAGGAAAGAGGCAAAAACCCAGTGGAAAAAATCGTCCCTTAAACATGGACTGTAAAACAAAATTTGGAAATCTTGTCATCACTCATGCTTCACAGCATGATCAGCAATCCCCAGCAATGATTTGAGATTTCTGAATGTCTTCTCACAAAAAAATTTGGTGAATATATCTGCTACTTGTTCTGAAGATGAACAAAAGAGTAGGTGAATGGTGCCATCATGCACAAGTTGTCTGATGTAGTGCATATGGATCTCAATGTGTTTGGTTCTCTGCTTCTGAACTGGATCATTGCAGATTCGAATGGTACTCTGATTATCACAGTAGATAGTAGTTGAGTATTCGGATTCAAAGCCACACTCTCCAAGTAACCCCTGCAACCATAAACATTGAGTTGTTGCATTTACGACTCCTCTGTACTCTGCTTTTGTAGATGAGAGTGCAATGGCACTCTGTTTCTTGCTTGACCAGTTGATTGGCCCTTCTGCAAGCATGAACACATATCCTAATGTTGATTTTCGATCTGTGTTGTCACCTACCCAATCACTGTCAGTAAACCCAATCAAATCAATATTAGATTTAGCTTTATAGAAGATCCCATGTGTCCTTGTTCCCTGAACAAAGTTAAGGATCCTTTTGGCTGCTCTCCAATGGATCTCATGAGGCTGATCCATGTATCTTGAAGCCACACTTATTGCATAAGAAATATCAGGTCTAGTATGTGTAAGATACAACAAACATCCAATCAATTTCCTATACAGTGTATTGTTTACCATAGGTGAAGAATCAGCTTCTTCAAGCTTCACTCCTGAAAGGAAAGGAGTCTTGCTTGGCTTGCAATCCTTCATCTTGAATTTGTTCAGAAAATCCAAGGTATACTTGGACTGATGTACTTTTATTTCTTATTTGGTTTGAGCAATCTCGTGCCCCAAGAATTGCCTCAATAAGCCCAAATCTGTCATTAAGAAGGCATGGTTCATTGCATCCTTCAAGGAGGCAATCTCATCCTTTGAGCTTCCTGTAATGAGAAGGTCATCAACATATAAAACAATGATCATTAATGAACCATGAATCAGATTCAAATAGTCATTTGGATCTAATTTGCATCGAACAAAATTCAGTGATAGCAGAAAGCTATCAATCTTGGCATACCAAGCCCTAGGGGCTTGCTTAAGCCCATACAATGACTTCTTTAGCCTGCATACAAGAGATGGGTTAGTAGCAAATCCTTGAGGCTGCTGCATGTATATCTATTCAGTGAGATCTCCATTCAGGAAAGCACACTTCACATCCATGTGATGTACTTCCCATTGCTTTGAAGCTGCAATGGCTAAGGCTAGCCTGATGGAGTCCATCTTTTCCACTGGTGCAAAGGTCTCATTGTAGTCTATGCCATGTACCTATGAGTAGCCCTTGGCTACCAATCTGGCCATGTACTTCAGAGGTGAACCATCAGCAGCAAATTTGGTTTTGTACACCCACTTACACTGAACTAGCTTCCTCCCTGGGGGAAGATCAACTAGCTCCCAAGTGTTGCTCTTCTGGAGTGAGCTGAACTCTTCCTTCATGGCTGCTTGCCATCTTCGATCATTTGCTGCATCTTCATATGTCTGTGGATCTGATTCAATCATCAGATAGCATTTCTCTGCAAACATAGGATCTTTCATGCACATAGCACTCTCAAACTAAGATCTAGTCCTCCTATGATCATTAGGATTTCCAGCTAGTTCTCTAGCTACATGAATGGTCTTGGCTGCCCATTTTGGTTTTGTAGGACTATTAGGATCTGCAATCAAATCATCATTGTTAGACATATCAGAATCAGCATGTTCAACTATCTCTTCACTTACATTCAGAGGTTCTGGTGGTGAAGAGGATTCTCCAACTTCCACTGCTACTAGGGGCTCTTCTTGAAACTGAACACACCTTTCAATGAAGGCTTTGTTTGTGCTCAAATTGATCAGATTGTACCCTTTTGAATCTTCAGAGTACCCAACAAATATATACTCTTGGCTTTGGGGCTGCAAAACCTTCCTCTTTTTTGTTGGAATTCTAGCCCAAGCCCTTGAGCCAAAAAATCCTGAAATGGGTCACATCTGGCTTGTGCCCACTCCATGCTTCGAAAGGAGTCATACCTTCAAGCTGTTTATGAGGGACCCTATTCTGGATATAGGCTGCATAGTTTATAGCTTCGGCACAGTACTTTGGTGGCAAAGTATTAGCCTCCATCATGCAGGTTGCCATCTCTTTCAGTGATCTGTTCTTCCTCTCAGCAACACCATTCTGCTGTGGTGTGTAAGGGATAGAATGCTGCATCTAAATACCTGCATCTGCACAATATTGAATAAAATTAGACTTGACATACTCACCACCATTGTCTGATCTGAGGACCTTGAGTTTCCTCCCAGACTAGTTTTCAACCAAAGCCTTAAAGACTTTGGAGAGGCCAAAAACTTCAGACTTGTGTTTTAGGAAGTGAACCCAGCAATACCTGGAAAAGTCATCTATGAATGTCAATGCATATTTGGCCTGACTCATTGACATGTGAGGAAATGGGCCAGCAACATCACTGTGGCTCAACTCAAGAGGTGCAGAGGTTCTCTCATGACTAGCTCTCTCAAATTTATGCTCTGGGTGTTTTCTTAGGATGCAACCTTGACAAACTCCTTTGGAAAACTTAATCTTTGGTAACCCTATGACCATTTCTTTTTCACTAAGATCAGAAAGATACTTGTAATTTAGGTGGCCAAATCTTTCATGCCAAAGCTTGCTTGCCTCATTAGCATGAATCAGAAGAGTAGAGGGATTTGAGTAGGGTAGGAAGTGTGAGAACATGTATACCTTCAAAGTGTGATTTGCAACTCCTTTTGCAATGACTTTACCACTTGAGATCTCTATGATCTCAACTTCATCAGGGGAGAATATGACCTTCTTTGGAGACCCTGTGTGGGTCATCTGATACACTGATAAGAGGTTAGAGGCAAGACCTGGAACATACAACACATTGTTGAACTTACCATGGTCGAGATCAATCCTCCCTTTGCCCAAACTTTCAGTGAGAGAGTCATCTCCCAGTACTATTGGTGGACCTTTCAACATGTCAAGTGAGGTGAATGCCTCCTTGGTCAAAACCATATGTATTGAAGCTCCAGAATCAATGATGAAACTAGGTGAGCTTGATGTGCCAGCAACCAATGCATGAACTCTCTCTCTGTCTTCTGAATTTGATCCTCCTTCCCTATTCTTTGAGTTGTCTGGAAGGGAGATGCCATTCTTCTCCAGGAGTTGGGTCAGCATGTCAATTTGCTTCTTCATGTAAGAGCTTTCAGAATGATTTCCCTTACTGCAATATGTGCACTTGCTCATTTCTCCTTTGTTATTATTCTTCTAGGGGTTCTTCTTGGAACCTTGAGGCTCCTCTGGAGACTTGTTCTTATCTCTCTTTTGCTCAAGTGGCTTTTTAGCTTTCTTCTTGATTTTTGAATCCACCCTCAAATCTCCAGCAACCAGAGCTTGGTCTTTGGATGGTTTGATGGTGCCCATCATCACCAATTTATCTTGTTCTTATGTGGGAGATTCCATGAAATCTACAAGGCTAGGCATTTTCCAGGCTCGAGCTGTCAACTTTGTGGCATAGAAGGTCAAAAAAAACACTGAATAGTCAGGGCCAAGCTTCAAGAGTATGGCCAAGACTAGCTGATCATCCTTCTTTTCGATCCCACATTGTTTTAGCTACAAAACAAGTGCTTTGAACTTGGAAAAATAGAGTTGCAGGGATTCAAAGCTATTGGGACTCAGGGAGATCAATTCATTTTCAATTTGATGTCCCCTCATCTCATCTGTCTTTTTAGAAATATCAACAAGCTTCTCCCATACTTCATTCGGTGATGTCAATCCATCAAGATGGAAAAGGAGGTCTCTGGATATACTCAGACACAGGAGACCATAGGCATCATCCCTCCTGTTGTGCCATTTAATCGTCTCTGTAGCTGCATTGGGATCTGCTTCTATTGCCATAGTCACTCTGTAGAGGCATTTCACTCTCAACAGTATCTCCATCTCTGCTTTCCATTCAAAGAAGTTAAATGGAGTCAAGATGATCTTCTGAGATTGATCCATAGATCAGAAATTGTCCCATCAGTCAGCAGAATGCTCCCAGTCAATGATGTCGAACCTGCAAAACAAATTGGAAGGAGAGAAATCAATCTAAAAAGGCTCTGATACCATGTGGAAATTGAACCCAGGTGTTAGAACAATTACACTCACAACAATTGCCAATTACACATGCAAATTACTCACAAAAGGAGACTGAATATGGAGCAGAACACTAATCTGTATTGAATAAGTGTACAATAGCCAACCCTATGAATTCATAGGCTGCCAAAATAAATAATTACATGAGAGATTCAAATGCATGAAGATGCCATTCGAATTTATTCAAAAGCAGGCTTACTAAATCTAAGCAAATCCCCCATAGGTGCATAAAGCACATTCCAAATCTGTCTAGGAGCTCATGAATTGGCAAAATAAATTAGGCAAGCTAATAGATGGTGGAAGGACAACTCATACATGCTTTTCATAGGAGAAAAGAGTGGAGGATGTTGAGGACAAAAGACAAGTTAACTTCACCTAGTCAAACTTTCCCAATTGCCTTAAAACTCAGAAAAAGTAGGCAATAAAGAACAAAAAGCAGACATGCACTAGGGAGGCCAGGAATAAAGTAGATTTGATTCCAAGAGGTTTCCCAAGTGCTCCATGACTCAAATTTAGCAAGTTTGACCACTATGGATGTGTGGAGGACAACTTGCATAAGGTGGAATATGGAAACTAGGCAAATAAGACAAAATTTGGATTAATTAATGTCTAAGGTAGCTCACTATGGGTTGATTATTCTAACACACAAGTATTTAATTTTAGACGTAGTTGGCCAATCACTAGGTAAATCGTCTTCTATGTTGATCGTATCTGGTAAGCTCCTCTCAAACGGGAGTTAAGCACGAGGCCACGTGGAGACATGGAATGAGGAGATAACCCTCTGATTCCTTGTCAAAGCGTAGACCAAGGTTTTTGCGTGTCTAAGGACTTCTATCAATACCACCCTCCCAGCCCCATGTGGTGCCTGGTGTTGATAGGGTTTCGGGCTTTGCTACCCTACCCATGCGTATCAACCAAGTTTGCGACTGTCCCCTCAGACTGTCAGTATAGTTGAGGTATCCTTTAGTCTCTTTGACATCTAGGGTTCATTCATAGGTACACCAAAAGGTTGTTTTTGGTTGACCTTGGACGGGCTTGGAAGGTAACCCCGGTAGAAGGTGTGGGAGGGCGGTGCGTGATTCCTTCACTTGTGCCTAAGAACATCTACAGGGACGCCAAGTAACTGTCTATCAGCTTTCTTCTGGAAAGCATATATTATACATGTTTGTCTTTTTGGCTTTAGGAATTTTTTAGTGAGTGCTGTGTGGTTTGTCTATACTTAGTTTTCCTTCAGGTGTATGCTTTGTACTTTTGGTTTTCTGTTGACCTAAAACATTGTCTCCTTGTTTGAAATTATGGCTAACACCCCTTTGAACACTAACCAAGATATCCCCATGCTGGGAACTCCTTGTACTATTCCTCTCATAGGGAATGTTGGTGTTCCTTTGATGGCCACCTTGAATCTACCTGGATTCACCCTAGGGCTACCGGTGTGGTTGTTTTCCACTCCAACTGTCCGGAATGCTCCTGATGTTTCTCAAGTAAGCTCCTTATATCAAGGGAATCAAAACATTTCTTCCCCTTCACTTGTAGTTGATTCTCCTACTCCTTCTACCTCATGTGGTGAAAGTATTGATACTAGTAACTGACAGTCTAAAAGGAGTAAAAGAAGGAGGAAGGGGACACCCATCCAACCTCTGCAGGTCATGTTGGATCTAAGCACTCAACCTTTGCAAGTCAAGTTGATATTCACCATCTAGCCTATTTTGATCATGCTAGTGGGATCCTTCCAACCTTTCCAGGTCACGTTGGATCCAGTCACTCGGCCTTTGAAATTCATGCTAAAGGCACCCGTTCAACATCTGATGTTCAAGTTAAACCTCCCCATCCAACCTCTGCAAGTCATGTTGGATCCATCCACCCAAGATCTGAAGTTCATGATGGGGGAAAACACTTAACTATTGCAAAGCATGTTGATCCTAACCATTCAGCCTCTGTTGTTCATGTTGGTGGTGCTCGTCCAACCTCTACAAGTCATGTTGGACCCAGTCTCTCAGCCTCTGCAAGTCATGCTGGGGGCATTCTTTCAGCCTCTTTGGTTCATGCTATAGGAAATCCGTCAGCCACTGCAAGTCATGTTGACATTGTTGAAAAGACTTCTCGTTCAAAACACAAGCCCAAGTTTCCTTGTAATATTTGTGAGGGAGACCACCTTACCAATAAATTCCCTTCCATTGCGGAGGTGTGAAGAGTTTGGTTTCATGGTCATCCCATTTTTGAACACTCTGAAGTATCTCAACAACCAACCTATCTTATTCAGGTTGGACCCAGTCACCCAGCCTCTAGTGGTCATGCTAGGGGAAAAATATCAACCTTTGTAGGTCATGTTGAGAGAAAACAGTCATCCACTGCTAGTCATGTTGAAACCATTGAGAAAAATGACTGCTCAAAGTGCAAACTTAAGTTCCCTTGTAAGCTATGTGAGGGAGATCATCTTACTAACCAGCGCCCTACTATTGTAGAGGTACGAAGAGTGTGGTCTGAGACTAAAGAATTTCCTTCTCCTGAGAAACCTATAGTTTATCAACAACCTACTCAACCTTTGGTTGTTCAAGTGGTCGAACCAATCTCAGATTTGGCTGATCCTACTCTTCTTTCAGAGAGTGATCCTTATGTGATTGAACCAATGTCACCTTTGGTCAATCCCACTCTTCCTTCAGAGAGTGAATTTCGTGAAGCAGTTGAATCAATTCCATTGTCGATCAATCCCACTCTTCCTTTGGAGAGTGAAGTGTATGCTAGTCACATTTTCTTCACTGCCAGTTCAGAACTTACTGAACAAGGGGGCACTGAACTCACTTTGGATCAACCCCCACCAAGATCTCGGATTGCTTCCTTTATTTGGGATAGCCTAGTTGAGTCGCGCCTTCCTTCTGATGCACCTTTCCAGATAAAGGTCAAAGTTGGACAATACATGATTGCTCGTTGTATTGTTGATGAAGGAGCCTCAGTTAGTATCTTGTCTACCTGTGCTTGGCGAGGCATGGGATCTCCTAGCCTTGTGTCGACTACTAGTCAGTTACTGGCATTTGATAGAAGAACTGGTATAGCCTTGGGAATTCTTGCTCAAACACCTATTACTTTGGGTGGGAAGACCATCTTAGTTGACTTCATGGTGATAGAAGACCCCTTGGACTTCAATATGTTCCTCAGACGTGATTATGTCTATGCCATACAAGCTGTGGTGTCAACATTCTTTCGTGTGATGTACTTTAATCATGGTGAAGAAATTGTCAATATCGATCAGTTGAATTTTCTTGATCCTTCTCCTGACCCAACTAGAGACCAGGTCTTTCCTTTATTGATTCTCGGTGTTTCTATAGACACTACCCCACCACCGGTGAGCTATGTGGCCTCATGTCCTTTACGTTCAATTGCTACTGAGAAGCAGCCTTTGTTTTCATGCTTACCTTCTCAAGACTTGGTCCCAGCAATTGACCAGGTGAGTCATCCTATACATATTGTGGAGCTTGCTCTCCACTCTGTCAATCCATTTGAAAGTTTAGACATGTGTCCTATCTCGGATGATCTCCTTCCTTCGGATGAAGTCTTCCTAGAGTCTTTGATACAGTCTAATACTCTATTGGATGTTGGTTCAGTTGTGACTAAGTCTAACCCTGATTTGCCTAGTAATCCTGACCTTTCTTCTTATGTTGGTCTTGTTGAATCTTTTGACTCTTCCTTTGAACAGAATTCAGTGATCCTGATGAGTTTGATTTTTCTTATGAATTTTTCAACTCCTGTGATATTGAGTTTGTTCCTACAAACTCTATCTCCCTTGTTGATTTTTTCTCTCCTTCTAAGATTGATCTTACTGATTATAAACCCTCGATCCTTGGTGCTATAGAATCTTCTTCGGTCCATTCTACCTTGACTTTACCGTTTGTAGAAGATAACAAAGTCACATGTGTTTCTGCCAAAGTGACCTGTATCAAACATTTTCTTCTGAATATGATCCTGATATTGTTGTTTTTTGGAGACAGGATTCTTAGTTCGATTCACAACTGTTTATTGGCCTTGTCTTGTTGTTCAAGTTGTAACTACATTTCCATGTTCCTTGATCGCGCTTATGATCCTGATGTCGGTTTCCACACTTTTAGCTTGTTGTGTAAGCCCTCATCTTTGCTCTCATCATCACTCAGCCTTGTATCTTTTTACCTTTTCAATTTGACACCTTTTACCTTGAGGAGACATTCCCCAAGTGCCTTTATCCTGATCATGTTCCTTTCATTATGCATAGGTTTGTTCCTTGCGCTTGGAACTAGTTTTGCCTGCTTATGGCACTCGTCTCCTCGCATTTAGAGCATTCTTTCTGTTGTCCTTCGAGCTCGTTAAAAATAGTAAGGAGGCCGCAAGTTTACTTTCTCAGACTCGTTAAAACTTCACGAGAAATATATGGAGTTTCTTTAGGCCCGGGTCTGACTCCTCAAAATAGCCTTGACTGCCGAGTAAACTTGTTCGTTCAGGCTTGTTAAGAATATGTGAACGGGCATCTGCATTGGTGGTAGGTTATCTCTTTCTTGGACCATGTGGAATAATACGAGAAAGGAACACTCTCTTTTCTATGAATTTGAGAAGAGTATTCTCAGGCATAGTTTTATCACTTTTCTGGACCTGAGGGACTAAATTTACGGAAAAGGAGCCCCCAGTATGAGCTTAGTTTTCTCTTTTTCGTGCTCTAGACCTAAACATGAAAAATATTATTAGTTTTCTTTATGTCTTTTTCATGCTCATTAAACCCTAAAGAACAAAGCATCAAGTTTACTGTTGTAAGCCCCATTTCCTGTAATCAAATTGACCTTTCCGAGTAATATTGCCTTCCTTCACACTCGTTAAACTCGGGCTATATGTTGCTTTTGAAGGAGCATTAGGTAGGTGGTAATTTAACCTTTTTTGGACCTCCTCAACTAAGTAAGAAAAATATGTGCCTTACTTCTTCGGAAGCTAAGAGATTTCTTTTGTGGGTTTTTTTATACTTTTCCGGCCTCAGGAGACTAAATTGGATGAAAAAGTTCCCCCCTGGAGTCTTCTTTAGGGTTTTCAGACTCTCTAAACTATGAAAACACCATCAAGCATTCACTAATTCGGGCTCATAAAATCCACGAATCAGTGCTTTATCAAGCATTCTTCTGTCTCTTCTTCGAGCCTGCCAAAAATGAAGAAGGTCTCGAGTTTGCTTTCTTAGACTCATTAAACCTTTACGAGAAAGAGGGGAAGGGAAGTTCATTCACATGTATTTTACATTATGGAAGAAAGTCTTTTTTTCTTGAACAAAGCACCAATTTGGAGTCTATCAACAGTTGGGTCCGACCTTATCTCGATTCAGAGTTTCTTACTCCTTCGGTTGGTTTCTTTTCCAATTATATGGGGAATCTGTCAATGTCTCCTACATTGTAGATTTGTGTCATTGGTCCTTTTGTGTCAAAATTTGCCTAAGTCACTTTTGTGTCATGCTCACTGTTCAAGGATTAAACCTTTATCGGCCATTCTACAGTTGCCTTTAACTTTTGTGTCGTCCATTCCCTGGTATTAGTTCATTACATCATGTCTTTGGCGGTCCTTGTCGTGAAATTATGTACCAATTCCAGATCCAATTAGTCTTTGACTTACCTCATGTTGTGTCATGTCCCCGGTTTTGACCCCGTTTGCATGATGTATATATTGTAATTAATCATGGTGAGGAGCTCAAGGCAAAATCCCCACCATCAATTTGGTTGTGTATGTTTCGGCAATGGGGATAATTGCCGATGGAATGTAGTGCTATCCGGCACATTTTAATGTGGCATCATGTAAAACCCGCACATCAATTAAAATAAACCACAACCAGCTACGGCAGTGCAACGTGGAATGAAAAGGGCATGATTCCAAAGGATAAGGGGGGGGAGTGTCAAACCTTGGTTGTGGGGGGGAAAAAACCCATGTTTATCACCTTTGTTGTTTGTCACCCTTTTTGTCTCATCCAACCTTGTCAACCTCTTTAATGCTCAGCTGGTGGTTGAGGAGTTATGGCTGAGGGAATTTATTGCTGAAGTGGTGGTGGTTGTGGGAGGCTGTCAGCCTTACCCAATTGCCCACTCCACCCACGTTGCCCATTCTTCACCCTCACGCACTCTTCCTTGGTCTGTTCAATCTCACCCCGATTTTTGGTCTGTTGGCTCACCCTCACGCACAGGTTTCTCTCACGGCTGGTCTGTTCATCCTCACGCAGAGGTTGATGGTTTGTTCATCCCCCCCCCGATGGCTTGTTGATTCGCGTGCATAGAGGAGGCCGTTTCCCCTCACGCGCAGGCTGGTATTTGCACGCAGAGGTCGGGTATGTTTTCCTGGTGTATTTTGCTGTTGGTGCAAGTTTTTCCTCACGCACAGATTGGTTGA
>LPNX010253351.1:2805-50908 GCA_001517045.1 Pseudotsuga menziesii | reverse complement strand
GGGGACTTCATTGGCTGCACTACCGACTCCTCCTCCATGGGCTGGACTGCTGCAGGGGTTTCGCGGGCCTGGCTGACTTGGTTCATACTGACCAAACGCTGAAGGTCTTCCTCGATTCTGTCCACTTTACCCATCATTTATTTGAGGTTCATTTTTGTGTCATCAATCCTGGAGTCGTGGTTACTTATTTGGTAGGATGTATAGCTGACCACCTCACCCATGCTCTTTACCTCTTGAGCAATTTCCTTATTATCCATGATACCAATGACCATCATCTCATACAAACACTTGAGGTTTTTCTTCAAGTCTGAAATCCCTGCATTCTCATTCGTTGGGTTCATGTAGGGCGACCTTTGATAGAAGGTACGCACATTAATTGTAAACCGTATATATGTGACCAAAATTGATAGCTGAATATTCTTTTACCAGATCTCTAGTATATTTTTCATCTAATCTCTGAGTTGTACTACTTGTAAATAATGTATCTCGTTGAGTCAATCCATGACAATATTAGAATCCCCCATCACATTAATATCCGGTATCCCAATCTGCTTTGAAAAACATAAGAGCATCCAAAGCCCCATTAACGTAGACTTGTAATACTGCCTGGACCACAATTCATCAATAATCTATAACATCTGTATTTATTGATCCGTATAATGGCCCCAACTCCCTCTCTTGTAGCTTTTGCCTACGATGCCCTATGAAAATAACCTAATACTCTACCTTGAGGAAAAACTGGTAGCTTATGTTTTAAAATTCTATCCTTCTTCTTTGGTAACATACTACCATCATATGAATCAATAATTCTACGATGGGTGACAAAAACATTGTATTTTCTATCTAGTATGGTTGTCTCATTCCCATTAATAGAAAGTTTCTTCCAACCACACATGAAAGGAAGATTTAATGGAATATAAGATAGATGCTTCTTCTGTTGAATATAGTTGTTATTGATGTCAAAATAGTTCAGTAATGACAAAGGAATAACCTAGGACATGATGACATGGCATAGAGGATGAAGTTGGCTAAGTAGAGTTGGAAGCATTATAATGCTAAGTTTGTATGAAGTGAAGATTTGGACGACTCAGATCATAAGAGAGAGAAAGATCAATGATGTAGAATAGTTTCTACAATGCCAAGGTGCAAGCTTGTTAAAGCTGCAGGAAGACTATTGTGGAAGAATATTTGTGGAAGTCATTTTTGATAACTTATGAAAAGCAGATCCACAATCCGCAATCCTCAACCCGCAATCCGCAATCCACAACTCCATTGCAGAAAGAATGTTGTTTTTTTTTTAACAGAAACAATAAAAGGAGATAGTATTAAACAGGCTGTGAACATGCATACATTACATAATATGCGATAACTGAGAGTTCTTGCTGTTCAAAAAAGAGAAAACCAAAAATGGTCCAGAAGGGAGACCAAAGAACTCCACACAGAGTTTTTACATATATTCTATGGACTGTGGTAGTATATACCATAATAAACTGCTGATTAAGGAACAAACAAGAGAACATAAACTAAGAAAACCATTTAAAATTTACCTGGGGACTTCATTGGCTGCACTACCGACTCCTCCTCCATGGGTTGGACTGCTACAGGGGTTTTGTGGGCCTGGCTGACTTGGTTCATGCTGACCAAACGCTGAAGGTCTTCCTGGATTCTGTCCACTTTTTCCATTATTTCTTTGAGGTTCATTTCTGTGTCCTCAATCCTGGAGTCGTGGTTACTTATCTGGTAGGATGTATAGTTGACCACCTCACCCATGCTCTTTACCTCTTGAGCAATTTCCTTATTATCCATGATACCAATGGCCATCATCTCATACAAACGCCTGAGGTTTTTCTTCAAGTCTTAAATCTTTGCATTCTCATTTGCTGGGTTCATTTTGCCTTCAATGGCTATACTAGAGAAACTAAGATGGAGATTCTGAACAACAACTTCCAATTCTTGGGCCTGAGGTCCACGGTAAAACTCACCGAGAACCGAATTGAGGATGTTAACTTCGCACAGGAGAGAGTTGCAGTCCTTCTTGCTTCTACAGAAAAGGGTACCTACTACACCTTCCTTCCACCTGGAGCAGTTACAACCGAGAATCGTGATGTTATAAAAAAACTCACCAACAGGAAGACTGAGCCCGAGACCCGAACTTAAACGCCATAGAGGACCACCGGCATGGGGGGAGCAATGATAGGAGAAGAAGGTAGGGAGAGCCAACATTTATTTCAAAAACACCCTGCAAAGAGGCAGAGACTCCCACGGAATCTCTTGCAGAACTTTTTCGTCTACACCTGATATTATATCCAATAGAGTCCTCTCCAGAGAGAAAGCAGAATAGGAAAAGAGCAGACCACTATTCGACGAAGCTGGAGGGTGAGAATGGAGTCCAAAGGAAGCCATAATGCAAATATTGACGGGACCTGGTGTGTGCGAACTGGAGCAACAATTACTGTGGAGCAGATAGGAGTTAAGGACTTCGGGGAACGACGAGAGCGGGATCCACATGGCGATGGCATGGGAGGTGGTAGGACAAACTGTTAATACGCTAGAACATTCACTTGTGACCATGGCATCGTATTTTATGCAATGGGGAATGGACCCATTAAACCAAGGATGAATGGCCTTGAGATAACTGCAATAAGGTTTTAATCCTTTGATCCAAAAATTCATTATGGTATAGGCTTATGGGGGTTATCTAACCCATTGAGTTGAAAATGCCCTTGTGGTAAAGAGGCCCCAACATTTTCTAAGGCATCGGCGGCTACATTGTTTGAGCGAAGGATATGGTAGAACTCGTAGTGTGTGGATAAAAGAGGGGTAATTTTGTCATATAAGCGACGGCATTTTATCGATCCATTGGTGTACCCATTGATCATTTTATATATAACATGTCTAGAGTCTCCAAATATCGCAACCCTGTGAAAATCAGTGTCGACGAGGATCGTCAATCCTTGAAGAAGAGCCATCCATTCAGCCTCATTATTGGTCCTGAATTCTAGACCCCAGGCAAAGGTTTGTTCAATTTTTTCTTCAGGATCCAAAAGAATCCCTCCCGCGCCTGCCACCCCTGGCGGAAAGAATGTTGTTGCTGCAAAATTGCGGAAGTAGTTTTTGAAATATGGGAAATGCATACCCGCAATCCGCACTTGGGAAAAGATAATTGCAAAAGTAGTTCTTGAAATTTGGGAAATGCATACCCGCAATATGCAATCCCCAATTTCGGAAAATTAATTGCGGAAAGATCGTTGCGAAAAGTTAATTGCAGACGCCTGTTTTGAAAAAGTTGAAAGGCAGCCCACAACTCGCAATCTGCAATTGCAGAAAGAAGGAGTTCCCACCGATTACAGAAATTAACTTTGCGGAAAGATAAATGTGGAAAAATGATTGTGGAAAGGGAATTTGCGGAAAGATAACTGCAAAAATGGAACTTGCAGAAAGATAGTTACAGAAGGATTTTTGTTGCTAAAAGGAAATTGTGGAAATATTTTTGTTGTGGAAAAGTCGTTTGCGGAAAGGCAATTGTGGAAAGATTTATTCCTGCACACTGTATTTAAGTGCACACATAGGATTGTGAAGTATGCCTGCACATGGTGAAGAATTCCCACACAATGTATGTAAAATTCCAACAAAGAAGCACCTTAAAGGTGTTTAGATATGCTTGAATATGCTAGAATCATGAGCATCAGCTGCAGGAATCTACAACATAACAAGAACCAGATCTAAATGATCAACACGGGTGAAAGTTTGATGCTTGAAGAAATTTCTTATGCAAATGGAATGAAGATAAAAGAAAAGACACAATGTGATAAGCTATAGATTAAATCAAGATGCACACATCTACAACAATAAGCTACATGAATTGTTAAAAGATGTCATGAAACAAACAAAATGTTTATTATTAAGCAAGAGATGATAAACAAAGATATGATAAACAAAGATATAATAAACATTGTTTATTATCCTTGTAGCATAACATATTATTGCAGACATATAAAGAATGATTGTAGATTCATGAAAAGAAGATATTGACTGTCAAAACATAGTGTATTATTTATTTAATAAAAAAAATTAAAGGGCATGACTGACAAACTAAACAGAGCGTTATAAATATAATTAGATTGATGAAGAAATGTATTTAATGAAACATTATTTGTAGCAGAGTTTATCAATCATAAATAAAGTTATGATTAATAAGAAGGGATGTGACTGTATTATTTAAAACAAAAGAAGAATTAATTGAACAGAGTTAAAATAAATAAGGCGTGATTGATAGATTACAACATAGGAAATGAAGAGGCACATTTTATGAAGGGACCCATTTGATGCTGAAGAGACATGAAGATTGGATGAATGATGTTACTAATAAAAGATATAAAAGCAAATGCCTGAATTGGAAGTAAGGTGCATCTGTAGTCCAGATCCATGTAGCGGCAACAGAAGACAGAGACCAAGGAAGTGATGAGAAACCACTGAGAGAATTGAAGACATAAGAATATCTGGAAGTTTGATAAAAACATAATAGGGTGGCAGGGTGGTGCTAGTGTATGCTACATTACTGAAAGGGGGTCATAGCCTCCTTCCAGTGGTAGATGGTAAATAAGGTGTCATAGCATCCTTTCAGCAGCAACTGATAAAACCAGGGGGTCATATCCTCCTTCCAGTGGGAGGTGGTAAATAGTGTGTCGTAGCATCCTTTTAGCAACAACTAATAAAATCAAGTGGTCGTAGATTCCTTCCAGTGGTAGCTGGTAAATAGGGTGTCATAGCATCCTTCCAGTAGCAGCTGATAAAACTAGGGGTTCGTAGCCTCCTTCTAGTAGTTTCCAGTAAATAGGGTGTAGCAACATCCTTGTCTGTAGAAGCAAGCATAAACTATTTGTAAATAAAATTTTGCAGGAATAGAAAGTGTTGGTAGTTTTCCCAATCGGGCTTCCACGATAAAAGTTGTGTTCCTTGTATCTCATTGATCATGTGTGTTAATGAATAAGTTAAAAGTGGTTTTAATTGTTAAAAGTTATCAATAGTGATTCACCCCCCCTCTCAGTATTGTCCAATATTCCAAAAATTGGTATCAGAGTAGGATCCTTCACTACATTTTAATCACTGGAAGGAAGATCATATTAAAAACCACTATGGATCAACAATAAGGGATTGCCTCCAATAGGGCTCCAATACTTAATAAATAAGTATATGCATTATGGAGCGTACAAATGAGAGTGTACTTACAGTCATTAGGATATGGAGTATGGAATTCAGTAATCTCTGATTACTTCCCACCAAAAAGAATAAGGACTACATCTTAGAAAGAATCCAAGAAAAATAACTCAAGGGAAATGGAGGCCATACTTGATTGATTACCTCAACCCACCAAAGAGAAGACAAGACAATGTATCTTAGCTAAGGAACTCTGGGTCAAATTGGAGAAACATTACTCAGTTGAACAAAGAGCATAAGAAAGCCTTAATATTTTAGAAATAAGTGAAGATGAAGAAAATCTATTCATGGAGACAGTAACTTCAGAAAATGATTCATATGTGGAAGGAGAGGTGGACCTAAAGGCATAACTCATAAGTGCCCTTGAAGAATTGAGAAAGAGAAAAATGAAGAACAATTATTGGAAAGATAGTTTGTCAAAGTACCTAGAAGAGCATAAATCAAAATAAGAGGAAGTCAATACCCTCGAGGAAGAGCTGCACAATTCAAAACAAGAAGTGATGACTAGCATGAAAGAGGTCGAGAGCTTAAAGCAAGAAGTTGTTGAATTCAAGGAAGAAGTAAAGAAGCTTAAAGATCATCTGACTGTTAGTGAAAAGTTCAAGGAGAAAATACAGGATTCTGAAATACTTGAAGCAGAAGTCAACCTACTTAGGAAGAAGCTTAATGAGAAATCTGTTCAATCAAAATTTGAGAACAACTCAAAGATTTTCGATGATATCTTGAGTATCCAAAGACCATCAAATGATAAATCTAGATTAGGATATGACAAAGAAAAGAAGCTAGAATATTACTCTTTCATAAATCAAGATGAAATAATCTATGTTGCCGCACTCAAGAAGGAATAAAGTGAGAAATCTGCGCCTCTCTTACAAAGAATAGATATGATGCCTATAAGACAAATGACAAGTAGATATTAGCAAATGTTTTTTGGCCATTGCTACTCTTGTAATAACATTAGACACAAATCCATGAATTGCAAAGCATATGAAAAGTTTCATGTCTATAAGAAGAATACACCTAAGCAGTAGGAGAATTATAGGAAGACTAAATCCAGTCATCAGAATTCTGCCCAGATAAAAAATGTGAGAAGATATGAAAATGAAAATATCCATTACAATCATAAACATCAAAGATTCTCTAAATATAAAAAAGCATTCTTTGGATATTGTCATTGCTGTCATAAGTTTGGTCACAAGGCTGTTGATTGCAGAACCAAGGGAAAAGATCAAAGGTTGAGAAGGAAACAAGACACAAATACATCAGATGATAGAAGACCAGTAAGCAGGGTACCTCATGGAAATATGTGGAGAAGAAATTTAGATGAAACAAAAATTCCAAGCATCAAGGAAGTTTCCAAAGATAATGTTGAGCATAATAAGAATGACATCCATGTTGTTGGAAAGAAAGATGAAGATGTAAAAGAATATACCGATGGAGATGAAGATGATTAAGAAGAATATAGTGATGATGGTGGAGGTCACTTCTAAAAACTATCATGACCTAGAAAAGAACCATGAAATGAGCATTAGAGGGGATTATATACTTAGGGGGAGTTAATATCAGAAAATTACAATTGATACTTGAAAAATATCAGTTGGTAAGAAGAAAAGAATTTTTTTAGGTTGCCATCAAAACAAGAAGATGAAGAGTCATAATAAATACTTGGTAAAATTTATCTTCCTCAAAAAATAGAAGAAGTGTAGAAGTGACAAATTGAAAAAGAAGACTTTGCTAGAGACCATCCATGTGACAAAGTGAAGTAACATGAAAGTATTAAAGTGTGTGATCCATGAATACCATTAAAAATGTTGACAAAGGGGAGGAACATTGAAAGGGGAAGTCTATGAACTAATCATCCATGTTTTCCTTCAAAGACTCACTACAAGAAAGTAAATGACAATGTTAACCAGATCATAACACAATGATTAGTACCAAGTATAGTTAACAAGAGGAAGATAAGCAACAAGCTAAATTTATTAAAAGAGGGGATATATTGGCAAGTGCAGTTGTCAAAAAGAAGAAAGATAGGAAATTCTCTATCAAGATGGTTACAACAAGGGAATAATAGGTTATCCTTTGTCATTGTTCTCAAAGGGGGAGAATGTTTAGGTGTTTCCATCAATGCCAAAGGGGGAGGATGTTGAATATAGTTGTCATTGATGTCAAAAGAGTTCAGTAATGATAAAGGAATAACCTAGGACATGATGACATGGCATGTAGGATGAAATTGGCTAAGTGTAGTTGGAATCTCATAATTGTCAGATATACAAATCAGATTGAAAATAACGAGTTTAGCAATTTTTGACGACTAGATAGAAACCATAAATACAGATTTTACCATCTAGAATTTTTCAATAATGGATGTGCAATTTTAAACTGTAAGACCCTCAGATGTCTTCTTTCAATTTAATCGAATTTCACTACAATTGGAATTATATGAGTATAATTAATAACAAAAAATTATGGAATGTATGGTTATAGATTATATTAATAGTGTTGTGGTGTAAACACAAAGAAGATACACCGATTAATACATTAGAAAAATGACACCTGGTAATGCTAAACCAACTTCTAAATTCTTGAAAATCTAACAACACTCCTACTTCTATAAAGCCAACCAGAGTTAAGAGACCAAGATAATTTTCTAGAGACATAACATATTCAAAAAACAATTACAAAATTTGATCGACCATAATCAGATTTATTCACGGCCACAGGAATGGGAAGGATTTCCTTGTGGCATATTGGTGCCATTATTCCTCTCTAGATCAGCGTCAGCCATTCGAACCTAATCTCCAGATCACCTACCTGATTCAACATCGCTTGTTTTGACCTTGAGATGGTGCCAGCAAGTTATTCACAGATCTAGATCAAGTCTTTATCCACCATTTCAAAGCGATGACGTCCTTCCTCGTCCAACTGCAACAAGAACCTCTTCTGAACCCCGAGAGTCCTACAAATATCCCATAGTTCTTCTTTCATCATGGGGGACGGAGTAGCTGGAGCTGTTGATTTGGAGCTATAGGCCATGACAGCGTTGTAAAACACAGTAATTCAAAGAACAATAAATCCCTTCTTGAACTAAGTACAATGCACAGTGTAGAGAGCCACCCCCATTAGGGGATTTAAAGCATGCACAGAGCCCCTACGATCCTCCGAGTTACCCATAATACCCATCATCCTGTCCGAGTTCATCAAACGATCTAAAATCCGAGACGAAACATGAAAAGGATTGTGGCACGAGGATCAATGATCTAACCTACTCTCTGATCCATCAGATTCTGATGGGAATGCCATTCTTTTAAGTACAAAGGCCTAGAAGGCCAGGCTCACATGCATTGTGCCACAAGCCTGCATGAGGGAGCCTAGAGTTATCTCCCACCATGATGTTGAGAACCACATGCCTGAGAACTTAACACACTTCTCCAAGCCCTTGGTCCTATGGTATAGGATAAAAGGTGTTGATTCCATTGAGCATAAGGATCCCTTTGTTAGATTCATCATTCAAGTGTGTCATTGGATGCTTATGTGGGGTTCATAAGCTATGTAATTGGAATCATTGGGTTAATAAATTAATTATGGAATTTTATTTTTATGGTGGAAATTATTGGCTAACAAATGCTAGGTTAATTTATTATGTGATAATGTGAAGTGGTAGGTTTTAGATATTTTATGGTTGAATGTATTGACCAAGTAGTGGTGTTTAGGTGTGTATGTGTGCATTGTGGTGTGTCGTAACTTGCTTGTAAATGGAAGGAATCTAAAAAAAATTGAAATTGTTAAAGATGGAAGCATAATTCAAAGCAAATTTTTTATTTTATAAATAAGTAAACAAACCTTTAACTATATTTTTTCACTGATATTGCATGGTAGAGTATGTGAAGAGAACATCCACGAAGGTGTGCCTCCAACCAATTAATGTTTCCATAACTATGCAAATTAGCCTAAACTATTTTAATACTGAAAATGAAGGTAACATGATGTGTATGTTTTGAATATTCTTGAAGGAAATAGACTAAAAGTAAACATTAAAAGTAAATGTTTTCTACTTAATGAGGAGATGGGAAAACCTTCTAATTTAATTTTGATCAGCCCAAATGAATCACTTAAAAAAACACAAGTTGAAGAGCATACACAAATGGAAAAGGTGAAGTACTATTAAATTCTAAATCAGTGAACACCATCCAATAAATATATGTTAGTTGAGATATATAAAATGTAGCATGTGTTGTGGGTACAGAAGATTATTTGGAGGAAGGAACCAAACATCTAATGATAAATGTTAAGATTCACAAAGAAAACAAAGATAATTTAGTTAAATATGATGGTTTCATTGTGTCTAAAGCAATTAATTTAACATATATTGGTTTTTGTTTCACTCAAAGTAGAACCTATTCGCTCTATCTCTTACTTTTGGTTGGTCCATGATTGGTATTCCAAGTGTGGAGGATTCTTACTTGTATGTAGGACCTTTATTTTTGCTTATGTGGAATTCCTTCCATGAATGCAAGCACAAAAGAAAAAATTTCCATTCTCCTTCTATGATGATCTTTACCCAAAACCAAAACATTGAAAATTTTATCCCTTGGTGCAGGTAGAACCAAACAGGCATTGGGATTCCTATAGGTGTATTAGGTTGTTAAAGAGGCACATGGTGTTGCAAGGTCTAATTATATGGTAGCAAGAAACAAGAACACAATGAACATATTTTGAATCACATTGGCATGTAATTCAACACGTTACTACCACTATCCATCAAGTTACTCTAACAAGGATTGGTTGTAATGAAGTTTTCTCTCTTACCTTTACTCTATCTAGCGTTGAGTTAGAGTGGATTCTTGAGATTCATTGAAGTGTCTAGAAAAATTTCAAGGATCCATGGAATACAAAAAGACATTTTGTGCCAATTTGAGATCAAAAGTCCCAAAATGTCATAAAACAAATGTGCAAAAAACTAAATAAGATAATATAATTTATTAATGTTCAACAAACAACAACAAAGGTATGTTAATTGGACTGAAAGAGTACAAGCAATATAGGTATAGTGCGAGAGTGCAAAAGCAAGTCATAACATGATATTGAAAGAAGGAAAACATAAATAACTAAGTGTCCAACTAAAAGTTAAATGGTTGACTAAAAGAAGATATAAGGTTTAGCAAGTGTAAGAAAGATGATAGAAAATAGTGAGTGTCAATGATTAAAAAGGCAATGTCAACACATAGTGTAGCTAGAGGTAGTTGTCGAGGATAGGTAAGGAGGCCTCAATACAGGCTCCTCATTATAGTCATCAATTAGTGAATGGTATCCTTGTTGGGTAAAAAGGGTAGTTTGTTCACCATTACAGTACACCTTGGTTAAGATATGAATTTTCAATATTGGGGGAGAAATGATAAATATGTATGATGATAGTGGAAAATGCATGCCTTAATGGATTATAATTTTCCAATATGAATTATGCATACCCAACAAGGTCCTATATAGACTTTTTTCCCATGGTGCAGGTAGAACCAAATAGGTATTTGTCAGATATTTCTTCCTCTAGCAAGGGAAGTTTAGTAAGACTAGATGAGAGTGAGACATATAGAAGGTATACAAGGGCTATATAACTTAGATGTCAAAAGAATAGAAGAAAATTCCATAAATGCATGGAATTTTTTCTCGCTGAAGGGGGGTCATGTTCCTATGATGATGAGACAATATGCGACATTGAGGTGCCCTTAAGGTACAAACATCTAGTGAAACAATGGGTACCCAAGGATATTCCTCAACTAAACATAATTTTTTGTGTGAACGAGAGGATATATTGAATTACACCATCGTCATTACATGGTTTGGGGTTGTTTTGCATGGATGGCAGAAAAGGTCGATTACGCCAGATGTACAAATGATGGAGTATGTTGGACTTTGTTACAACTAAAAATATTGGTTATGCTTGGTCTAATATACATGAAGTATGTGCAGATATGGATTGTCAACAAATTACTTACAACTAAAAGACAAAGATAAAAATAAAGGAGCAACGCTGTACATTGACGGAAGGCCAAAATCCACAGGGAATATTGTGGTGTTCATAAACAATACACAACCAGGGTCTACAATTAAGCAACCCAATTGCATATTTGAGGGGCGTGAATGAAACTATGTATTTGTATGTTCCATTAAATCAATAGCTATAGGGGAAGAGTTGATTATTAATTACAATTTGAATTGAGTACATTCAAACACGGTTACTATGGGAGTGGTACATCTAACAATTTACCCAACATTTTATTAATTAATTTAACCTCTTAAGGATTTTTCGTTAGTCAATTGTTATAATTTTATTTATAATTTATATATTTACTTCGTAGGGTAGTGATTGGGGCATCTCCCCAACAGCTAGTCAGAGGAGAACAACTTCCTCGAGACTGCAGGTATACATCTTTGCAATAGTACAAATATAATTTGAAAAAAGAGTTTTTTTTTGCTATGTTTTTTCATGAGTATATTCGATTCATTTAGATAATGTTATCTATATACTTGTTGTAAAGTGTTGATCAAGGAAGCCACCCATATTTTGATCAGACTACACCAACCTTGGGGCAACAGGTATACCTGATTATAAATGTACAATTTAAATATGTCAAAATATTTTCTTATTACGTTGTTACCGTGAGTATTTTGGTTTTGTTTGGATAATTTTTTCTATGTTTTTGAAGCATGGTGCTGTAAGGGGCACCTCCATAGCAGTAGATGATACCATACCTCCATCGAGTCAGCAGATATACAATGATGCAATTGTACAAATTAAATATGAACACACATATTTTTTGTTGTGTTTTTTCATGAGTATATTTGATTCATTTAGATAATGTTATCTATATACTTGTTGTAGAGCCTTAATTGGGGAAATCACCTGGCTAGTGTTGATCAGACGACAACAACCTCGAGGAATTAGGTACACGAGATTGTAAATGTACAATTTAAATACGTCAATTTTTTTTCTTATAATGTTGTTACCATGAGTATTTTGGTTTCTTTAGATAATTTTTTTCTATATTTTTGATGCAGGGTCCTGTAAGGGGCACTTCCCTATCAGTAGATCAGGGAAGGTCCCCTATAATCATTGATCCATTGAGTAGATGATCCTTGAGGCAGTAGGTATAATTCATTGGAGACGTACAAATATAACATGGAGCATAATGTTTTTTTTGTCTTTTTCGTGTGTATATTGGTTTCTTTTTTATAATGTTTTCTACTTCTTTTTGGTAGGGGAATGATCGTGGCAAGTCCCTAGCCATGGACCAGACAACACTAGCATCGAGGCATCAGGTAAACCTAATTGTAATTTTATGAATATCTCATGATGGATAAGTTTTGTTAATATAGTTTTTTCCTTACTCTATTGCTTTCACATCAGTAATGTTTTATAAATTTTTGTTGCAGATCACTGATTCGACATTTGAAACAACATCAAAGAAATCAATAGCTTTAGATGTGGATGAATTGATGCACGATGATGGAATTGCTTCTTCTCTAGACCCAATTAAGATGATAGAGAAGGCCTTGAAAAAAATTAATGAGGATATCCTTTATCTGCTATTCATTGTGCCGCAGACAAATGAGATTAAAGCCAAGGTTGATGTTTTGGTAAAGAGATCGCACGCCTTGCAAGTAAGTTGTGGAATCTTGAATATTAATATAAATTCATTTGGTACTTCATAATTTTTACTTGTATATTATGGTTAACTTATAAAATATGGTTTGTATTTACAAGATTTTCTACGACCACACACTAGTGGCAAAGGCGGTGTTGGCCCCAGTGATGCTCATGGAGAGTCGTCACATGAGAAAATGAATCCACATTCATCTAATGTGCCACTATATTTGACTGAAAAACCCTTAACATGTTCAATCACACCCCCGAGGGCAGCTGTTAGTGCATCAGCTAGTGACCGACGCACACCAAATAGTGCAGAAAAAGGGGTCGATGTAGAGCATGCTAGTATTGATATTGCTGAAGCAACATTTTCTTGATCTTCCTATTTCACTAGCACAGGTACAATATAGACAACATTCTTGGTGGACGAAGATATCGTTCCAATAAATATAGAGAATATACAAGGTAATTATTATGCACTGTTCAAGTTAGTTTTTATAATTTGATTGTATACATACCAATAAAACAATATCTTTAAACTAATGATGGAATGATTATTTTGTAGGAAATGACATTTATTATAAACATCTAAATTATTTGTCCTTGGAGATATTTGGGCCCACCATCCGCAAAAGGTGGGATCGACAAATTAATAATTTAAAAGATGAGCTCACTAATCGGTTGGTTGTCCTGTTCGACAACGAGACCTTTAATAGAGCCACGGTCCTAAAGAAGACTAGACACCATATGAAGATTGTCAAGGACCAATATAGGGTTCAACTAGAAAGGAACCCTAGGTATGATTTCCCTTCGATGATTCCATCTAGAGAGTGGAAAGATCTAGTGGAATATGGAAAGGAGAGGGCTATGAGAAAATAAGGAAAGCTACAACTAGGCACAGGGAGGTATGCAATACTTTCCACAATATAATTATAAACCTTATTATTATTAATTTATATATCAAATTTGGAACATCTAACCTATTTCAACACTTTCATAGGCTATTCGGACACATCAAAGGTTACAAAGGAAAGATAAGAAAAAATTGGTCAGCACAAGCTTGGGCCCGGTGGTTATTCAAATATGGAGGCACGAATTGTAAGTATCGAAAAACTAATAATGCATCCAAATAATAAATTGCAAATGATTTTCGTTTTATTGCACCAAAAAGGTAAATTCATGACGTTATGCAAATATGCAGGCCGACCGATTCAATGAAGTTTCCATTGAGGAATACCTGAAGCTTGGATTCCAGCACAACTTTGAAGTTGTTTTTGAATGACGCAAAAGATTTCCTGGGAAGAAACAATCTTCTGGTGATCCACCTTGTGCGCATGCATATAAAATATATATAGTTTAATGAAGATATATTACTTGTGCAATCTATTCGTTATTAATAAATTCCATAAAATATTGACTATGTTTTGAGCGGGAAAGCAACAATCCGATCAATGTCGAGGTCAATGGACAAAAACTAATCAAAGATCATGCTTGGAATCCTAGTAATGAATTTATTCATATGCTATGTCATTTTTAAATATTGAATTGAAGATGGTGAACATTAATTATAGTTTTCCATGTTTAAACAAGAGAGCATGTAGAGGGTCACACTGTATAGGTTGAGCCTAGAGTACATGAATATGAAGTACATAATGTGGCCACATCAGGTAAAAAAACACATTTATAATTTAAAAAAAATTGAAATACTTGTCATTATAATACCAGAATATATGAATGTAACATTTTCAAATTATTGCAACAAATCCAAACCCCTTGTCGCAAAATCCACGACAAGTTTCCGAACCACCAATAACTAAACAAAAAGTTCCAGACGATGAGTTTCTTCTTGATTTTGTAAAGAGAAAAAAATAGAAAGAAGTGACTAAATAAATACTATGAAATTATTTTCTATAATATAGTGTCATGCATGTTTTTTTCCCTACTGAATGAATGAATGGTTTAATGAATGCTAGCTTTTATCAAGTGAATTGTAAATCTTTCTTTATGATGAAATTTGCATGTTTGGATGTACTTTTTTTTCAAGTACATGCATTGGGTATGGAGAATTGAGAGTGATGTGAGGGGGGGGGGGGGGGGGGGGGGGGGGGGGGGGGGGGGGGGGAGGGGCCATAATATCTTCCACCTTCACGTGGCTGGTCCTGTTAAGTAGAGAATGTTAAATTATTCTCGAAACAAAGAGGATCTCAACGAATGGATACAATGGTGCCTTTCTACAACCCACTCACGTGTCATCTAAAATTTGACAATTTCCTGGTTACATTCATGGATGATTCATTGAGTGAAGACCTTACTATACTTGTTGCAATAGGTACAAGTATAGTAATCTTTGAATTTCTAGATTTTACCCACTATATTGTAATCTCTGCATTTCTGATTTATAATGGAACTAGGATGAAAACAATTTATTACATCTGTTAGATTTATTAAAAATATACTAATAATATTTGTAATATGATGTAGTTGTGAGGGACCATTCTTGATGTATTTCCAACCAAATAGAGAATATGGAGAGGATTCCAACTATCAATCTCTAGGCTTAACAAAAGCACAAGTAAGGGTAAGTTCAATATGCCACCACTTCTTGTAAATGGGATACTAGTTTTTGAGCTTTTCCAATTCTTGTTATTATCTTGATTTCTCATGATTACTCATATTTGGTGTAGGATATACAAAAATTATAGTGCCTAAGATGTAAGCATAGGAAGCATCAATAAAACTTGATAAAATGGTATGCTATTTTAAGTAACACATTGTCTTATGGACATGAGTATATTCATGTGAACATATATAATATATATTTGACATGGTGTGTGGTAGGTCCCATATATAGCTTCATCCTTGGGGTGTGTCAAGCTTGGAACAAATGGTCATTGAGAACTGTTTGACTGTGTCACTATACAACTTACAAAACTTAATGATCAACATGATGTTGTACAACTTTTGAAACCGATATCCCTTGCTCTACAGGTATGGCATATTGTACTACTTGTCCATAATTTTATGTAATAATTGTCTTTGAAAAATTTCATTGAAAGTGCTATGGATATTAGGACAATTCATACTATTGATGATATTATCTATAATTGTTAAATTAGAACACATACTTTGAAGAATAATAACTAGTGATTTGTGTTGAAGGTCTCCAAAATGATGTAGAAACAAGTATTAGTGTCCAAAATGAGGTAGAAACATGTATGATTAGTGATACTATACCCTATGCAATAACAATGATGTAGAAACAATATAACGATATTTACATATCCTAAGACTATGGGTATATTACTAGTGTTATAGAGAGAAACTTCCTATGGGTTGGGGTGTACCACAACAAACTAAATGACACCAGAAATCAATTCTTTCCAATGATGTAGAAACAATATAACGATATTTACATATCCTAAGACTATGGGTATATTACTAGTGTTATAGAGAGAAAATTCCGATGGCTTGGGGTGTACCACAACAGACTGAATGACACCAAAAATCAATTCTTTCCAATATACAAGAGTAATAAAGACATCTAACACTAAGGGATATGAATCATACCTTATTTTGGACAGTTGACGTAGATCCCCGTTGAGCTTTTCCAATCACGCTTGTATTCCCAATTCGCTCTCAACAACAACAAACAAGGAAAACATGCTATATATTCAAGTGTTAGGACTACTCTAACATATATAATCAATCATGTATAAGCAAATAAATACATCCATGGATAAAATATTCATATTTATGCACATGTATTGGACATAAAATGGATATTTCTATTAATAAAAACAGAGATACAATAGTGACAACCTCTGTCGGCACTTCTTCGAACCCGAGAAACTGAGTCCTCCACCTGGGCCTCCACCACTTCAATCCACCATCTCTCAATGGAAAGATTACAAAGCAAAGGCAAGATTGGGAAGAGAAGCACTATGTGCTCCAAAGGGACAAAGGGATGCAGACTCAAGCATAACAAGTGAGGCAACAATGGACTATAGTTTCCTTGCTCTCAATTTTCTCCTCCTTTAATGTATCCAAGAGGCTCAATATATAGCACTCCAAATAGGAAATGGAGGGTCGATTATGAGTGTTCTCAAGGCATATGGAAGGCCAAGAGTCAATATATTCGAAAGTCTATGACGAAACTCCAAATGTTTTTGTCTTTATGCACATTTCCCGATGTACGTGGGTTTTGGCTCAAAAGCAGCGTATACATCGAGTATAGCTTTAAAAGTCATGTATAGGCATAAACATGTGTTTTTTGGGGATAATATTGGAACATCAAAGTATAATATGGACAAAGGGGGTCCAAGGAGTCTGTAGAGGGACATGGAAGGCCATAAATATGTGATCAACTAGGTGTGGTAAAATCAACTATAATAGATACCCCCTAATGTTTGAGGTCAGAGGGGTAACATGATGGCCGAAATACATTATATCCATCCCATAAGTGGAGTAATGAAGACCTAGGTGGAAGAACCAACCAATCATATGTACAATACAATGATCAATCTTTGCATATGACTGCAAATATACATATAGCAGTCCCAGATACATAAGAGTACAATGGCCATGAATAGGCATGATATACAAATGTCATGTGTGGTCATCACCACATACAATATACAATGAATCAAGATCTCCATAATGGATGAAGATATTTGATATACACTAAAATATGGTCATGAGAGATGACATATCATGAATACTGGCACGATCAAGGAGGTAGCATATGTGGAATTCCACCAATCTCAGAGGTATTCTATGCAAACCGTTATGAGTACATGTCCTACTATGTGAATAGATGTGTCGAGGTCGAACATAATAGTCCATCATCTTATTACCGGTCATTAATGTATACCGTTAACAGATGTGAGATAACCCACCGATAATGATAATGGGAATCAAGGTACATAGTGAAATCTAATAAGTGTGAATAGATGTGTTGAGGTTAAACACTTGAAAGAATCCATCAATCAGGGGACATTGATGTATTCCAAAAGTTGTCGATGGTGAGAGAACCTACCACTGATGACTGTAAGTCTCAAGGAACTCAAATGGAATCTAGACTCCTATTCCAAAATAAATGATCTGAAGTCGATGGAATGGAATCCACTAGAAGGAGGGTATTAAGGAATCCCCCATCAACTAACACGAGGTACTCAGCTACACCGGATAATGTGGAAGAACTCAAATGAACAAGATGTGCACGAACCAGTAACTGTAATAGGAATGGACGACATGCAAAGTCAAGATAACTAAGGAATGGCCGACTCAGGCTTCGACTTACTTCAAACAAGAGAATACAACAAATGGTGACTGAAGGTAGGCATCATGGACTCGATATGCAAATTGGGACATCTCTGTGACACATGAGGCATTGACAGAGGCTACATAGGGACTGGAAGCATAACCAATCGGTGGAGATAAACTCAGAGTAACGAGTACAACTCCTAAAGTCAAACTAACAACTCAACCAATGTATGTGATATATAGTGCTATGTTCAAAGGCGACATGAATCGACAGCTGCTAAAGATAATATCATTTCCCGTCTGGATTTTTAATTTTTTAATTTTTTTGGACTTTTTCATATGTTGAAAAGCTTGAAAAAGAATAAAAGTGCTTTATAGTGTACAACTAGGAGGAGATGAGTGTCACGGGAAAGAAAACTAGTTCCAAGTAGGGGAACATACCCATGCTTAATGCAAGGAAACATGTGCAAATAAGGACACTCAAGGGAAGGTCTCCTCCCGGTAAAGTGAGATCAAGCTGCAAAGGATATGTAAAAGGATCTGCTTGGCTAGAATTGAGACAAGCTTGGGCTATATGGATTATAACTCGGAAGTAGGGAGCCGACGTAAAGCTCAATAAGGTAAGAAAAACTCATGAAATGCAATCACAACTTTATATACAAGGGAGTCCTTGAGGGGAAAGGCCAACATAAATTTCAAGGGGAGTATGAAGTTCTTGCTCAAGGACATGGCAGGACTAAAAAGGGACTCCCCAAACCTAAAGGATAAATCTCAACATGGGCACCAAATGCAAACGGGGTCTAACTAGGGCGCCCATGTATAGGAAAGCTCTACCACTCACATAATGTCACTTCTAGTAGCAACATGAAGGTTTCGTGACATCAAGAAGTGGGTTCGTACTTAAGGTCAAGATGAAATGGTCATAAGGTAATGCATAAATGCAAGCGAATGTGAAATCCTAACCTATATGCTAGTTCAAAATTATACCTGTCATGGGCACGGACAGGTCAAAGCCTCAGTGAGAGTGTACAAAAAAACCCGGACCCTACATGAAAACAATATTAGTCCAAAACAACTAGAAACAATTAGTACAGAGTCCAAACTATAGTATATAGGGAGGATTGATCATGACAAAAACATTCAAAGGAAACAATGCGGTGGGTGAAGGAATGTAAGGTGTAGACCCAACGTTCACGTATCCACTACCACACCCATGAGGGTGAAAACCAATGTTAAGACCAGGCGAAGGGAGTGAAAATACTCCACAAATGGAGTAGAGGGTGGAATATGACCACTTCCAAATCTAAGGTGGTGCCCCCAGTCCAACACTAAGGTTTACACTAGGACCTGGAGCGGGTGATGGGATACTAGTAGTGATATCAGGAATGCCGAACATAAAAGGACCCATAGTCAAGAGAACATAAATATACTCAAGTAACCGCGATCCCAAAATCCAACTAGCGGACAAAGAGAATACTCCTAAGAGAATCTACAACCAAAATACAAGCAAACCAAGTGGAGGATATGTGGGCTCTTGAATGCAACAGGTATGTCTCACCTAGGAGAGTCTCAAAACTCCCATACACTACAAGCGGAGGTGTGTAACCAATTATAGTGGCCATCAGCTTCAACGTAAAGAGACTGTGCTGTTTGACCCCTACCTGGACAGAACACTCACAGAATAACCTCTGCAAGTAACCCTTGCAATACCTAGGTAAGGAAACTAAGGTCACCCCAATATAACCAATGGTTAGGAAGATAGTCGCAGGTGGGATTGACCATATGGATAGGGTAGAAAATCATGAAGCTTGAAAGCACCATCCAATTCCTCAAAAGCCCCTAGATATGAATACGATCCTCAAAATATCTCTGGCGCTCACAGAAAGTGGCCAGGGGCTATCCCAACCAGAATCGTGTACGTTTCCTCGTGCTTAACTCCTGTGTAAGAGGATCCTCCTGAGAAAACTAATTATACCAAGGATTTCACTCTCTCACCTATACAACCACGTACTTGTTTCGTTTAGTAGTCTTGGAGAATTAACTCACAATGAACTATTCCAAGACTCTAAATCCTAATCTTGTTGATGTACCCTAAGAAAGAAAAATGTGTAATTCATTTTAATTTAAGCGTTGCTTTTAATGGATGTGATTACTCAAAGGGAAATGACTGTGCAACCAATGATATTATGACTCAGTAATGAAATAAATGTGCACACCTAACAAACAATGCGAAGTGTAATTTTGTCTAAATGAAAAAAACGGGGTATGCCACTACATGAGATGCATGTAAGAATGCAACTATTTTGTATATTAAATATAAAATAATGAAAATGAAATAAAAGTTATTAAAATCCTCAGTCTCTGTAGCAAGTAGAAAACAAAATCCAAGCAAGACACCGAGACAAAAACACTAATGCACTAATGGCAAAACAAAAAAGGAGATAAATGACTAGAACTACTTTCAAAGAAAAATCAATGAAATAGTAGTCTCTGGTCACAAAAGAAGCAGTCAATAGACAACATCAATACCCAAGAAGACCCAACCACACTCACAACCCACCCGGCAACAACTTCTCACATCAAACTCAACAAAAAGGGAGGATGCACATGACTATTCAAAGAACAGTAGCGTATGTACATGACTGTTTGCCAAAAACCTGCATGTATACGTGACTTTTGGCCAAAAACCTGTGTGTATACGTGAATTTTGGCCAAAAACCTAGGTATGCAGAGAAGAAAGTGGTCAAACGCATGCCAAGGGTCAAATGACCTTAGGGGAGTGTCAATGGATGAACATACTACTAAATGAGACCAAGAAATGAGGAGAAACAAAGAGAAAGTCAAGCACATTGTGCCCCCAAACCCCAAAGAAAAACAAGGAACATTCCCCAGTGGAGTTGCCAATTCTGTTACGGAGAGAAACTTCTTATGGCTTGGGGTGTACCACAACATATTGAATGATACCAAAAATCAATCCTTTCCAATATGAAAGAGTAATAAATACATCTAACACTAAGGGATATGAATCGTACCTTATTCCGGACGGTTGACGTAGATCCCCATTGAGATTTCCAATCACGCTTGTATTCCCAATTCACTCTCAACAACAACAAACACGACAAGCATGCTATATATTCAATTGTTAGGCCTACTCTAGTATATATAATCAATCATGTAAAAGAAAATAAATACATCCATGGATACAATATTCATATTTATGCACATGTATTGGACATAAAATGGATGTTTATAATAATAAAAACAGAGATACAATAGTGACAACCTCTGCTGACACTTCCTTGAACCCGAGAAACTGAGTCCTCCACCTGGGCCTCCATCTCTCAATGGAAAGCTTAGGAAGAGAAGGATTGTGTGCTTCAAAGGGAGAAAGGGATGCAGACTCAAGCATAACAAGTGAGGCAACAATGGACTTTAGTTTCCTTGCTCTCAATTTTCTCCTCCTTCAATGTATCCAAGAGGCTCAATATATAGCACTCCAAATAGGAAATGGAGTTTTGAGTCCAAGGGTTCTCAAGGCATATGGAAGGCCAAGAGTCAAGATATTCAGAACTCTAGGAGGAAAACTCCAAATTTTTTTGACTTTATGCACATTTCCCAATGTATGTGGGTTTTGGCTTGAAAGCAACATATACACATGAGTATAGATTTAAAATTTGTGTATAGGCATAAACATGTGTTTTTTAGGGATTGTTAGCATGCTGTAATTTTTGCCGTGGTTATTGCAGGAAGTCACAGGGGTAACCATTTCAGCCAAATTTAGACTGTATTCTAGCCAATACAAACAGAGAGGGCTCTCTCTTGTCACAGAGGAAAGAAACAGATATATAAAGCTTTGGACAGCTTGCAGAAGGCTAGATTTGTGATGGTAACAAGGTGCTGATAGATTTAAAAAAATGGCAGAATAGACAGGCAGGAAAATCATTGGGCAATGGAGACAGATCCTGAATGAATCAAGGGTATTATAGAAAAAATGAGAAAGGGAATTTCCTTTATATTCTGAGGCAAAGTAAGCATCACAGATAATCAAATATCTTGAAAGGGC
This sequence comes from Pseudotsuga menziesii, assembly GCA_001517045.1. NCBI lineage: Eukaryota > Viridiplantae > Streptophyta > Pinopsida > Pinales > Pinaceae > Pseudotsuga > Pseudotsuga menziesii. The sequence continues at coordinate 28,724 of LPNX010253351.1, read as the reverse complement.
GGTAAGCGGAAAAGGAGAAAAAGACCAATGAAATAAGAGGCACCTATCTGTGGATGAATCTCTTGCACCATCTTTAGTAGAATAAGCAACAAAGGCTGGTATCTGCAGTGGAGCATAAGAGATGAATTTCGAAGCATTTACAAGAACACAATAACAAATGAAGCATCTAATACGAGGAGCGCTTAACTGAGAGTGGATTCATTGTATACTAATCTAGAGCGCATTAGTATAAATACACAAAAATGAAAGTGATAAACAAGAAACATAAACTGAATGCAACCACCGTGAAAAATTTCAGAAACGCAAGAGCATATTTCTCATTAATACTTCCAAGAGAGTTATAGAGACAAAACAAGAGCAGAATGATTTATGAATGAAAATTCCAACCCTTGCCTCATTAATTGAGGTCTTATTTATAATGCCATGGCTCTCAAGACCAACCCCAAAACAAAGCCCTATTCTGTTACAAAAATAGGGAATCAAATCCTGGATCATCATTCAAATCCTGACAGCTTTCTGAGGTGGCAGGTCCGCCATGATTTTTTTTCTCGAAATCGGCCTTACAGTACAGTAGCCACGTTGGACCCAAAATGACAACATAGAATAAGAGACGCATGCCCACGTGCTCTGATGGTGACCCCCAATCTCTTCCTAATGGTTTCAGTTCCTCAGGCATGACTCGCATCATTGAATCTTGCATACACTTCAACTGAACTTTGCATCTATGCTGACCCTTTTCCCTTGAGCACCTTGTGTCATGCAACATTGATTCTGACCGTAGATATCATCCGTGCAGAGATTAGCCATCACATGCTGTGTCCCTTTACATGATTTTGCGATCATTACCCTGTTTAACCTCCCTGCACCTTTCATTGACGAAGACGCTATATTCCATCGATCTAGGCCACATCAGATCTCTGCCGTTGAGATATATGGGACCCTTGAGCATGTTGCAAAGGCCTCCTTCATTAACCATCATGCACTTCCTCTATGCAAAACCTGTTGCCATCATATATCTCATGCGCCATCAAATCTTGGTCGTCCATATGCGTAGGCTCTACTATCCCTTTGCAATGCTCTATCTTTCTAACCATTGTGCATGTTATCGCTGCGAATCATGTTCCCACCATAGATCGTGAGCTTTGGAGTATCGCAGCTATCGATGTTTGAGGAGAGGTACAAATTTAGCGGTCCTTTGTAATTTCATAGATCGCGCATCTCCGTATCGGCAAAAATTTTCCCCGTCATCGATCTGTCTTGGCCATGCGCTCGCATCGTTGATTTTCAGGGTCCGCAGGGTTTAATCACATTTTTGGGCCTTGCTCTTTGATTTCGCCTATCCACCTTGTCGTTCCTTTAGCTCGTGATGTTTGAGGAGCCTCCCATTAACCGGAGCTCCTGACACCAATACACCTTCCATTTCTTCCAACACATAAGCATTCTTTCCCCTGAAGGCAAAGATCTTGTACATGCCTTTCCATAGGTGGTCAAACTTTTCATGCTTCCCTTTATCCTTGTGGGGTGCATCCCACTGCAAAACCATGTCACCTACCTGGAAATCATCGGGCTTGGTTCTTCTGTCGAAGATTTCTTTCATCTTGTCCTGGAAAAGCTGGGTCCTATCGAAAATCTGCTCCCTTTGCTGCTATAGCTCAACTAACTGATACATCCTCCTCTGGGTGGGGTGAGTCTCAACGTCCTCTTCTTTCAACAATCTTATCATTGGAAATCTTAGGGAATTGGGAAAAATTACTTTGAACCATAGACCAGTTGGAATGGTGAGGTTCCTATAGAATTCTTCAGACTAATTCTATCTTCCCACAAAGCATGAATTAGATTAGTGTGCCAAGCCTTCTTGTTTTCTTGCAACAGCTTCTTTATGATCCTCATGAGACTCTTGTTTGAGGATTCCACCAATCCATTTCCATGGGGGTAATAGGCCGTAGAGTGCCCCAGCTGTATTCGGTATTTGAAATAGAAAGTGATCATCTTCTTTGACTTGAAGGCTGGAGTGTTATCAATGATTATTTTCCTGGGAACACCAAATCTGGACAAGATCTGCTCCTCTAAAAATTGCATGATCACTATTTCAGTGACCTATCTTGTGGGGAAGGCCTTGATCCATTTTGTGAAGTAATCGATGGCGGTTAAGATCCACATGTGCTATCCTTAAGAGTAAGGATTGATATCTCCAATAAAATATAGCCCCCATTGCTGGAAAGGGGCTTCAACCTGGATGGGTTTCAAAGGAAATGACACTAATTTTCTCCTGCCTTCAAAAATATGACATTTAGAGCAGGCTGCTACTTTCTTATGGGTCTCAGAGAATATCGTAGGCCAGTAGAATCCTGCCCTCGTAATTTTGTTTATTGTGGTTTTGTAGTGGTGATTCCCTCCACATTCCCTTGCATGAAATTCCTCAATGAGTCTCTTTGCCTTGTGTTCGTCCATGCAGTTCAGCAAAATTCCCACAGGCTCTTTCTAATAGAACTTCTCATTTAGGATACAGAACCTTATCGTTTTCTGTTTGAGGAATCTGGCTCTAGTTTTATCCATTAGCTGACAACTTAGCGATCATGTGTAGGCTGATGGCGTTGTAGTTGGACTGGGCCATAAGTTTAGATAACCCATGGCCCTTGACCAAATTCGTGGGCTTGATTTCCAGATCGTACTTGAGCAGTATTGCTATCCATTTTCCCCTCCAGATCTGGTTGAGTCAGAATGTATTTCACAGCGTTGGTGGGAATGTGGGCTATAATATGGGAATGTAGGATGTACACTCTAAAATCCTTTAAGGCCTGCACCAGAGCATATGCCTGCTTATATAGGATGTTATACTTCAAAGGAGCATCCCTCAAAGTCTTGTTGTAGAAGGCGATGGGTTGTTCATATCCTTCATGGTTCTTTTGCAGCAACACTCCTGCCACCATGTGCTCAGAGGAAAATGAGAAGATGAGGAAGTATTTGGAGAAATTCGGGCTTGCGAGAACAGGTGCCTCGGCTATGGACCTCTTTATGCCTTCGAAATATTGTCTGGCTTCGGGCTTCCACCTAATTTCTTGGTCCTTTCCTAGCATGTTAGTTATATATTTGACTATTTCAGCAAATGCAGCTATAATTATTTTGAGGAAATTTACCTTTCCCATGAATGATTGAACTTCTTCCTTGTTTCGAGGGAGCTCAATTTTGCTAATAGCCTCGACCCTCTTAGGATCTATCCTGATGCCTTCCTAAGAGATTATATGTCCCATCAACTTCCCTTCCTTCATAGCAAAGAACAGGTTTTTAGGATTTAGGGAGATGCCAAACTTCCTACACTTCTTGAATGTTTTCAACAGGTGGGCAACATGTTCTCATCAGACTTGGAGAAAACAGTGATGTCGTCCAGATAGATAACTAAGATTTTTTCCTTTTCATCAGTGAATGCTATGTCCATGGCCATTTGGAAGGTTTCACACGCATTCATCAGTCCAAATGGCATTTTAGCGTACATGAAGGTGCCCCACGAAGTGGTGAATGTCATCTTCTCTTGGTCATCTAAATGAACCACAATATGGTTGTAACCTGAGAAACCATCCAACATGGAGATCCTCTGTGAAACACTACCCTTTGCAAGATATGGTCCATTTTGGGGAGGGGGTAATGATCCTTTAGGGAAACCCTGTTCAAGTTTCTGAAGTCAATACAGATTCTTATTTCCCCATTTTTGATTTCTAACAGGAACTAGATTTGCCACCCAACGTGATAATCGGAGGGCCATAATGATTTTGGCTTCAAACAATTTCTTGATCTCCTTTTTCACCAAGGGAAATAGTTTGGGGTTCATCCTTCTAAGATTCTATTTGAATGACATTTCATCCTTCTTGATTGGTATGGTATGCTGGATGATGCTGGTGTCGTAAACCTTGAGGCCCTTGTAACTCCAGGCGAACACATCCGAATATTCCTTCATCAGCGAGATATATCTTTGTTTGGATTCAGGAGAGAGGGTCCTCACTATTTTGATGATCCTAGGCTATTCTTCTGTCCCAATATTCACTTCCTCCATAGCTTCACAATTTGGGACCAATTGAGGCTCTCTCGCTACATCTTTAGGATCAAAGAGTTTCTCCAGAGGGATCAGACCTCTAGGGATGGAGTTTCCCTTTAGCTACAAAATTTCTTTGCCGCATAGGTTATTCTCGTATTCTTGTTGGATCTCATACTCTTGCAATTCAGGCTCCCGAATCTTTTCCTCATCATCCTCTTTGGTGTTATTACCAGCAATAACCTCCTCATCTCGGATTACTTCCTTCAAATCTGCTGTTTGGTTTTGTAAAGGCCCTTGGGTGGGGGGAACCTCCTCCCAAAATTTGTTTTCTTCATCGACAGCTGCTCCCTCAAACTCCTTGGCGAGAGCGAGGAACTAGTGTATTTGTTTATCATCTTTGAACACTTGCTAGTTATTCACATTATCTGGTACAGAAGGTCTGTGCCTCACCTCAATTTCATATTTCCCTATAGGATGCATGGGGATATTGAAAGCTGCTGCTGAGGTAGTCAGGGAATCCGCCACGCTGTTCTGTTATCTAGGATTCAGATTGAAACTGCATTCCTTGAAGCATTCTATGAAGTCTTTGGTGACGTTTCGGTAACTCCTCATATGGGGATGCCTGGCCTAGTATTCACCGGTCATTTGCTTGATTATTAACTTGGAGTCTCCACGTAACACCACCCTCCTGACCTAGAGCTTCTTCAAAACTAGGATTGCCAATATCATCGCTTCATATTCTTCTTTGTTATTAGTACAGTCAAAAGCAAGCTTGTAATAATACCTCAAAGCTCATATTCATGGGGGTCTCATCCATATCCCAGCGCTGCTCCTTCTTTGTAGGCTGACCCATCAACATCCACCTCCCATATTTCTCCTAACTCCTCCTCAGTAGGTACGAAGGCAACATTCCAAAAACAAGCACTGTATTCATCACCTTTAGTGAAGAAAATAGCAAATCCCAGTTCCGTGTTCAGCGAGTATATGGGGTGGTTTTGTGGCCTTTTAGCGCTCATCACCATATATGCCAATTTTTGTTATCTAAAAAGTCTCCTTTGTATCCCAAATATAGGAAGGGTAACGTATGGCATGTCCATCTGGAGGGTGCCTTTGATCTTAGCCGCCCGAGATCTAGATAGCAACATTTCAAACTTTGGAGGAATGTCAACCACCACCACATCCATGACCAGGGTTTTAGTACGGATTTGAGCGAGAGAGATGACCAAATATTTGATGAGGCCCATGAATTTGACTTTATTGGAATCAAAAGAGAAAATATCCTTGTAGGGTCTCGTCACTTCCAATCCTAGTTGATTAATGATCCTTTTAGGCATCATGTTGTGGGAGGCTCTTGAATTGAACATGGCATTGTGTAGGATGACATTATGTATGTTCAGGATAACATAGAAAGGGGGAAATTATTCATTGGTGGGTTCATCTACATGGGGGCCAAACAGGATGCTGGGCCTATCATCTTTCAAATTCAGGCTATTCGATATGGCAGATATTTCCTCGGGAGGTTTCAAAACCATGGCAATTTTGGAATGATATTCGGAATTCTTCAGCAGCTCAGTGAGGGGGACTGAGATTTTAATATTTGCAATTTCAACTTATATGCTGAAAGAAGTCTGTCCTTGATCAAGGCCCCTGGGATTGTCTTCCCTTCGTTCCTTTCCTCTGGGATTAGGAGCATTCTTGGGGTTATCTCTGGGAGGGGGGTCAATTTTAGGCTTGCTGGCAGAAGCTTTGTTCCCTACTTCCTTATTCTTCACGACTGGGACATATTTGTTCCTCAAGATGATTTGTCTCTGTGTGTTTAGGACAATGAGCTGGTACCCTCTCTTGAAATCATCTATCTCATCTAGAGGTGTCTCTCCTCTTTCCAGGAAAGCATTTTCATGTTCTTCCTTAGTGAGGAAGGTGAGAGGAGAATCCGTATCTCGCTGACGGATTTCATCCACAGTTTAATTCTCCCCTTCTTGATCCATGAAATTCTCTTGGAATGGAGATCTGACAAGTGGGTTGGGGGGATTTGTCTGCCTGTTCTGGAAAATTTAAGGCCTTCTAGCATTCTGGTTCCTGTTTTGTTGTTCTTGATTCTCCCTGGGAGGGGGTCTGCCATCTACATAGAGCATCTCCATCATTCTTTCCATGGTTCTCAGCATTGTGTCAATGCTAGCCTCTTGCGAGCTCGAGGTGGAGGGATGCTAAAGCTCTTTGTCAACCTTTCACTCCCCTCCCTCTCTTCTCCATTCCCCTTCATCTCTTTTCTTATTTCTTGCGGTGACTAGTTTCACCTCCACTTCTATGTCGTCTTTCATCATAGCCACCAAGGAGGTTAATCTTCTTTCACTTAGCCATAAGGAGAATTCACCATCGAAATATTCCGCGTATTGAAGCTGTGTGGAGCCTATGGGGGGTTTAAATTGAGCAGGGATAGAATTGTACACTGTCATGAACCTGTCCAAGAATTATTGGACATAATCTCTCTCCTTCCTCCTCATGGAATCATACTAGGAGAGATACTGCTTGGGGTTCTTTTGATCTACCCATTTGTCTTTGAAGGCATCCTTGAAGGCTTGATAACTCAGAATAGAGTCATCTGCAAGGTTTTTATACCATTTCCTCACTTCTCTAGCAAGGGTATGGGAAAATAACCTGAGCTTAACATCATTGTGGTCTACCTCTTCCAATTCGACCTAGTCCAAAAACCACCCCAGATGTTCTTCAGCCGAGTACCCTCTTTCTCCATAGAACTGCCTGAGCCTGGTGGATTACCCTAGGGGGAGGTTATGTAGAACCATAGGAAGGCGTATAGGAGAAAATATGTTTTCTATATTTGGGGGTATAACAAGGTTTACCAAAGGTGTTGGGACTGGTGTGATAGGAATCAGTAAGTTGTGAGGTACAGAAAGGTGGTGGGGAGTCACGAAATTCGGAGATGAAGGCTGATTTTGTTCAGAAGTAGTGGGGGATGAAGGTGAGAAGGGAAATTTCCTTGTGACAATGATATTCGACAAGGATTGATCAGCAAAAAATGTAAGGCACTCGGGGTCTGGTAGGTACGGAAAACCTCTAGCTAGAGGATTTGCGGTCTGGGGTGACCAGGCAATGCGGGGAAAGTCAAACGCAGAGGTGTCAAATGCTAGGTCAGAGAGGCTAGATTCAGATTTAGTTCTGGGTAGGTCTATCCCACACTTCTCATTACAACGTTCATATTTATCGCTAACAAAAATAGCACTATTAGCGGGAAAAGACAAATTCCTGACTAACCTCTACAGCCTGTTGGCCCTTCGGATCAAAATTTCAAGGTCAAAGAATTCTTGGAAGGATTCTACATCAGGATTCCTTCTCGTATGGGTTCTTTTGGCCACCAGTATTTCCCAGTGGAGTCACTTTCACAGTTTCATAGAGTGACAAGAGCATGCGCAACCAACTGTGTGTGTAGGACTGGATGCTCAACCCTGGTCATAGAACTGAAGTAATGTCATTTTTTTCTTGAGGATATAATAGCAATTAGGCTCCCTGATAACGGTGCCAAGATGTTATCACCCTACAATTTTCCCATGGTTGCTGCAGGAATTCACAAGGGTAACCATTTCAACCAACTTTAGACTGTATTCTAGCCAATACAGTCAGAGAGGGCTCTCTCTTGTCACATAGGAAAGAAACACATATACATAAAGCTTTGGACAACTCACAGAAGGATATATTTCTGATGGTAACAAGGTGTTGATAGATTTTAAAAAATGGTAGAACAGACAGACAGGAAAATCATTGGGCAATGGAGTCAGATCCTGAATCAAGGGTATTATATCAAAAATGAGAAAGGGAATTTCCTTTATATTCTGAGGCAAAATAAGCATCCTAGGCAGTCAAATATATTAAAAGGGTGGTAACGAGAAAAGGAGAAAAAGCCCAGTGAAACAAGAGGCACCTATCTGTGGATGAATCTCTTGCACCACCTTTAGTAGAATAAACAACAAAGGTTGGTATTTGCAGTGGAGCTTAGGAGATGAATTCCAAATAATTTACTAGAACACAATAACAAATGCAGCATCTGTTACGAGGAGCGCTTAACTAAGGGCGAATTCCTTGTATACTAATATATAGAACATTAGCATAAATACACAAAAATGAAAGTGATAAACAAGAAACACAGACTTAATGAAACCATCGTGATGAATCTCAGAAATGCAAGAGCATATTTCTCATTAATAATTCCAAGAGAGTTACAGAGATAAAACGAGAGCATAATGATTTCTGAATGAAAATTCCAACCCTTGCCTCATCAATTGAGGTCTTATTTATAATGCCATGGCTCTCAGGACCAACCCCAAAACAGAGCCCTATTCTGTTACAAAAACAGGGAATCAAATCCTAGATCATCATTCAAATCCTAACAGCTTTCTAAGGTGGCAGGCCCACCATGAATAAGAGACGCACGCTCACTTGCTCTGATGGTGACACCCAATCTCTTCCTAATGGTTTCAGTTCCTCAGGCATGACCCACGTCACTGAATCTTGCCCACACTTCAACTAAGCTTCACATATGTGTTGACCCTTTTCCCTTGAGCACCTTGTGTTGCACGGCATTTCTTATGACCGTAGATATTATCCGCATAGATATCAGCCATCACCTATTTTGCTCCTTTACATGATTTCGTGATCGTTACCCTATTTAACCTTCGTGTACCTTTCATCGACGAAGACGCTATATGCTATAGATCTAGGCCGCATTAGATCTCTGCCGTTGAGAGATGTGGGACCCCTGAGCATGTTGCAAAGGCCTCCTTTGTTAACCATCACGCACTTTTGCTATGTGAAACCCGTTTCCACTATAGATCTCATGCTCTATCAAATATTGGTCATCCATATGTGTGAGCTCTACTATCCCTTCGCAGCGCTCTATCCTGTTAACCGCCACGCATGTTATCGCTATGAATTGCATTCCCGTCGTAGATCGTGATCTTTGGAGGATCGTGACCATCAATTTTTGATGAGAGGTACAGATTTAGTGGTCGTCTATAGTTTCATAGACCGTGTATCTCCCTATTGGCGAAAATTTTCCCCACCATCGATTTGTCTTGGCCATGTGCTTGCGTCGTTGATTTTTTGGGCCTCGCTCTTCGATTCTGCCTGTCCACCTTGTCATTCCTTCAGCTCAGGATGAGACCAATCCCATATGCTGGTTCCTTTCAAAATATTAGCACTGGTGTGAGCTAGGTGCTAACAGGGATAATCTTGGAACATCAAAATATAATATGGGAAAAGGGGGTCCAAGGAGTTTGCAAAGGGACACGAAAGGCCATAAATATGTGATCAACCAGGTGTGGTAAAATCAACTATAACAACTAGGTATTAGCTTTAATTATTCAATTACAATGGTTTATTTAGTACTTTTTATTGTAATAATTAGACTGGAACCATACTTATAGTTTCAATACTATTAATGATTAAGCTACACATAATATAGAAACACATAGGCTCTTAGATCACATGGTTATGATTGGAATGATTACCTTTTATGACTGATGTTTCCTTAATTAGTAAGGTTTTAAAATACTAATTATATGTAAATCATACTAATAATAGTAATTAGAAGACTCCAATTCAATTGGAATAGATGAGCTTGTAATCACATTGGTTATGATGAGCTAAATTATAGAGCTTAAACTAGATATGATTATCCATAGTGAATGCCCTATGTTAAACACCACTTATGAAGCTCACTAGTATTAGAAACCATGACTTTGAATCAGAGAAACCATGTATGTTTAAACTAGAATCAAGCATGGTTACAACAAGAACTAGTAAATCTTATAAACTAACCAGTATTTATAGGAGTAAGTTGTTTCCATAATAATTTACTACTTATACCTGCTTCAAAAAGAATTAGACCGATGAACTAGTATTTTTATTTTAAATATCGATAGTTGTCGCATATCTGACGAACAACCCCATTGTATCCAACGAGTATGTGATACCATCGACGATAACTCTTGTCGGTTATTCTCTTTTACGTCGTTGGATATTCGACTTAATTCCCCATATTTCCGATAGTGATGCAATACATCTGACGCCAAATTTCGTCAGATATCATTACTTCTTCACAGGGTTAAGGGTCGAATATCCGACGGACAGGTGTCACATATCTGACGAGGTTGTCATCCGATATAATTCCTTCGAAATATGATTGTGGGTCTAATATTCGACAATTATTTCATAGAATATCCGAAAAATAACTCCATATAAAATCCGACATGTAGTTGTTGTATTTATGACATTTATATTAATATATATATGGTCACAAAATTTGACCATTTATTGTCGAAAAGACGATGAGACCATATCCCATACATCATTCTTGATAATCGATTAATACTCCTCGATCATAGCATCCTTCCATTCTTTCTTTTTCTGCAGCCTCTTTGTAGTAGGAAATTTGTTTGTCAATGATGTCACATAGTAGGGCCACATAACTGTTGTATGGTTTAGGTCTTTTCCTTTCTCTATGCATCGCATTTGGAGTTCCATATATTTGTACATATTTTAATAGATCTTGTGCCCATGTTGGTTTTCTCTTGTGGGATTTCTTCTCATGAAGTGATTCTACAGGCTCTTATGGTTCTGCCATGTTGTGATCTTCATGGTCTTCTAGAATTGTTTCTTCTAATGTCATGTCTTGGACTCTTGTTGCTTCAGGTTCTTCGACTTCTACAATTGGTAGTTTTCTGGATTTGGAGTATATTTTGAGTCTTCGTCGAATGTTATGTCTCTTTTGATGTCGATCTTATTGAATCCTAGGAAGTATATTCGGTAGTCCTTTGAAGTGTCACTGTATCTTACGAATATCCTCTTCCTACCTGAACGATCAAGATTGGTCCTCTTTTCCTTTGGAATGTGTGTGTACACTTGGAAACTAAATATTCTGAGATGGTTGAATTATGGTTTCTCTCTTGAGAAATCCTCTTCAAGGGTCTTGTTATCGATTACTTGGTGAGGAGTAAAGTTATGTACATACACAACTGCCCTTGCTTCTTCTACCCAGAAATGCACCAGAAGATCCTAGTCATGTAGCATTGCTTTCGCTGCTTCCATTATTATTCTGCAATGCCATTATGTTGAGGATTATATGGAGTGCTCAACTCCCTCTTAATCCCATATTCTCTACAGAGTTCCCTGAATTCTTTCAAGGTGAATTCTTCGCCATTATCTGACCACAAAGTCTTGGTCTTCCTTTCAATGTGATTTTCAACCAAGGCTTTTAATTCCTTGAACTTGTTGAAGACTTCATTTTTCTCTTTCAAGAAATATATCCAAGTTTTATGTGAGAAATAATATATAAAAAACATAGTATACATACTCGCTTAGTGGGATAGATGACATGGGCCCATAGATATCTATGTGGATTATGTCCAGTATTCCTTTTTCTTTGCTTTCACTACTTGGAAATGCCTTCTTTATGTTCTTTCCTTGCACACATCCCTTAAAAATGCCTTCATGTTTGTCTGGATTTCTGAAAGTCTTGAAATTGCTTTACATTTAATTGGTAGTGCTCTATAGTGCACATGTGCGAGTCTTCTGTTTGATAGTTTACTTGGTTCTATGGACTCATGAACCAATTATTGTTCAGGTTGTCCCTTCAAATTATACAAGCCTCCCTCTTGCTCTTTAATCATTGTTGCATCATCTACTGTCCTTCCTTTTGGCCACATTAGAACTTGGCCATAAACGAATGCAACTTTTATTCCCTTTGCATCTAGTGCAGATATGAAGAGAAGCTTCTTCTTATATCCTGGAACACATAGCACATATTTCATCTTCAAATATTTCTCGGAGTCTATCTTTTTGGAAGGTTCTCCACTTACTTTTATGAGGTATTGATAATCACCCCCAAGTTTCACCCTTTGAGGTGACTCATGCTCAGACAGATTGATGAATGATTCTTTGTATCCCATCATATGTTTGGATGCCCCGCTATATACAATCTAATCATTGCTTCCATGTAAGATAGTGCCTGTGAGTGCTGAGATAAGAAAATATTCTTCGTCACTTGAAGAATTAGTTTCTGATTTGAGTCTTTTTATAATTAGTTCATCATCTTCAGTAGTGTGAGCATGATGTATCTTGTTATTTGACTTCTTATTGAAGGAGCCTCTATTTCTGGGACAATCTATAGAGTAATGTTCCTTCTCATCACAAGTGTAGCATCGAATGTTGGAAGGATCTCTTCTGAATTTCTTTTGTCTTTTGTGATGGTGGTCCTCCCTTTTGTTGTGATGGTGATCATCCTTATTTCGATGATACCTCCTAGTGTGAACTATGAGAGCTTGACCTTCATTTTATCCCATGCTCTCTTATCATGTTATGAGCCAAGCTTCTTCTTATGTACATTCTTCACAAAGTCTGCTAAAACTGATCAACCTCCTTCTGGAACATATTCCTTAAATGAATGAATCCCATGATCTAGGGAGACCATTCAAGGTGGTCATAACAATATATCCTTCTTCTACATTCTCTTTGCTTGCTTCAAGTTGTTCCTTGATTTGAGAAACACAATGAAGTAAGATTGCACTGTCTCTGGGTTTTGTATCTTCACATTCTTCAGTTGGTTCCTCAATGTCATCTTTTGGTTGATGTTCTTTCCTTCAAACAACTTTGTCAAAGCATCGAAAAATTCCTTCTCTATATTCAATGATGACACATGGGGGATGAAATAATCCTTGATAGAATCTCTAATGAATATATTGCCATTTACCATATTCTTCTTATGGATAGCCTTAGCCTCATCTCCCTCTGGTTCTAGAACTTCCTTACTGATATATTGATCCAAATAATTTTCTTCAAGGATCAGGGAGATCCTGTACTTCCATGTTCATAAGTTGTCATCTCCCCCAAGATTATCCTCAAGCTAGGTATGATGAGTCATTTTGAAATGAGAACCTTAAATGGAAATAAAAAATATTTAGATCTTACCAATTTGAGCTGTCAGAACTGGTTCCAGAGCTGACTGACCTAGGGTTTGTTATAGAAACCCTAATTTTCCAAACTTGGAGTTTTGGAAATTTTTCTGGATAGAAATATGCGCCTCCTTGAGGCAAGTTGCTCAGTAAGGCCATTTTATGAAATCCGAGGTGGGAATCCTTCAAAAGTTGATGCCCTAGTTTCTCTAGACACTAGTGTCTCGGTTAAAAATGAAACTTCTTCAAATTTGATTATTCTTCCACCAAAATATGTGCCCTCCTAGGGTGATCTAGCCTAGCCCTCTTTTCTTAATGATCTGTGTAGAGAAGACCTTGAACTAGGAAGCCCTGGTTTCCACTACTACATAGTTCCTTCTTTAAGAGAGGCTATGATACCATGTTAGTTTTTATAATCTAATTCAAATTGATTAGGATTTTTATCTGGAAGAATAAAAAGAACAGTAAAATCCATGAGTAAGAGAAGATACACAAGACTGGCAAAGATTTTCCTTGGGGAAACGATAAAGGAGAAAGTCCCACAAACTTCCTTAGAATAGTTTCGTCATTAAGACAATATCAGAATATGGAAAAAATCAAGTATAAGAAGTCTTCTGCAACTCTCTCTCTCTCCTCCTTGTTATTTTCTCTCTCCTCATGTGAACTTGAGTGAGTGAGTGCGTGTATAAATGAGGGAGGGTGCCTTCCTATTTATACATATCAAGTGAATTACCTTAAAATTTGATTGGGACAACTTCTTACCCTAATAGGGATAACTTCTCCTACGAGGAATAAACAATACATTTTATTATATTCAATTTGGGGATTACTGCCCTTACTTACAACAGAGGGTTTACCTCAATGACGATAGACAATAATGAAAACCAATAATGAGGAAAACAGATCTTCAATGGGGGTACAACAATATACAATAATAATATACATCCAAATATCTTCCAAAGTTACAAATACAACAACACTTGCTTTACCAGTCCTTGAATGTTTGATGTACCTGTCTTTGTACTCAAGGATCTTATAAAGAATTTAGGGATTAGTGATGTATGCACCAATCACTTGTTGTTGATATCGCACAGTTGCTATTTTCATTATTTGTATATTCGCAAGATATATTTCTGACCCATATCTTCTTATTAGGCTGAGTTGTATTCTCATTGTGTGGATTTTTTACGCGTTCCCGAGACACATTTATTTTCCAAGCCTTCTGGCGCACACTTGACCTTTGATATTAGGGTGAACAATTTTCCATAGATTTGTGCCAACCAAGTTTCCTTTTCCATTGAAATTTCAGGAAACATTGCGAGGACTTGTTGCCATATTTATAACATGCATACCACTTTATAGTGTGACAATATTTCTCTATATGTTGGATAAAATTACATCTCCAACATCTGATTGTATTTTTGTGTCTAGAAGCCTTCACATAGCTGGGTTTCACATTCCTTGTAGTCAGTTTAGGTTTTTTGCGAAAAGTAATTCGGTGGTTGAGGCCAGGTCAATCTTTGTTGCATATTCCACTACCAGCGTCCACAAAACTGATACTTGTCTTATCTTTTAGAGACCGATGATAGCTTAGAATTTCATCCAGGATAATCGAAATGTTGTTGAACTTATTTTGGGTTTCTTCATCAATAATTATTTTGGACACTCCTTGAATTACACTAACTTTTTTTGAGTGTGAGGCGTCTGATTCTTTCAATCTAATTTGCTTTTGAAGTATATCATTTATAAATTCTGACTCTCTCCAGCACTTCTCAAGTGCATACTTGTTTTCTTCTAGCTCCTTAATTGTTTCTTTTGTGCACACTAATTCTTCTTCTTTAGCTACCATTTTTTTCTTCAAGTCTTCAAGCATATCCTCAATTTTCTCGGTCTGTTTTCCTACTGTTTCAAGTTATTCCTTCAACGCTTTTTTCTCTTTTCTTGATTTCTTCAAATTGTCTAGAGTGTTAACCAAATCACCGTCCCAATCGACACCAGAATTGTCCTCATCTTTAGAATTTGAGATTTCTTTAGAGAAATTGAACTATTTAGACTTTGACAATGCTTATGTAACTTCATCGAAGGAGTGTTTGTTGTTGACAAATTTCTTATTCTCTTTGGATTTAGGAGAAGGCAAGTAAATTCCATTGTATGTCCATTGTTTTGAAGCTTTAGATGAAATGGCAGGAGATCCTTTGGTTGTTGATTTTCCTCCTATCATGTTCTTATCCTGAATCAAATCCATTAACAACACATCTCTTTGACTATCATCATTATCTTCTTTATTTGATACACTATTCTCCTCGGTGTACAATATTTTTTTTTGTCTTAGAAATTTCTTCTTTCTTACATCTTTGTTTTGTTGATACTTGCCTCTTTGTTCTAACTCTTCCTCGCTTTCTCTTTCATGATTTTATTCATATGTGCATTTAGAAGAAAAATGTCCAATTATTCCACATTTGAAACATTTAAAGGTAGTTTTCATTTGTACTTACCTAGTCCTCTCTTCAGTCTCCTCATGAAGTTGGCCTCTTCTTCATCTAACGATTCAATTGTATTTCTACATTTGTTTCTACTGGATTTGGACTCCTCTATTACTTTGAACATAAATTCTTTCCTGGATACATTCTTAGGTTCTGTTCTCATTTAGTATGCTGTGAGAATTCCATACAGTTCATCCTTGTCAGATTGTCCAAATTACTTATGTCTTCTAGAACCGATACTTTTGGACTAAATTCTATGGGTAGAGTTCTCATGATATTTGCACAACATAATTCTATTTAATAGTAGCTCTAATTCTTGCTATGGAGGTAACTATCATGTCCACTCTCAGGAAATATGAGGCAACATCTTCTTCCTCCTTAATTTTGAGAGTTTTAAACTATGGATATTAGTGTTTGCAGTTTGGACTTCTTGACTTTTTCGTCACCTTTATAGATGCTACATAGTTTATGCCATACTTATTTTGCAGTGGGACATTGCATCACCTTGGTGAACTCAACATCGGATAACCTTCCCAATATGGTGTTCTTTGCTTGCGCATTCCATTCATATTGTTTTCTATTTTATGGATCAACTATCATTGAACTGAATGTTGTGTGCTCATCATTTTATTCTAACTCATTTGCAGTTTCAAGAATTCATATTCCTCTTTGACTGATTTCCAAACATCCATGCCAAGTGATTGCAGATAAAATTCCATTATGATTTTCTAGAAAGTATAGTTTGAGCCATCAAATCTTGGAGCCCTGTTGGTAGACAAACCTTCTTGCTTATCCATAGTTGCGTTGGATCTTTTATTCTAGATGTTTGTCTGTTACTGAAGACACCCATTCTGATACCAATTGTTGGTATTACGTTATTACTGAGAAGGGGGGGTGGATCAGTAATTGCGTAAATATATACATTTTCAACTTATGCATATTTTCACAGATTTTCCAGTATTCACAATAATAATCAGAACAACGCATAAATAATTGAGAACAACTGTATATCTATATATATAGGTATGAATAGTTACATTAGTGGGATATTATAGTCTCCAAACATGAGCACCCACTTTTTTCATCTGTTGTCTTGATCCCAAGTACAATCTACGGGCTACTGGCACCAACATGCAACAACCTCTGCGTGAGCACCAACTCATGATCTTTAGGCACTAACTTGAACAAATATCAGTATGTCTGTGAAACTGTGACTTACAGATTCAAGATTCAACCTGTGGAAAATTGTGCTCTTTGGTTGTGGAAGTTATAACTTTCGTTTGTTCTCTAACACCCGCTGGAAGGAGGATACTACTCCTTGAGTTTTATCTGCACCAACATAAGGATGCTACTACACCTTGATTAAGTTTTCCATCACCAACTCTAAAGAGGCTTCTATCCCCTTCTCCTTGCCCTGTCCGACCTCCCTGATATGAAATATGATTGTATATAAGCATTGCAAATAGAGAAATACCTTTTCTTCAATTTTTCACAACTACTATAATATTTTGATCTGTGTTTGCGTATCTGGGTTTAAACAAATAGTTTCACAAAATATGATGTGCGAAAACAACTGTGATCTATGTCTTCTCTGTTGATATATGTTCTACGTATGAATAGAGTTTTTGTCTTAGTCACACTTGTTATTCTACAATCATTTTTTACTGAGCAGTACCTTCACACATCCAAACTATGGGTATCCTTCCTTCCAATGCACTTACTTGTTGTTTGCCTCTAACTATATTACGCACTGCGACTCCGCTACATAAATATACTTTCTGTGATCAATGAGGCATTGATACCCCAAATAAATTCTGAAGCTTATCCAACTATTATTTAATATCTTCATTTTCCACAAGCTTACTTCACCTCATCCATCTCTTGCTCACTGTACACTTGGTGAAGTCCCTTAACTTTGAATGACATCCCACTAGATTACGTCTTTAGCAAGTTAGGAACTGTATCGACATGCCAGTATTTCACAAATAATATTTGTGTATATTATGTCGCACATATGCCAACACCCTTGTGGGAATTTCGTATACATCAATTCGTTTCTTATCTTTCTTTACAAATCTTTGTACCACTTACCAATTACTTTGTGGGAATTTCACACACAATTTTGCTTCTCTTTAATCATAAGTCTCACAACTACTATTTGTGCATTTGTGTTATATTCAATATTCTTCTATGTGTGCATTTGTGACCAATTTCATGGTGGTATAGTTTCTTTCATGTGGATTTGGTCCATCATCAACTCCCACACATCTGACCTTTGATCAACAAATCTGACCTTTGAGATTTGATCAACACCTACATAGTCTTCTAATCTTTGATCTTTTGACATCAATTCCAACACATATTCAACGAAAAGCACACTAGAAACCAAAATGATAACTAGTTGTCCTCACATCAAATATAAACCACACATGTAGATATACTATTGCAAGGTGGAAGCAAGGGAAGGTGACAGGTTTTACACAACTCTAGAAGTAGAATACTCAAACAGTGGACAAAAAAGACTTGTGCATGCATGCAAGTGTCCCAACATGGGGATACTACCTACCTAAGAGTAGACCTAACCCTTACAAGAACATAGTTATATCTTGTTGCACCACAACACTAAGTTCAAAGGAAGAACCTAACAAGTTAAGAATTAATTGCACTTTAACCCTAGAAGAACACTAAGAAGAGGCAACCACGAGTATCACAACTTGAAACCCTACTCTTAAAAAATTGCTGATAAACTAGAAGAATACTTTGGTGTAGATGGGGGCAACATAATGAAAGTAGTAAAATAGTTAGGACACATGCATACAAATTGTTACAATATAAATTATAAGCTCACAAAAAACTACTAAAATTGGAACCTTGCAATATACCAACCTTATTATGTCCATAACACCTCAAAATAAGGACATTGCCAAACAAACACACATAATAATAGAAGATACAAACCCTTTTTGAGTGAAATACAAGGATAAAGACCTTCATAATCGAGCAACAAAGACATTAATAAAATTCTAAAAATATACTAACTGGGATATCGTGGGAAATACATACCATATTATAAATATAGCCAAAGCATACTTTTGCAAATAAAGGACTATGTCACCTTCACTAAGAATGGAATACATTATGTACAAAATCGCTGAAAAATCTAAAAAATAAGTTTTTCCACACCTTGAGAATGACAAAGAGCCAAAAGACAAGAATCCTTTTTGAGGGGAAACCTCCTTTTACAATATATCAAATGCAAAAGACGAGATGCTTATTCAAATGAATCTCCTTTATTTATAAATAGGAGATAAAGAGAGATAAAAAGGGCAAGACATATCCTATACTTTAGAATAACCTAACTATAAATACTATACCAATAATGAAAGAGGGTTAGGAGCTTAACAATTCGACAATAAACCACTAAAAATGGAACCCTGTTATGACTAGAACACCTCAAACACTGGGCACTACCACACAAACACAAGGAATAATAAAAGATCCAAAACTTTTGTTGAGAGAAATACAACAATGTCACGTACCCATACCCCATTATCATGCGGAATTAAAAATTTCATTGAGAACCTTTACTGTTCATTGAAACACAAGGCATGGCCACAAACCACTTCTCAACATTTCCAACACTGTCACGCTCCCTCCCGTCTTCCATTGATTAGTTCGATGATATGCAAGGAAATATCTTAGAGGATATCAGATGACAAAGAGAAATAATGACAAAATCCAAGGATCACGAAGGGTTCTGCATCCGAAATCAAATCAACGGCTCAGAATCCACCCGCAAAAATTAACGGTGCGAAAAGCCCGAGTTGCGGGATAAAAAAGTTACGAAAATTGCAATCCCAAGTCCTGCATCTAGCATCTCGCATCGAAAATAGATCAAGGATGGAGAATCATCCCGCAAGAATCGACGATGTGGAAAACTTGAGTTGCGAGAGTGTGAAATTTGGAAATCATTATACCGCGATCCCGCATCCCGCAAGTTGCGGAATGAAAAATTGTAGAAAGCCATAATTCACAAAAAGACATCTCCGCATCCTACATCCCAGATGTTGCAGAAAGGAAATCGTGGAAAGGAATTTGCAGAGGTCCGAGTCTACCAAAGGATGTCTTCCGCATCCCGCATTGCGCCTGTAGAATAAACCATTGTGCAAGAAGGTTTCTACTTGAATTTCGACGTGCTAATCGAAGTCTTTGAATAGAATTGGCCATCCAGGAAAACATCAATATGACATTCCAACCCTGCAACTTAGTTTTAACAATGCATTGAAGGAAACATACATAGATGCCTATAATTGGAGTTATTCAAAGGAACAATTCATCAATTCAACACATCCAACATGTTCATCATATTCTATCAAGCAATTACAATGCAAGAAATACAATTGCAGATATTAACATAGAAAATAACACTTATGTTGAGAATAACTTATCCTGCAACCAGCTATGTCGCTGCAACGTTCCACCCAATCATAGGCCAGTGCGCTCATCAATCTCTCAGCAACATTGCCACCCCCGAGCTGGGCATGATTTCCTCAAGGAATAAGGGAACACTAGCAGACTCATACATAGCTAAGGGTGCAACACAACTTAGCCAAGCCAACACAGTTGGGTTTATCAGGCTTCTAAGGAAACAACCAATAGATGGGTTTCACAGGTCGCTTAGCCAAGCCATCTCACAGTTGGGTTTCACAGAATATTCACAGTTGGGCCAACATTCACCTGAAGGACCAGTCAATCCAATAGATGGGTTTATCAAACTATACACAGTCAAGCCATCTCACTGTTGGGTTTATCAAGTTACCTAGCCAAGCCAACATTCACAGTTGGGTTTATCAGACTGTCCAACCAAAGGTTATTCACAAGGTCAAACACAACAAGACACAACCAAGCCAACATATGGGTTTATCATGTTTCTAAGCCAATGGGCAGGAAGAACTGCTAAGCTAGTGAGCTCATCTATAGAGCTAAGAACACCTTCATAAGACCTATCTGACCTGGCTTCCCCACTACCTACACACCCAACACAAGGAAGTGTCCCCTTCTCTGCTCCATAGTCCCTCAGGCTACACCTTCCCTTCTAGTGCTCTTTAGGATGTGCATAGCAGGTTCACCAGCCACTCTTATCTTATTGTGAGGTTCCACACTAGGTTTATCAAGCACATTCTATGTCTCTCCCATTCATAAGTCTTGTACATAGTTTAGACCTGAACCAGGGTGCACAACCCAACAACCACAGGGATACTCAACAGCACCTACTTCACTCTGGAACACTAGTAACAGGGTCTCATACACTCTGTAGTTCAGGATAACGTTGCAACACAACAATCACAGTATTTCCACGGGAAAATAAAACTTGCAGAACGCGAAGGATACACACAGGAAGAGCTCCGCTACTGAAGAGATTTTCCCTGCCATGAATGGAGAATGATGGTGAATGAGCCAGGTGTCTCGCATCTCCCATGGCATGAATCCAAAACGAAGATGTGATGCGTGAGCAAAATTGGCATACAGTTTTGGTGTTTTCTTGCCCATGGAAGCAAAATAGGACATTCGAAATTGGGTGCTCTACCAAATTCAAATTTTCCCATACTCTTCCCCTTCCATGCAATAACTACCTCAACCACCTTCTCTCAGAATAAATGGTTGGGAATAAAGTCAAGAAGAAGGGTAGTTGACAGTTTTAATGGGATTTCCCCATGACACATGGATTTTCCCAAACTGGTTCAAGGTTAACATTCCCTCCCCCTCATTGTTAGGAAAATCATGCAAATATGTTTTCCATCCTTGGGGGTATAACAAGGTTTACCAAAGGTGTTGGGACTGGTGTGATAGGAATTAGTAAGTTGTGAGGTACAGAAAGGTGGTGGGGAGTCACGAAATTCAGAGATGAAGGCTGATTTTTTTCAGAAGTAGTGGGGGATGAAGGTTAGAAGGGAAATTGCCTTGTGACAATGAGATTCGACAAGTATTTATCAGCAACAAATGTAAGGCACTCGGGGTCTGGTAGGTACAAGAAATCTCTGTCTAGAGGATTTGCAGTCTGGGGTGACCAGGCAATGCGGGGAAAGTCAAACACGGAGGTGTCAGATGCTAGGTCAGAGAGGCTAGATTCAGATTTAGTTTTAGGCAAGTCTATCCCACACTCCTCATTACAACGTTCATATTTATTGCTAACAAAAATAACACTATTAGTGGGAAAAGAAAAATTCCCGACTAACCTCTACAGCCTGTTGGCCCTTCGGATCAAAATTTCAGGATCAAAGAATTCTTGGAAGGATTCTGCATCAAGATTCCTTCTCGTATGGGTTCTTCTGGTCACCAGTATTTCCCAGTGGAGTCACTTTCACAGTTTCGTTGAGTCTCCAGAGCATGCACAACCAATTGTGTGTATAGGACCGGATGCTCAACCGGGTCATAGAACTGAAACAATGCCATTTTTTTCTTGAGGAGATAATAGCAATTAGGCTCCTTGATAAAAACGCCAAGATGTTAGCACACTGCAATTTTTTGTGGTTGCTGCAGGAAGTCACAGGGGTAACCATTTCAAAAAAATTTAAATTGTATTCTAGCCAATACAGTCAGAGAGGGCTCTCTCTTATCACATAGGAAAGAAACACATATATATAAAGCTTTGGATAGCTCGCAGAAGGATAGATTTCTGATGGTAACAAGGCGTTGATAGATTTTAAAAAATGGCAGAACAGACAGACAGGAAAATCCTTGGGCAATGGATTCAGATCCCGAATCAATCAAGGGTATTATATCAAAAATGAGAAAGGGAATTTCCTTTATATTCTGAG
Organism: Pseudotsuga menziesii; assembly: GCA_001517045.1. NCBI lineage: Eukaryota > Viridiplantae > Streptophyta > Pinopsida > Pinales > Pinaceae > Pseudotsuga > Pseudotsuga menziesii. Next base: position 6,430 of record LPNX010253351.1, on the reverse strand, counting down.
GCAAAATAAGCATCACAGGAATTCAAATATCTTGAAAGGGTGGTAATGGGAAAAGGAGAAAAATCCCAGTGAAACAAGAGGCACCTATCTATGGATGAATCTCTTGCACCACCTTTAGTAGAATAAACAACAAAGGCTGGTATTTGCAGTGGAGCATAGGAGATGAATTCCAAATAATTTACCAAAACACAATAACAAATGCAGCGTCTGTTACAAGGAGCACTTAACTGGGGGTGAATTCCTTGTATACTAATATAGAGAACATTAGTAAAAACACACAAAAATGAAAGTGATAAAAAAGAAACACAAACTTAATGAAACCATCGTGATGAATCTCAGAAACGCAAGAGCATATTTCTCATTAATACTTCCAAGAGAGTTACAGAGATAAAACGAGAGCATAATGATTTCTGAATTAAAATTCCAACCTTTTCCTCATCAATTGAGGTCTTATTTATAATGCCATGGCTCTCGGGACCAACCCCGAAATAGAGCCCTATTCTGTTACAAAAACAGGGAATCAAATCCTGGATCATCATTCAAATCCTAATAGCTTTCTGAGGTGGCAGACCCACCATGATTTTTTACTCAAAATCGGCCTTACAGTACAGTAGCCACGCTGGACCCAAAATGACAACACAAAATAAGAGATGCGCGCTCACTTGCTCTGATGGTGACACCCAATATCTTCCTAATGGTTTCAGTTCCTCAGGCATGATCTACATCACTGAATCTTTCCCACACTTCAACTGAGCTTCACATCTGTGCTAACCCTTTTCCCTCGAGCACCTTGTGTTGCGCGGCATTGCTTATGACCGTAGATATTATCCGTGTAGATATTAGCCATCACCTGCTGTGGTCCTTTACATGATTTCGTGATCGTTACCCTATCTAACCTCCGAGTACCTTTCATCGATGAAGATGCTATATGCTATTGATCTAGGCCACATCAGATCTTTGCCATTGAGAGATACAGGACCCCTAAGCATGTCACAAAGGCCTCCTTCGTTAACCATGATGTACTTTCACTACATGAAACCCGTTACCACCGTAGATCTCATGCACTATCAAATATTGGTCATCCATATGCGTGGGCTCTATTATCCCTTCGCAGTGCTCTATCCTACTAACCGCCGCGCATGTTATCGCTGCGAATTGCATTCCCATCATAGATCATGATCTTTGGAGGATTGCAACCATCGATGTTTGATGAGAGGTACATATTTAGTGGTCCTCTATATTTTCATAGACCATGTATCTCCCTATCGGCGAAAATTTTCCCCACCATCGATCTATCTTGGCCATGTGCTCGTGTTGTTGATTTTTTGGGCCTTGCTCTTCGATTTCGCCTGTCCACCTTGTCATTCCTTCAGCTCGGGATGAGACCAATCCCATATGCTGGTTCCTTTCAAAATCTTAGCACTAGTGTGAGCCAGGTGCTAACAGGGATAATATTGGAACATCAAAATATAATATGGGAAAAGGGGGTCCAAGGAGTCTACAGAGGGACACAGAAGGCCATAAATATGTGATCAACCAGGTGTGGTAAAATCAACTATAACCACTAGGTATCAACTTTAATTATTCAATTACAATGGTTTATTTAGTACTTTTTATTGTAATAATTATATTAGAACCATACTTATAGTTTCAATACTATTAATGATTAAGCTACACATAATATAGAAACACACATGCTCTTAGATCACATGGTTATGATTGGAATGATTACCTTTTATGACCGATGTTTCCTTAATTAGTAAGGTTTTAAAATACTAATTATATGTAAATCATACTCATAACAGTAATTAGAAGACTCCAATTTAATTGGAATAGATGAGCTTGTAATACCATTGGTTATGATGAGATAAATGATAGAGCTTAAACTAGATATGATTATCCATAGTGAATGCCCTATGTTAAACACCACTTATGAAGCTCACTAGTATTAGCAACCATGACTCTGAATCAGAGAAACCATGTATGTTTATATTGGAATCAAGCATGGTTACAACAAGAACTAGTAAATATTCTAAACTAACCAGTATTTATAGGAGTAATTTGTTTCCATAATAATTTACTACTTATACCTGCTTCAAAAAGAATTAGACCTATGAACTAGTATTTTTATTTTAAATATCGATAGTTTTTGGATATCTGACGAACAAACCCACTGTATCCAACGAGTATGCGATACCATCGGCGATAAATCTTGTTGGTTATTCTCTTTTACGTCGTTGGATATTCGACTTAATTCCCCATATTTTTCGACAGTGATGCAATACATCTGACGCTAAATTTCGTCGGATATCATTACTTCCTCATAGGGTTAAGGGTCGAATATCCAACAAACAAGTGTCACATATCTGACAGGGTTGTCATCCGATATAATTCCTTCTAAATATGATTGTGGGTCAAATATCTGACAATTATTTCATAGAATATCCGAAAAATACCTCCGTATAAAATCCGACATGTAGTTGTCACATTTATGACATTTATATTAATATATATATGGTCACAAAATTCGACCATTTATTGTTGAAAAGACGACGAGACCATATGTCTGTTGGAGATCCGATGAGAATCAATCGACGTTTCTAAAAGTCGAGGCTTGTCGGATGTTTGATAGATGGATGTCGAAAATTAGACCTATGTGCTATCATATTTTGGGTTCAGATTTTGTTGTGACACCATGAACCTTGCCTTGTGTTTTCAATGGTACCATCGACAACATGCTTGATCTTGTAGATTCACTTCGAAGTCATGACAGACTTTCCTTTCGGTCTTGGAACTATATCCCATACATCATTCTTCATATTCGATTGATACTCCTCGATCATGGCATCCTTCCATTCTTTCTTTTTCTGCAGCCTCTTTGTAGTTGGAAATTTGTTTGTCAATGATGTCACATAGTAGGGCCACATAACTGTTGTATGGTTTAGGTATTTTCCTTTATCTATGCATCCCATTTGGAGTTCCATATATTTCTACATCTTTTAATAGATCTCATGCCCATGTTGGTTTTCTCTTGTGGGATTTCCTCTCATGAAGTGATTCTACATGCTCTTATGGTTCTGCCATGTTGTGATCTTCATGGTCTTCTGGAATTGTTTCTTCTAATGCCATATATTGGACTCTTATTGCTTCAGGTTCTTCAACTTCTACAATTGGTAGTTTTCTAGATTTGGAGTATATGCTGAGTCTTTGTCGAATTTTACGTCTCTTTTGATGTCGACCTTCTTGAATCCTAGGAAGTATATTCGGTAGTCCTTTGAAGTGTCACTGTATCTTACGAATATCCTCTTCCTACCTAAAGGATCGAGCTTGGTCCTCTTTTCCTTTGGAATGTGTGTGTACACTTGGAAACTAAATATTCTGAGATGGATGAATTATGGTTTCTCTCTTGAGAAATCCTCTTCAAGGGTCTTGTTATCGATTACTTGGTGAGGAGTAAAGTTATGTACATACACAACTGTCCTTGCTGCTTCTACCTAGAAATGCACCAAAAGATCCTGGTCATGTAGCATTGCTTTCGTTGCTTCCATTATTATTCTGCAATGCCATTCTACTGAGGATTATATGGAGTGCTCAACTCCCTCTTAATCCCATATTCTCTAGAGAT
>LPNX010253337.1:8308-38759 GCA_001517045.1 Pseudotsuga menziesii | reverse complement strand
AGTCTCCACCTCCATATTATCCGCCGCAGCCCGCTCCTGCACCTGCGCAGACTCAGAATCCACCTACTACCCAAGGGCAGGTTTACGCCCAAGAAAACCCGCCGCTAAACCAGGGCCAACAAAACTACAACAGAGGCCGCAACCGTGGGAACAACCAATAGACCGAGCAAGCTAGTCAACACCCTAATCACCCCGCTAACCATAACGCGGCCCCTACCAACCAAAACCCTGATCGCCCGCCCAAGCAGGCTAAAAACCCTAATTTGCGAACCAACTTTCCTTGTTCTGTTTGCGGGGTCTACGGCCACTACACACATTTTTGTCCACTTATGGAGCGAGTTCAACAACTTTTGGCTGCTGATAGACTACGCCCAGGACAGGCGGCTCCTCAAGCACGACCCAATCCCCCACAACCTCAGCAGCCACCTTTGGTGCTACAAAACCCCTTACCAAACCAAGGCTTAGTGAACACTGAACCATTGGCTCCACCTCCAGCTAATGCGCCCATCCAACAAATCACTTACGCGGCTCCTGATCAACCCATATTTGACTCAGGTACCCACCATCTGTTGATGATGTCCTCCGATGAGGTCAACCTCCAGACTTGGCGGAACCAATATGGCTCCACCTCGGAAGCCCCTCCTGCCAATAACCCCGCTAACGCTCATCCCACTGATCAAGCGTTACGTATACCTCCACCTCCACTAGATGGAGCTCCCAAAATAGCCCGTTTTCCACTTCGCCGTATCAACAACAACCCCAATGCGCGGGCTACGTCCAACTACAGCATTGTTGATGATCTAGCCCAATCCCCCGCATCCATGTCTGCGTTAGAAGTCTTAAAAAACTGCCCTTCACAGCGTAAGACTTTACTCTCAGCCATTGGAGCTATCGATCCGAACGATTCACAGTTAATGGCATTTGATTTGGACCAATCCGAACCCCGCATGCCTTCCAATTTATCATTTCAAGTTTCTGTCTCCATACGGAATTTTGTCGTCCATCGATGCATTATTGATGAAGGTGCCTCTACATGTGTCATGCCCACCTCCATCTGGCAGAAAATGGGATCCCCCCCCTCTCCAGCAGTCCTCTACTGCGTTACGAGCCTATGACGGCCGTTCAGCTCAGCCACAAGGCCTATTGACCAATGTCCCCCTCCAGCTGGCTGGAAAAACCGTCCTAATCAACATTGAGGTCATCAATGCACAGCTTGATTATAACCTTTTACTTGGCCGCAGCTACATGTATGCCATGCGGGCAGTCGATTCTACCATTTTTTGTATCATGATGTTCCCCCATGAGGGACGCGTGGTCACGGTTGACCAACTTACTTACCACGATCCCAATGTCCCTGCGGCGCCCGAAAATGTTCTCCCCATGGTGGAACAACCTATCTCGGGTGCCACCAACACAGTCGTTTCTTCTATAGGGCCCGTACTCCCCATGGTTGAACAACCTATTTCGGATGCCACCACCTCATTCATATCTTCAGTAGGTCCCAGATTTTACTCAGATGCGCCAATGACCTCAACCTTCCCATCTATTCCACCCCCATCTCCTACCACCGAAGTATCCGATCTATGTACCCTGTCCCACATCACGCGAACTCCTACCAGTCAACCGCCCTTGTTGCCTCAAACCCCTTTGGTACCTAGTCACATTGGTGCTACACCCATCCATACCATTCCTTTCCTCTTCCCTCCCTCAGGAGTAGTAAGCGCCCCAGTCATGGCTACACTTAGCCTTCCTGGGTTAACCTTAGGACTACCCGTTTGGTATCTTTCACCTCCCGTCCCCCCGCCGACACCAAATGTCGTCCTGCAACAAGTGCAACCCATTGCCACTACTCGTCAACCACCTCCCGGTATCACTACCCTGTCGTCCTCCGCACAACCTCCCCCTCCTCTTACCAAACCCACTGGGGGCAGAGGTCCCCAACCTTACACTGCTGTCCCACCTGCTAAGACAGCAAAAAACCCCCTTTGTGTTTCGTGCTCCTCCCAAATGCGCGCTATGCGATGAGTTGGGCCATGCGACTCACCTATGTCCTCAGTTACCAGCATTAAAGAAGTACATGCAAATGCTCGACGATGACCCCACCATCCCGGTTGTCCATCTAGATCCAACCCCTACGCCTCGCGACAAATCCCTGCGCACTAACCACTCCTGTGCCTTATGCGATGTTTACGGGCATTAATCCCATCACTGTCCCGATCTCCCCGAGTACAGACTAGCTCTCTTTGATATGAACAATCCAGAACTTGAGACAGCACCACTCATTATTGAGGAAATCCATTCCCCGGTCTCTTCCCCTTCCGAAGAGGTTAATACCACTCTCTTTGAGATAAAAAATCTGGATCTCGAGATGGCCCGCCTCACCATTAAGGAAATCCATTTCCCGGTATCTCCCCCTTCCGGAACGGTCAATCCCGTTCTTTTTGAGATGAACCATTTAGATCTTGAAAATACATCACCCACCATTGTGGAGATCCACCCCCCGAACTCTCCCTCTTTCCAAGAGATTAATACCATATATATGATCTCTTCTGTCACTACACCCCCATCAATCGATTTGACGACCCAAAAATTCCGTACGGATGAAGAAATTCTCGAAGCTCTCACTGCCCCAGATTATCCTTGGGATGACATGCACCATCGTTCCTACTTCCTCCCAGATAAATCTTCCTCTAACACTGCTACCCAATTTATAGTCGAGTCCAAAGACTTCCTTCCCCCCAAGGTTGACTGGTTCAAGGACCCGATTCCTGCTCCTGACGCCTTCGAAGAGGGTAACATGGCCAACATCTCACCTGTCATCAAAATTGATATCGCTGCCCCCGGAGGCACCCCCAAACTCATCGCTTTAGGTGCATCTTGCATTGAGCACGAGATCGAGGAGTACAAAACACTCTTCAAAGAATTTTGTGATGTCTTTGCCTGGTCCTATACCGAAATGCCTGGTCTTGACCCTGCCATTATAGAGCACCACATTGAAACATGGCCTGACGTACCCCCCGTTCATCAGAAACAGCGTCCTATTCATCCCTCAAAACTCCCAGCTGTCAAAGCAGAGATTGAGAAGCTTCGCACGGCAGGATTCATTTATCCTATTGCCTATACCACCTGGGTTTCAAAACCTGTTCCTGTCAACAAGAAACAAGGCACCATCCGAGTATGCACTGACTTCCAAGACTTAAACCATGCCTGTCCCAAAGACAATTTTCCCACACCATTCATTGACCAGCTCATTGATGCGTGTGCGGGGCATGAAGTCCTCTCGTTCATGGACGGTTTTTCCGGCTACAATCAGATCCAAATCCGAAAGGAAGACCAGTACAAAACAGCTTTTACTACCCCATGGGGCACCTTTGCCTATCGCGTCATGCCTTTCGGCCTAAAAAATGCTGGTGCCACATTCCAGCGGGCCATGACCTATTGTTTTCATGATTTGGTCCATATCCTGCTTGTCTACCTTGATGACCTTACAGCTCGTTCCCGAAAACGATCAGACCACCTTAATGACCTTCGGCAAGTTTTTCTGCGTTGTCGCAAATATCATATCCGCTTGAACCCACACAAGTGTGTCTTTTGCATTCCGGCAGGCGAATTATTAGGTTTCATCATTTCCCAGAAAGGAATTACTGTTAATCCCCTAAAAGTCCAAGCCATCTTAGACCTTCCTTCTCCTCGAACGCTCCGACAACTCCGAAGTCTGCAAGGGCGATCCAATTTTCTTCGACGCTTCGTTCCTGATTACGCCACAACCGTCCACGGTTTCTTGCGCCTGCTCCATACCCACGTACCCTTTGTCTGGGATGCACAAGTAGAAGCTGCATTCGAAGACCTCAAGAAAGCTCTCACACAAGCCCCCTTGATCTCCCCTCCGGATTTCTCTAAAGATTTCATCCTCTACGTCTCGGCATCTGAACATGCAGTGTCCGGAGTCTTGATTCAAGAAGATACCTCACACCAAGAACACGTCATTTACTACGTCAGCCAGACCTTGTCTGGCCCACCCCTACGTTACCCATATGAGGAGAGACTAGCCTTAGCCGTGGTATTTTTCGTCCAAAAATTGAGACACTACATTTTACTTAGTCATACCACAGTTGTCGCCGATTCTAACCCCATGGTATATCTCTTAAATCGACGTCTCCTGCAAGGTCGTGTGGCTAAATGGGTCATTATCCTCCACGAATATGACCTCACATTCCGAACACCTAAGAGCACTAAAGCCCTTGCGCTTTCCCAGCTCATAACTGATTTCCCATCCTTCATCCCAGCCCCACCTATCTCCGAGGAGTTACCCGATAATCACTTGTTCACCATCTCATCCGAAGACCCGTGGTACGGTGATATATTGTTATACCTGCGCACGCAAAAGTTCCGACCCACCGTCACTCGTAATGAACGTCATTGTATCCGTCATCAAGCCTCTCGCTACCTCCTCATCGGAGACGTCCTTTACCGACGAGGAATCGACACGATTCTTCGTCGTTTCCTTACACACGAGGAAGCTGAACAGGTCCTTAATGATTGTCATAGCGGTGCCTGCGGCGGCCATTTCTCAGGAATGGCCACTGCCCAAAAGGTCGTCCGTGCCGGATACTTCTGGCCTACACTTTTCACTGACTGCATCACTGCGGTCAAGCATTGCCATAACTGCCAACTTTTTGCCCCCAAAGCCAGGACACCACCTGCTCCGTTACACCCAGTCGTCACCGTTGGTCCCTTTTGTAAGTGGGCCATCGACTTCATGGAGTGTAGACCCACATATGCGAACAGCCATAAGTACATTGTTGTTGCCGTCGATTACTTCACCAAATGGGCAGAAGCCATGCCCACCTTCAACTGCACCGCTGAGACTGCTGCCCGTTTCTTTTTCAACCATGTCATCACTTGATTTGGGGTCCCTAAATAGTTAGTCTCCGACCATGGATCACACTTTGAAGATTTCGTTTGGCGTGAATTATCCACCTTCCTCAAATTTCAACACCAGTTTTCCTCGGCTTACTACCCTCAAGGGAATGGTCAAGTCGAAGCTGTTAACAAAATCCTCAAAACCATACTCCAACGTACTGTTGATCGGCATAAGTCCAATTGGCACCATATGCTATTCCCTGCCTTATGGGCTTATCGTACCTCCACCAAAACCGCCACCGGTTTTACCCCGTTTCATTTAGTTCACGGTGTAGAGTCTGTCCTCCCCATCGAGTGTCAGATACCTGCCTTACACATCGCCGTTGAGCTTCTACCCGATACCTCCCCCCTTGAGCACCGTCTTTTATCCCTCAAACAAGCCAATGAAGATCATCGTGCCACCCTACAAAACATCGAGGCTGCCAAAATCCGCTCCCAAGCCAGTTATGATAAACATGTTCACCCCCAAACTTTCCACAAGGGGGACCTCGTCCTCGCCTATGACCAAGCCAACGACAAAAAAGGTAAAGGAAAGTTCGAATCCATGTGGCAAGGCCCTTACATTGTGCAGAATTGCCTCGGCAAGGGGGCATACGTGTTAGCTAACTCTGACGGTCAACCTTTACGCAACCCCCGGAATGGGTTGTACCTTAAACGTTTTTACCCATAACTGGAACCGCGACCTCATTGGTCCGCATTGTACAGTTTGCTCCCTTTGTGTTTTTTACCTTTTTACCATAATCTCACATTCATCGTTTGTTGCATGCCCACAGATGGACCATTTTCCACCTCATTACATTGGCTTCGCTGATGGCGCAAGCCGCTGGTCTCCCAACCTGGCTTCTGCAGCATGGGTCTTGTATTCCCCTTCCGACGACCTGATTCAGCTTGACGGAACCTGTATAGGCGCTGCTACCAATAACCAGGCGGAGTATGATGCTGTGATCGGTCTCCTGACTGCTGCCCTCTAGATGGGCATACGTCACCTCCATGTGTTCTTGGACTCCCAGCTCCTTGTCTCCCAGATCAACAACTGCTACCAGGTGTGCGATCCTTGCCTATTTAGAAAATTCCTGCGTACAAAACAACTTAGCCGACAGTTTGAATCCATTACATTCACACATGTCCCAAGAGCTCAAAATAGTGTTGCAGATCAAATGGCTAATAATGTCCTCGATTGGCATATCAATCATACCATATAACACCTCCATCAAGCATCTCATCCAACCATATAAAAAAAAAAAAGACTGCATTACATCAACATTTGCATCCATACACATAAACCATAAATATCCACAGGGCATCCACGTGCCTAATCATACATACATCATATTGCATCACATAAAATTCACAGGGGGCATCCACGTGCCCAAAACCCTAGACTACTTGCATCCATGTGCAATACAAACACATCAAATATCATAAAGCGCATCCATGTGCGTACAACCAAGCCAATATCACAACAAAAAGTGCATCCACGTGCATAAATATATACATCTCCAAAAATACATGTTACACGACTATACATGTCCTGAGTACCCCCATACTCAGCTATACAAAAAATATATATACATCCATCCAGCCTCATATACTACAAGCCGTAGCTACAAAAAATCAGGGAGAGTCCCCTGCTCTCCCTAGTGGGAATCATACCCTGGATCACTATCCATGTCAGCAGCCTCTGACTCCTCCCCCTGCTCCTCCTCCGACGAGTCCTCATCTCGCCTGAGCCTCGGTGCCCGTGCCCGTGCCCTCTCCGCCAAGAGAGCCACCCGGATCGCTATCCCTCTGAAATCCCGAGGCGCTTGCCTACAATCCCGAATCACATCTCGAGGAAGGTCCTCCCACCCCGCATCACTCACTCCCGTCAGCAACCGGCCTAGCAACACCCGTACAGACTCCAGTGCCCCATCCGCGTCTCGCCGATGCACCTCACCTCGCCCAGGTAGAGCTGGCATGGCCACAACCCCTCTACGGGGCACATGATCTCGCGGCGGCCTCGGACCCACATCTGCAAACACCCAGTTGTCAGTCACCATATATCAACCATATATCATATATAACATAAAAAACTGGACAAAACAATTAAAATCATACATACCGTCTGGACCCCATGCCTGTCCAGGTGGCCATGGCGCATCTCGATCCCCTGTGTAGTCCATGTCTCTGTAAGGATAGTCCTCCAGCCCCAGTGGTAGCTGAAGCCACTGCATATACAGCTCCCGAGTGAAATACCGCCCAACGTCCCTGCCACCCCGGCGGCACATCATCTCTCCCCACCGGATCATCTGAGGCTCCCTCAAGCCTCCCTCTCTGACCGACACCCGCGGCCGTAGTGTGGGCACCCTCTCCATGAAGAATGCCACTAGAAAGGAACCAAAACAGAATCCCTTGCTAGCTTCCTTCGCTGCGGTCAGCTGTCACTGCACGCAGGTCAGGAACATCTGGCCCCATGCATAGTAAGTCCCAGCCAGTACTCGATCTACGATCTGCATCTGACCCCCAGACACCTTTTCAGGTGACTGGGATCCCAAAATCCATACCACACAGGCTGCCATCGCACGAACTGCTGGCTCCTGTAAATCATGAATCCGGAGTGCATTCCTATGCCCCCTCGCGTCTGCCCTGCCAAACCGCACTGCTAGGTCATCTATATCCAGATCCGCGGAGACCCGCGGCTGTGTGTCTGTTACCCTCCCCAGGCAGGGCAACCCCATCATGAAATAAACATCAATCAGGGTGAGGTCCACCCTCTCTCCCTGAACTTGAAAGGCCTGTGTCTCTGGCTCCCAGAAATCGATCAATCGGTTCAGCAGCAACCCTGCTGACCGTATCATCGGGATCTCCGCGAACTTCAGTAGTCCGAAGAGCCCCAGCATGCTCCGCACCTGACGGTAATCCCGGATGGCCGTCACAAGGTCCTCTGGCATCCCCCTCTCCCGCCATACCACCCGTGGCATCCTGCAAATCACACAAAGATGTCTCATTAGGCTCATGTCCAAATAACAGACCTGCCCCACCCATCCATAAACCATAAGAGTCGCGGTCCAGACCGCGGCTATCAAGCCCGACAGCCATGGTCCAGACCGCGGCTGTCAAGCCCGACAGCCGCGGTCCAGATCGCGGCTGTCAAGCCCGACAGCCGCGGTCCAGACCGCGGCTGTCAAGCCCGACAGTCGCGGTCCAGACCGCGGCTGTCAAGCCCGACAGTCGCGGTCTCTGACCGCGGCTGTCCTGGTCAAACTCGCGGTTGGAGACCACGGTTTTGACCACTAAAACCACGTTCTAACCCTATCGACCGTACAATATCCTCCCCTGGGGGCCCACCAACCCTCCCAACCCAAAAAACAAAACAGGTGTCAGTTTAACGGAATACCTGGCTCTCCCGAATATCGAATCCACCGGTCAGATCGTCCAAAAATCACACGCAAGCTCTGGTTCACTCCGATCGCAAATCAACCTCGAATAGTACAAATGACATGTCATGTTGGGCCCACTTACTATTTATAGTCCGTCGACTTTGCTCTTGTTTTGACCATTCTGGACCCATACGGAGTCCGTTTTCCGAACCATTTCCACCATTGGAATCAGCACGATGAGATCATCCCAATGGTCACCTCGTTGCATCTTTTTGACTACATCATTTTTTGCCCATTTTTTAGACACCAAGAGTTGCCTCGATTTGCGTGCCACTTGGGCCGCTCTCCGTTTTTAACACTTTTTATATCACCGGATTCATTTTTCCGAGCTCGTGATGATGCTTGAGACCATTTCTCGCTCTCACGTAATACAAATATAACAGTGCGTCCCTACACCTTGCCGCATTGATTTGCGCGCCACATCGGTTGTCATCCAATTTTTTTTACATGAGCCATCCACTCCTGTCATACTGCACATGTCTCATTATTTTGACACCATTCATTCACCCTGCAAGGAGGCCCATCAGTGTTCCCCCCTAACCTCAGTTCTTGTCCTCATACATGTTCCTTCATCGAACACTTCCTCCTTGCCTGACCATTCCCTCAATACAGAGTCTTCTTATTTGCTTTCAGACTCCTTAAAATTGAAAGCAACCATGAGCATGTACGGTCGTGGGCTCGTAAAATCCACACGACAGTATCATTCCATTACTTCAGAGTCTTCTTATTTGCTTTCAGACTCCTTAAAATTGAAAGCAACCACGAGCATGAACTGTCATGGGCTCGTAAAAGCCACACGACAGTACCATTCCATCAATTCAGAGTCTTCTTATTTGCTTTCAGACTCCTTAAAATTGAAAGCAACCACGAGCATGAACTATCCTGGGCTTGTAAAATCCATAGGACAGTACCATTTTTTCCCCCGCGTCTCTTGGCGTGATGATCAATCCTCTCGGCAGCACCCCAGATAAGGTCGCCTTTGTTCAGAGTATTCTGCAGTCTCCCATCATTTTACCACAGCTTCAGTTTACCTCAGCCCAGTCACCCTCAGATCCTATATAGCTATGATCCCTTTACCCCCAGTCAATTTCATATGATTCCCGATCATCCCCGCCATCATACTCTGAACAAAGGAATTTTGAGTCCACCCACTCTACTTGCCCAGTTAGTCCCACCAGTTTATCACTCTTGTCTTCAGTACTATCACAGTTCGTTTTTTCACCTCGCGCTCCTGTCAAGGAAACATCATTGCCTTGATAGTTGCAGGTCTCCCTCTGTCGACGAAAGCTCCTCTATTCCAGAGGATAGACCCAGAGGCCCCTACGCCTTGGACCCATCACCATCTGTGGTGAGTGCCTACGGACCATTTTGAGAGGAATCATCATTGCCTCTCTGAATAGTTGTTTCTCACATGCTCGACTTCAGCACCTTAATCACATCGTTGAGAATCGCGCAGGATGTATATCCCTTCCAGTATGTGTCGAAGACCCCGGATTTCCCTCGACTCTAGCACATTGGTGAGTCACTTCGGAACGCCCAGTTATATGTTCCCGTGGATGTCCGGGCTGCGTTGGCAATTGTATTCGGAAGCCATTCAGTTCTATGCTTCTTTGAGTACCCAGTTCAGTTCCAGATCAGTGTACCATTACGAGTGTGACCCTTGTCACTCTGATCCAGCAGCGCATCAGTTCCTTCAGAACCACATTCAATAGCACTGCTACCATTCCAGTGTATCAGTTTTTTTCAGCTCAGACATGATCAGCTCAGACATGGTCAGCTCAGCAGTATGTTCCAGATTTGTGTCCCTTCCGGACCCTCATGATATGCACAGTGATTATCTACTACAGGTCCTTCATTTTGGGCCTCACAGTGATTTTTATGTATCTTGATACGAGCATGGGAATGCCCGCCTCATCCATCTATTGAGATTCTTCCTCATTCAGTATTTGAGGACATGTATATGTTAAGGTCCCCATCTTTTGGACCTCATTGTTATTACTATGCTATATCCTGATACGAGCATGGGAATGCCCGCCTCGGTCAGATGATCAGATGATTCCTCATCCATTATTGAGGTTATGTACTTTTCAGTCCTTGCAGGTGGTTCGAGATCGGTGTTCCGGACTTCAACTGCTTCTTTCTTTTCTCCACACCCCAGGAAAACCAAATATGACTTATGATGTCCATCGGCCATACGATGAGCTCCTTCCCTCGCACATTAGGGGGCAATCTGTTATCACCTAAAAATGGTTCACTACCTCATCTGCCCCATTACATGGCACATTTGTCCATTTCCCCCCCATAAAACCATGCAAAAAGCCTCCAAAAGGATTAAAATGCCTCCAAAAGGCCATAAAACCTTCTTTTCAGCTAAAAATATCCAAAATTCCTCCAAAAAAGCAAAAATATCCAAAAAGGAATAAAAAATATAAAATAATGAGGAAATGAGGAAAAAACCCTAAATAGCTGAAACCCTAACCCTAAAACCGCATGGTTTTCAATTATAAATAAGGGGTGGAAACCCCTTATTCCATATCCACAATCATAAGTATCCTGCCTCTGCCAAAATTGATCATGAAACCATAGCTCACCATTGAAGCTACTTTCACCGTGAAACCATAGCTCACCATTGAAGCTATTTTCACCGTAAGAGCCCATTTTGGCCCATTTCCACCATTGGAGAAAGAGAAGAAGCAGCTTGAAGCTCGGAGCCACCGACATCGGACCAACGCAACGGACTTCACCAACCTCCACATCGGAGGTAACATCAATAAAGATCATTATTTACTATTTACTGCTTTCGTTTTATGTTATTTACCATTTACTGCTTTTGCTTCATGAATGTTTAAATTTAGTTTTTATTTCAGTTATAGCTTTTAATTCCAATATCATTGAACTGCTACTAAGGAATCCATTGTCCTTAGTAGGTACTCATTCGTACAAGCTAGGGCGAAAACCCTAGCTATAACTCCCAATTACTATTCCACAAATGTCAAGTGGTACTACATCTAGTTCTACCTCATCCCTAAACTTTTCAGTGATTGCAAATTTCAAAACACATTTCTTTGTAACTTGTAATTGTGTATCATTAGTAACCCAACCAAGATGATAGGGTTTTTCATGAGGCATAGTAACTAAATGCAATTTCTTAACCACTTCTTCTGATATCGGATTTACTTGTGAACCACTATCAAACAATGTATCAATCTTTGTGTTATTTGCAATGACATGAACATGAAACAGTGCACTTCTATTTTTATCATTTTGTGTAGAAGTAGATGGTAGATTTGTACTTGCACTAGAACTTGATTTTGCATCAATGGGAAGTGAGATACTTTTATTCTTACCCTGGATTCTGACAGCTGTAACCTTTGTTTCATCACCTGAGTCGGATCCCAAGTCTTGAATAACCGCTGCAGTAGATTTTTCTTTTCCTTTATCTTTGCTTCCCCCGTACTTATTTGGCCTTAATTCCAAAGGAAGTTTCCAACACTTAGAGACATCATGTCCCTTCTGACAATGCGAACATGTAGGATTTTCACCCTCTTTCTTAACAGTAGCCATCTTCTTTTTCCCCTGATCTTTACCTTTCAACTTGCTATCAAATTTAAAGGATTTCTTCACAAAAGTATCATTAGCATGCTTACCCCTACCTTCTAAATGTGTAGCTTGAACACATACATCATCCAAATTACTAGGGTTAAACATCAACAAATTATGCTTCAAATAAGAATGCATGCCACCAATGTACTCAAGAAGAGTTTCCTGTGTATCTAATGAAACATTCAATGCAATAGCCCTCTTCCTGAATTCATGAGTATAATCTTGAATGCTTTGTCCTTTAGCTTGTCTAAACATTTTCCAACTCATGGTTAATTGTTGAATATGTCCTAAAGGATAAAATTTCTTCCTTAATACTTCAATGAATTCATTCCAAACTGAAATAATTTTACCATTCTTTTGAAGATCTTGCTGAATCTTGCTCTCCCACCAAGTAAGAGCCATACCACTCATTCTCAAAGTGGCCAATTGAATCCTGGAAGGGTCATCATTAATGCCCTGCACCCTGCAATATACTTCAAGATGCTTGATCCAATTGTCTAACTTTTCAGCATCTAAATCTCCATTATAAATTGGCAATTCAAATTTAACATCCAATTTGAAATAAGGCATATTAGGATTTGAATTATTCGAATGAGAAGTATGAGAAGAAGAGAAATTTTGATTAGTTTCAAGAGGATCACCATCACCTCCTACTCCTTTACCCTTTTCTTCCTTCTTCACTTCTGCATCTTTGGATGAAGATCCTTCTTCTTTCTTCTTCCTTTCTGCTCACTCATCGAGTAGAATTTCCACCATAGCTTTCATGCTCATAAAAGCCTCCAAAAACTCAGTTTCCGAAATAATAGGTTTTTCCCATTCTGTATGTCCTTCTTCTGCCCCTTGTGGAGAAGACATGGTTCTTGAGAATGTTCTCCTCGATCCAATCTCAGGATCTCCTTCGATTAATTCTCCTTCACCACGCTTTAACCTGGAGCTGGTAAGCATTCACAAACTTGCACCAGTAGTTAACCTGCTCTAATACCATAACATGATCCGTCGGACCTCAACTTGAGTGCATTAAAAGTTTATTTAAAGAGTGTGTTTTCCAGTTTGCTTAATTCATGGAACAACATTGACAAAAAATTTAATGCCTAACCAGAAATGAAAAGCAACACTGATAAATAGATGTGGGAAAAACAAACATAGAAATAGAGAGTCACAAACAGAAGTTGATAATGGAGTTCACCCCCTCCACTAGGCTACATCTCCAGGTCCCTCTCCAATGGGTACTGATCCAATTAATCTCTTTAAGATGGTACAAAAATGGTTCTGGAATCAACTTCAGCAATTGTAAACAGAATGTTGTACAAAGTCTTTAAGACCTCTCTTCTGGAAATTACAATTAGCCTTCAAAAGGAAAAGAAAGTTAAATTATAACAGAGAATGTCGACTTCAAAAAGAAATAGCATCTGGGCACCTCGCAGCAACTCCTCAAGTTTATCATAATAGAAAAATGAAGCTCCATGCTCTAACACAATCTGAATCTCCCCCTCTGTCGTCCCCCCTTAATGTGGCCAGCAAATCCTCTATTTAACGTTTTGGATAAGTAAGTAATGGGTTCGACTCGTCTTTATCATCACAGTTGTTATCTTCTTTATTATTGTTACAACCATATGCTAGACTGAACCATGCAATCCCACCAAATCGCTGCACAAGCGTTATGTTACCACGACATTCCATATCCCCGAACCGTTGTGACTAACTCCATGCACATGTTGACTCACAACACGTGGCAATGATCGCCATGCACAGGTGTTGCATCTTACTAAACTGCGCACCAAATGCAAACCATGTAACCGTTTGATGTCACCACTACGCCACAAATGTCGCAGCATATACTAAGCTCTACTGCGTCGCAGCATACGTGACCGCGTGGGTTTTGCCACAAACCATTTTATATTACCTCTTGACGGTGCACAAACTGCGCGGCCTATACTGCGCAAGATGTGTGGCCCATGCAAGCTACGCGGCCCATGCAAGCTATGTGGCCCATGCAAGCTGTGCATCCCATACAAGCTGCGCGATGTTATGTCGGACCGCGCACTATGTTTAGCATATGTTATGTTCTTTTAACCATATATTAATAGCTATTGTACCATGTTGGATAAGTGTAATTTTGAAGATGAATAATCCACCAGATCAGAGATAGATTCTACAGGAACAAACTCAGTAGCACAGGAGTTGAAAAATTCATAATAAAAATCAAACTCATCAGGATCACTAACTTGTTGTTCAAAGGAAGAGTCAAAAGACTCAACAAGACCAACATAAGAAGAAAGGTCATGATTACTAGGCAAATTAGGGTTAGACTTAGGCACAATTGAACTGACATCCATAAGAAGGTCAAACTGTATCAAGGACTCTAGGAATACTTCATCCGAAGGAAGGAGATCATCCAAGATAAGACACATGTCTAAACTTTCAAATCGATCGACTGAGTGGAGAGCGAGCTCCACAGTCTGTATAAGATGACCCACCTGTTCAACTATTGGGACCAAGTCCCGAGAAGGTAAGCATGAAAATAGAGGCTGCTTCTCAGTAGCAATTGAATGCAAAGGACATGAGGCCACATAGCTCACCTATGGCGGGGTAGTGTCTATAGAAACACTGGGAATTTATAAAGGAAAGACCTGGTCTCTAATTGGATCAGGAGATAGATCAAGAAAATCCAACTAATCGATAGTGACAATATCTTCTCCATGATTAAAGTACATCACACAAAATAATGTTGACACCACAGCTTGCATGGCATAGACATAATCACGTCCAAGGAGCATATTAAAGTCCAAGGGGTCTTCTATCACCATGAATTCAACTAAGACGGTCTTCCCACCCAAAGTAACAGGTGTTTCAGAAATAATTCCCAAGGCTATACAAGTTCTTCTATCAAATGCCAGTAATTGACTAGAATTTGACACACGACTGAGAGATCCCATGCCTCGCCAAGCACGAGCAGACAAGATACTAACTGAGGATCCTTCATCAACAATACAATGAGCAATCATGTATGATTCAACTTTAACCTTTATCTGGAAAGGTGCATTATAAGGAAGGTGCAACTCAACTAAACTATCCCAATCAAAGGAAGCAATCCGAGAGCTTGGTGGGGGTTGATCCGAAGCGAGTTCAGTGCCCCCTTGTTTAGTAAGTTCTAAACTGGCAGTGAAGAAAATGTGACTAGAAGACACTTCACTCTCCAAAGGAAGAGTGGGATTGATTGATAATGAAATCGATTCAACCGCTTCATCAAATTCACTCTCCGTAGGGAGAGTGGGATTGACCAAAGATGACATTGGTTCAATCACATCAGGATCACTCTCTAGAAGAAGAGTGGGATTGACCAAATCTAAGAAACTATAGGTTGTTCAAAAATGGGATGACCATGAAACCAAACTATTCTTACCTCTTCAATAGAAGGGAATTTATAGGTAAGGTGGTCTCCCTCACAAATCTTACAAGGAAACTTGGGCTTGTGTTTTGAACGGGTAGTCTTTTCAACAGTGTCAACATGACTCGCAGTGGCTGACGAATTGTCTTCAGCATGAACTATAGAGGCTAAGAGAATACTCCCAGCATGGCTTGCAGAGGCTAAGAGACTGCCCCCTTCATGACTTGCAGAGGCTGAGAGACTGGGTCCAACATGACCTGCAGAGGTTGGACGGGTGCCCCCTTGCTTGTGTGCCTTCTTCCTATTCCTCCTTCTTTTACTCCTTTTAGATAGTTGGTTACTAGTATCAGTACTTTCACTACATGAGGTAGAAGGAGTAGGATTATTAACTACATGTGAAGGGGAAGCAATGTTTTGATGCCCTTGAAATAAGGAGCTTACTTGAGAAGTATCAGGAGCATTCAGGGTAGTTGGAGTGGAAAATGACCACACCGGTAGCCCTAGGTTGAATCCAGGTAGATTCAAGGTCGCCATCAAAGGAACACCAACATTCCCTGTGAGAGGAATAGTACAAGGAGTTCCTAGCATGGGGATCTCCTGGTTGGTGTTCAAAGGGGTGTTAGCCATAGTTTCAAACTAGGAGGCAAAGTATGAGTTTGATAGGCAACCAAAATTACAAAGCACACACCTAAAGGTACACTAAGTACAGACAAACCACACAGCACTCACTAAAAAATTCCTAAAGTCAAACAGACAAACAGGCATAAGATATGCTTTCCAGAAGAAATTTGATAGACAATTACTTGGTGTCCCTGTAGATTTTCTTAGGCACAAGTGGAGGAATCACCCACCGCCCTCCCACACCTTCTACCGGGGATACCTTCCAAGCCAGTCCAAGGTCAACCAGAAATATCCTTCCAGTGTACCTATGTATGAACCCTAGATGTCAAAGAGACTAAAGGATACCTTAACTATATTGATTGTTACAGAGAGAAATTCCTATGGCTTGGGGTACCACAACAGACAACTTGACTCCAGAAATCAATCCTTTCCAATATGCAAGAGAAATCAAATATCTAACACTAAAGGATCAAAACTCGTACCTTATTCTGGACGGTTGAAGTAGATCCCCGTTGAGCTTTCCAACTCCAACTTGAATTGATAGATTACTTCCTCAACAATCAGTAAACAAGACAAGCATGCTATATATATTGGTGTTATATATACTCTAGCATATATAATCAACAACGTATAAGCATTTGAAATCATCCATGGATAACATATTCATTCAAACATACATTATTTGACAGGAAACGATATTTCTATTAATATAAAATCAGAGATTACAATGAATACAACCTCTGTCGGCACGTCTACGAATCGAAGAAACTGAATCCCCCACTTGGGCCTCCACCACCTCAATCCTCCATCTCTTGATAGCAAGCTCACAAGCAAAATGCAAGCTTGGGAAGAACACCAAAGTGCTCCAAGGGACAAAGGGATGCAGACTCAAGCATAAGTTCCATCAACAATGGACTATAGTTTCTTTGCTCTCAATTCTCACCCATTCTTCAATGTATCCAAAGGGTTCCTTATATAGCTCTTCAATGGGGCAATGAAAGGTCGAATCTGAGCGATCTCAAGGAATATGGAAGGCCAGGAGACAAGTGAGTCAGATCCATCTCAAGGAAAACTCCAAAATAATTTGGCCTTTTGCACACATCTCGATGTACACGGTTTTAGGGGTCAAACCCGTGTATATACGAGAGAAAGGGTTTAAAAGTCACGTATATAAATTTAAGAATGTTTTTAGGGATGATATTGGAAACATCAAAGGTATAAAAAAGGTCCATGGGGTCCAAAGAGTTTGCAGAGGGACAGGGGAAGGCCATACAAGTGTGATTCACCAGGTGTGGTAAAATCAGCTATAACAGATGCCCCCTAATGAGTGAGGTCAAATGGGTCATACGATGGCCAAAATACATTATAAGTCAATCCCAAAAGTGGAGTGATGAAGAACCTAGTGGAAGACCAGCCACCCAATCAGCATAGTACAATGATACAACTCTGCATATAATTGCAAATACATATAGCAATCCTGGATACATAAGAGTATAATGGCCATGAATAGGTATGATACAAAATATGACATAAGTGGTCATCGCCACGTACAATATACATCGATCATAATCTCCATGATGAATATATACAAAGGATCAAGATCTCCATAATGGCTAGAAATGTCTAACATATACTGGAATCAAGTCATGAGAGTTGAAATCTCATGAACACTGGCATGATCAAGGAGGTAGCATATAAGAGATGCCACCAATCTGGAAGGTATTCTACACAAACTGATACGAGTACAAGTCCTACTATGTGAATAGAGGTGTCGAGGTCGAACATAGTAGTCCATCATCTGATTACCGGTCATTGATGTATACCGTTAACATACGCGAGATCACCCACCGATAATGATAATGGTAATCAAGGTACTAGAGTGCAAACTAACAAGTGTAAATAAATGTGTTGAGGTTGAACACTTAAGAGAATCCATCGATCAGGGGACATTGATGTATTCCCAAAGAACTGTCGATGGCGAGAGAACCTGCCACTGATGACTACAAGTCTCAAGGCACTCAAAAATGACTCTAGATTCCAATCCCAGAATAAATGATCTGAAGTTGATGGGATGAAATCCGTTGGAAAGAGGGCATTAAGGAATCCCCCATCATCCAACGCGAGGTACTCAACAAAGCTGTATAATGTGGAAGGACTCGATCATAAGGTGCACGAACCAGCAACTGTACCGAGAATGGCCGACATGCAAAGTCAAGATAACTGAGGAATGGTCGACTTAGGTTTCAAATTCCTTCGAACAAGAGCATAACGGTGAATGGTGATTGAATGTAGGCAGCATAGACTCGATATACAAAACTGGGGCATCTCTGCGACATAGGAGGCATCAACAGAGGCTCCATAGGGACTGGAAGCTTAACCAGTCCATGGAGATAAACTCAGATAAACGAGTACAGCTCCTAAATTCAAACTATAAACCCAACCAATGGATGTGATATACAGTGCTCTATTCGAAGGTGACACGACTCGACAGCTGCCAAAGATAACATCTTCCCTTGTCCAGCTTTTTGGTTTTTAAATTTTTTTTTGGACTTTTTCAAATATTTATGTTGGAGCAGGGTCCCGCAACTACAGAAGAAGCTGCCAGTTTAGCTGATAGAAAAGATAGAGATATGACACCGTAGTAGGTTTCCAGCTGCAGAGCAGAGCCGAAAACCGTGACTTTTAAGATAGAGAAGTCAAGGAAGACGATGGTACTTGAGCGGCCGAGACGAGAGAGCTCACCCACTGCATTGAAGGCAGCGGTGGAAGACAGGAGGGCTCAGCTACCCTCATAAAGGAAAAGGAGCAACAAGGCCGAGGAATTGAAGACAAAGGATAGCCAGGGAAGCAGCGCCGGTACCCATGGTCAGCGCTGGCAAGCATGGAAGACTGCAGGAAGCTGTGGTGAAGGGAAGCGGTGCATAGTACCCATGATCAGCGCCAGGAAGCATGGAAGACCGCTGAGAGCTGTGGTGTGACGGATAGCGCCTACCTCAAAGTACAGATACACCGACTGTCACTAGTTAGGATTTGGGTTACTGTTGGGACAGGCCCATAGTGTTGTAATGGCGAGACCTTCAGGCTGCCTATAAAGGGATGTATTTTGTATTGTAAAAGGTTGGCGAGTTGGAATTTTGAGCATTTTAAGACATCCAGCTAGCTAGTTAGCCAGTGAGTCTGTTAGCTCACAGCTACCTTGTATTGTAATAGAGTTGAGCTCTAGTTCTGTTACTAGCTGTAGTATATTACTGTAACCAGTAGCTGGCTCATAGAGCATGCATGTAATGATCCGCAGGGATAGACAGAGAGGGAAGAGTATATTGTAAGAGAGACAATATAGAGATAGAGAATAGATCTAAGAGAGAAGATCTCAAGCTGCATATGCGGTGCAGCAGAACTGTGTTTACCTTCCCCTGAGCTATAATAGAAACACAGTTCTGTGGATGTAAATTCCATCCTGGAGGTGAACCACGTTAAAATCGAGTGTTATGTGATTGAGTTATGTGTTGTGTTTACTTGTTGCATCTAACAGTTAGTATATAAGACTTTGCTTACAGTTTAATGTATGAATGCGTTATTTAGTTCGCAGTAATATAGAAGAATAGATATAAGTTGAAGTCTTTGGCATGTTGTATGTGGGTTCATTTATGCTTTGCTTGAAACAGTCACTAGTCGTAGTGTTAAACAGCCTGTCATGTTGAGTCCTGCAAGTCGACACGAACAACGCTAAGTGCGCTGAGCCACGGGAGTAGGATATCGGAGGGAGGTGATACCGCATCGGCAGAGGAGCTGCGGTGTGCGATACCGTAGGTTAAGGACTTAGCGTTGGGAAGAAGTTATGTGTTTCTTGGTGCACGGAGATACGATAAGGCTGGAGTCATTGCGAGGCGAGGAGATCGCGCGACGTGAGAAGGGGGTCACGTGACACGCAGAGAAAGGGACCTCGCGGCTAGCAGGGCTGCGAGTCGCAAGTAGGATGTCATAGAACCTGGTCCAAGACGCTTGAGTCCTTGGCCAACCCATTAGAATCACTTCGGGTGAGACTTCAGGCCGCTTCGCGGTCTGTTGCCGAAAGGGCCAGTGAGCTAGGGGTGTTGTTGGTTAAACACAGTAAACCTGGGTCTGCCCATGATAGCCAACAAATGGTTCCGTTGCTGGTTTTGAACAAACTAAGCACTGATGTTCTGGTGGCTTCCTACTAGAGACGAACTCAATGAGTGGGTTTGGTCTAACCTAAAAGATTTTGCCGAATGAGAGAACGGGAGTCCTAAACTAAACACAGAGGCCTGGTTACGGAAACGTGTCCTTATAAACATCCATGCGATATTTTTTACGACCTTTGGAAACGAGCTTTACGACTGGTTATCAAAGTTGACCAATATAGGCATATTCAAAAATAAAAGAGACATTGTCTAGACACCGGAGCTGATTCAGACTGTGGAAAACCTTGATAATCCCCTCACAAGAGCAGTAGACTTCTGGCTTGTGAGTGTGCTAGGAGGATTCATCACAGAGTTTGCAGTTGACTAGACGAAAAGCTTCAGCGAGGCTGAGCGCTACTTCTTCAAAGGATATCGTGGTAAGTACCTAAGATCTTTAAACTTGTCCATTAAGATGCTATTACATGAAAAAGGAACAATGGATCTAGTTTCAGATGAATAAGTAGAAATAGTAATGTCACAAGAGTTTGAAAGTGATTTTGATGACATTGGAAGAACACGAAGTGGAAAGAAGTATAAAGTAGATTTCAGATCTCCAATATTTGAAGACAGTTTAGATAGTACTAGACAACAGAGTCATAGTACCACAGAAGGAATAGAGGGGGGTATCCCTTACCACCCTTACACCCCACAGAAACAGACTGGGACTTAGAACAATCCCGTAGGAACTCCATCTAGTAGCTCACAGGCAGTACCTACCACCGCTACATCACCTCCATCTACACCGCCGAGTGGTAGTAACAAAGTGAATCAACATCCACCACGTAGAAATAGAATGGGGGATGATATGAAGCTACCTATATTTAAGGGAACAGGGGCAAAAGACCCAGAGCAACATTGGTTTCTATGTGAAGCCATGTGGACCATTAAGACAATCAATGATGATAACCTTAAACTTGTACAGTTGGTCACCACACTAACAGATCGAGCATTAACATGGTACATAAAGTATACCACAGTACCCAGGACACTTGCCTAGGTCAAGACCGCCATGATTAAAGAGTTTAAGAAACCTAAGTCTGAGTCATGGTGTATTACAGAACTCAAAGACATCAAGCAGCTACCTACAGAGTCGGTGTGGGACTTTGATCAGAAATTCAAAGCCCTTATCGACCAAGTCAATTTTGAGTTCGCGCTGGAGCAGCATAAGGAATGGTTTATTGCAGCGCTGCTCCCTCACATTAGACTGTCATTAATGTAGCAGAAACGCCAGACGCAGGATGACGCGTTGGAGATGGCGATGAAACTAGAGGCTTCACCTCTAACTGAGAGTAGTACAGGCATGGCAACCTTACAAAACCAGTTGGCTAATCTCACATTACAGTTGCATGAACTTAAGAAAGGGAAAGAAGTTGCACAAGACATATGGTGCATAAAATGTAAAACACAAGGCCATAGTAAAGACAATTGCTCGGTCTTTGTAGAATATATAGAAACAAGGGCTCCTAACCCCTTACCACAGACCCACGGACCGTGGTGTGAAATATGAAAAATGCGAGGACATCTACCTCACCAGTGCCCTCTACTTCAGAAGTACACGCAGACACCTAAGAACCTATACTGCATCTTCTGCAAGTCTGTAGGCCATGATGAACACGATTGCAGAGCCTATGATCTCATGGTTGCAGCAAAGCAATACTTGTACAGAGTCCAGCAGTAGGACCACAACCTGATCCGGCTTACGGTGGCCGTGGAGGAGGATTCAGAGGACGAGGCCATAGAGGAGGCTTTGCACGAGGAGAAGGTTTTGGCCGTGGTCACAGACCAGTTACTTGTTACAACTGCGAAGTTGTAGGACACTATGCTAGGGACTGTCAGAGCCCCACTACCACTTGTAACTACTGCAAATCTTATGATCATACTATAGAGGAGTGCCCTACCTTGATAGCTAAGATCAGAGAACCTAAGCCAGCAGTACACCAGAACATCCAGCTTATTGCTGCTGAGCAGAAAGAGCCATAACCAAGAGTCAATATTGTGACTTGTAGCGGTGTTTCTACCAGTGGGACATCGCAGGAGACGGAAAAGAACACAGGGCAGGAGTGGGTGCGTAGAGCTCCTAGTAAAGAAACACCACTCGACCTGCAGAAGAACAAACAGACATTTCAGGAAGCTAAGTCTTTCTTTGATGAACCTACGCAATCAGAATCGTAGGTACCGCCATCTAGGGGCGTACCGTAGCAAGCACCCTGTGGCGATAGCCTTGTACAGACATCGCAGGCTACCACATCAGAAAGATCCGATGAGGACGAGATGATAGGAAGTGTACATTCCTTCCTGCGGAGTTGTTTAAAACTTGTAAGAAATGAGCAAGCTATCACAGAACTTTAGCGCATCATAGATCAGTGTTAGCCATCTTCTTCCGTGAGCAGTACACCGCGTGCTATTCATAATATTACAAGACATACAAGAACAGGAAGAGAGATGCGACTCACAGCGTAGGTTGGAGAGTTTGAAATGGATGAAGTGATCCTAGATCTAGGATCAGACGTGAATGTTCTGACTAAGCAGACATCGGAATAGATGGGTAGCCCTAAGTTAATCAGATCGCCTATCCATCTAAGATTAGCTAATCAGCAGCAAGTATCACCTCTAGGTCGGTTACCGCAGGTACCAGTTGACATTGATGGAGTTCATAGCTTCACGGACTTTGAAGTTATAGAAATCATTGGCGATAGTAGACTGTATCCAGCACTACTAGGCATTGATTGGGCGATCGGTAACATGGCTGTTATCGACCTAAAGAGAAGACAAATGATCTTTGAGGATGCGTAGATCTAGGTCATCGCACCGTTGGATCCCTTTCAGGGTCCTAGATATATCCAACCTATCCGAGCAGAGGAGGAGACACGTAACATGGAAAGTCTCTATCAGATGACCACAAACCAGAGCGACTACGTCAATCCGACTGAAGAAGGGAACATTAGTTGGCGATGCGACAACTCATGTGCATCGGATTCAAATGTTGGTCTAGAGAACTGGAAGAACAGACTTCACGAAGTCTCAACGCGCAGATGCACGTACTTGACCAAGTCATTGCGATGGATTGGTGCAGAGATCAATGAGATTCCATCATTTCATGGTCTAACAGATATCCAGGACTTCCTTGAGTAGTTTGAACAACATATTCCTCACGAGCAGAGGATCGCAGCTATGGACCTTGCAGTATGAGCCACACCTGCAAGATGGTGGTATGCACATAAAGAGAACATCGAATCATGGGATGATATTAAAAGATTGATGGCGATCAGATTTTCTGTCGGCAGGGAGTATGTCCAGCAGAAATACACAGGAGAGAGTGACCCCAGAGCACATATTCAGACATGCAAACAAAGCTGGTCGGACATTCCTGAGAATGAATGGGTTCACCGATTCATTCATACTTTGGATACAGTTCCAAGGAACTAGTATACAGAGACTGAACTGCGCAAAGGAACAACTACATGGCCACTAATGATAGACAACTTCCTACTCACCTTCGCTTTTGAATCTAAGTATCTAAGTGTTGATCAGGCCCTAGATATATAGTAAAGAGTAATATATTTGAGGACTGTACCACATCAGTGCCAGCTCAACCTGAGTGGGCTATCCAGCTAAAAAAAGCATTAGAGTGTTATAATTTTGCATCTGAACCAGAGGAGGAGGATGAAGATCCTCGCAACACCAACATTCCCGAGTCAGAAGGGACTCATGATGTTGAGGGACCATAGTTAGAAATTCCAGCAATTACAGAGCCCATTAAGATTAAAAAAATCAATATTGGCACAGACACAGAACCTAAGTTTGCCTCTATTGGAGACTATTGGAATGATGAAACAGTCGGACAGATTGCAGACTTGTTACATGACTATCAGGACCTATTTCCCACCAAGTTCACAGAGATGAAGGGAATAGTTGGAGACCTGGGAGTCATGAGGATACCATTGAAGGAGGATGCTAGACCAGTCAAGCAGCGTCCATATAGATTAAATCTACGCTACAAAGAAAAAGTAAAGGACGAGATCGATAAGATGCTAGCAGCAGGCATCATTGAGCCAGTAGAAGAAAGCGAATGGGTTAGCCCCATGGTCATGCAAGAGAAGAAAACCAAAGGAGACATCAGGATCTATGTCGATCTGCGCAAGCTCAATGATGCATCACTTTACGATCCATTTCTGACACCATTCACTGATGAGGTATTAGACAATGTGGGAGGACAGGAGGTATACTCCTTCACTGATGGCTTCTCAGGCTACCATCAGATCAGAATACATCCAGAAGATTGATCCAAGACCACCTTTGCAACAGGATGGGGCTCCTTCCAGTATACGGTAATGCCCTTTGGTCTTAAGAATGCACCAACTATATTTTCTAGAGTAGTAGTTGCTGTATTTAAAGAATACATCCATAAATTCCTAGAAGTATATTTTGATGATTGGACTGTATTCGGATTAATTGACAAGCATATAGGAGATTTAAGACTGATGTTAGAGAAATGTAGGCAGTACCAGATTTCTCTAAACTTGAAGAAATGTATATTTTGTGCACCATTTGGTATTTTGTTGGGTCACATTGTTTGCAGACAAGGCTTGATGGTAGTGTTGCTGCCGCAAATTTTCCTCCCCAATTTTATTTTTGCACTTAAACTCTGGGACCCCTCCTCATCATTTTGCTTGGACTGATTGTTAAAGGCTCGTCCCCTTGAGCATATCTGTTCATTTTGAATTTGAATGCCCGCTTTTTTGTCTGCCTCGTTCAGTTTAGTTCGGGTCGTGTGGTCTGTTTAATACTCATAGAACATGAAGATGTTGCCTTAGTAGCAAAGAAAAAGTGTTTTTGGCTGTAATTGATCCTTACGCTGTTGGTTTTCACTTTGGATTGGACCTCTTTCCGAATATGCTGAACCTCAACTCCTCCGCCGTTGCGGCTCCCGGATCAAACTTCCGCCCGATTGGAGTTACATCCGACGCTTGATTCGTTTGTCTCGATCGTTTGCTCCTAGGTTTCTGATTGCCCGTCGTTGCGGCAGGGAGGATAGAGTCAGCTCCCGATTAGAGTTTCACCCGACGTCTGACTCACTACTCTTTTCTCCCACCCGCGTCACTCAGCCTTTGCATCATCCGCCGTTGCGGGTGGTAGAGAACTCTAGCCTCCGATACCCTTCTCTCCGGCGTCCAGTTGCCTTTATCACCCGCATTGTCACTTACCTGGTTCTTATGCTCCTCTGCCGTTGCGGCTCCTGAAGCCTTTCCCCATCCGATGCAGAAGTCTGTTCCCGCCCGATCCAAGTATCTCCCGACCGCTGATTTAGTGTTGCCGCGAGTTCTCGCCCGGATGAACCAGGCTAGCCCCTTGTGAATTTATTATTATGGTTAGAAATTTTCAATGCCCAATATCTCAGTTTAGTGGATAATACACCAATGTTGTTTGCAGGGAGAATTCCATAGATCGCTGAAGCAATTCAGAGCAGGGAAAAGGACAAAACAAACAAATGACAGAGACAACGAGGAGGCAGTTTCAGCCATTACGGTCAGAAGGTAAACGCCTATGGAAAATGATTGGGAGAACGCAACGACCAGAGAAGAAACTGAATCATCAAGGACACTGAAAGGTCACACACTGAGGGCAGCCCAGGAGGCAGGAGTTGTAGTTTAAATAAGGGGAAGCCTGACTAAACAGGGGCTTTTTCCCCTGGAAAAAATTGTAAATGTTGGCTTGTAAGAGGAACTACTTCGTTTTGCAAAAGGAACTGCAATTCTACCTGGTTGGAGAAAGTGAAATGGAATGTATCAATGCATTTCGATGAATCACTACTACATTTCGATCCAAAATCCGACGGTTACTTCTGACGGCGCGTGGATTTTTTCTTTTAAACCTACCAAAAATCACAAAGTTCAATTTTTTTTTTTAAATTGTGGTCATAAGCATCGCTTAAGCGACGGTTAGTCTCATACCCATTGGTTAAGCGACGGATATTCTCTTAAATGTCGGTTAAGCGACGGCGAGGTTGTTGAATTGAGAAAATTAAACAAATAAATCTAGACTAAAGTTTGCTATCCACAATAATATTGTGTCGGTTAAGCGACGGATTTATCGGTTCAGTTATTAATCCTGTAATCCTTTAAACTCACATTCTCATTTGTCTGTCAGGCTGAGGGCTGAGATAGGGAAATATCCCCCATCGGATAGTAATCTCTACTGTTGCTTTCATAACTGCAGAGTCTTGAAAATTAATGCTTTCATGTCCATGGAATTGGCGTGGAATAACGGAGCCAATGCGTAGGAGAGACGTAGATCTCGAGCCACATTGGTCTGGCCTGAAGAAGATAACTCAAATAACGGACTTAGGGCTTGTTCCGATGTGTCTTGGTGATTGCTTTCATGTCCATGGAATTGGCGTGGAAGAACGAAGCCAATGCGTAGGAGAGACGTAGATCTCGAGCCACATTGGTTTGGCCTGAAGAAGATAACTCAGATAACGGAATTAGGGGTTGTTCCGATGTGTCTTGGTGATTGCTCTCTTGAACATGGATTTGGTCGAGTGTCGAGGGTTACCTTGAACCCTAAGTTGGTGTGACCTTTGTGTTAAGACTGCATGGAGAATCCCTTGAGTTTCCTCTGCGTGGAGAATCCATTGACTTTATTTACAGAGATACCCTTCCAGATTTAGAGGAACATGCAGATTTAGGAGAGATTTCTGATCCATCCCCTTGCTTTAGGAGAGTTGGGGTTGTGGTTTCTGCTATTCAAGGCCCCAGATTGCACTATATTCACATCCCTGAATCAAACTCAACAATTTGGGGAACTGCTTGAAGATGTTGAAAATGCGGATGTCACATTTGATGTATCAGGGGAAAAATTTCATGCCCACAGAGTTGTTCTGGCAGCACGTTCCCCTGTATTTAAATCCATGTGTTTTGAGTCCTCTGGGGAGTGGAATGACAAAGAAATTAGCATCGAAGGCACAAGGCCAGAGGTGTTTAAGGTGAGCTTTCATTCTTCCTATGATTATGGAATTGTGCTTTCTCTTTATTTTAATTTTGGAAGATTGGGTATTTGCCTTGAGCTTGTAATTTTTTTTGTTTAAAGGAATTCTTGGATGAATCAAAATTATTTTGCATTATATGTATATACTATAGTGTATGGGAGAGGCTTATGTTTACAAGTTATGCAGAAACTTGTGGACAGTGAAGGGCTTGCCAAAATGTTCGACGAGAGTGGGGTTGTCGAGATGGTAGAGGTATATCCAATTAGAGACCAGGGATGCATCTTTTGGTGGGAGCATGCCAACTCCCAAACCATCAAATTCATCGAGGGATATGGCAAGCAAGTAGTTGAATTATAAAGATGAGAAATAAACACCGTGGGGAAAACCTAGACAAAATCAAATTGACCTTGGAATCTAATGCCTTTAATGGGTACTTGCAATAACAAGCAGACCAAGCTAGGCATGTATTGAAGATCTCTAAAGCTAAGAAAGCTATAGGTGCACAAATTCGAGCAAGGCTCCACTAGGTTAAAGAAGGGTATAAAGGAACTTAGTTCTTTCAATCCCTCAAGTAGAAGCATGAGGCTGAAAATAGTTATCCTCTCAAAATTGTCGAAGGCTGGCTCATAAGACACCAACAGATCTTAGATGAATCTGTTCCCAATATAAGCAAGTTTTCATCACAAACAGGCCTCGGAATGCACAATGGTTTTCCTTGAATGAATGCCTTCAAGTTGTTCTAGCCAAGCTTTCACCTTAAGATAGTAATGCCTGTGAGCTTAATCTCTCTTTCAAAGAGCTTGAGCTTAATTTTGTTTAGTAGTGTTGATGACTAAGCCATTGACCTTGATGAGCTGCCTTGTGAATTTTGCAAATCAACCTGGGACTTTACTGGCCCTGCCTTGCCCCTACTCAAGGTATATGACAAAGGCCTTTATTTTAATACCTTGGGCACTTTTATTTATCAGTGAAACAACAAGTTGATCCCCCAAAAGTAGGGGGGGAATTGGAAACCCATCACCCTTTTGACAATTTCTTATAAGGTTTTAACTAAAGCTTTCAAACAATCTATCCTAGCCAGTGTAGATATCTCTTAGCAATCTGGGAAGGGATGCATAGGGGCAGAAATTTTGTCCAGTAAATACTTTTCATGAAAATTGATTTTCAGAAAGCCTACAACAGAGTTGACTGGTCCCCACCCTCTTCTCAGATTCCTTGGATTAATTACTTTGATGTTTGACTTTGAATCGATAAGCCTTAGAGGTTGCCTTTGGGATTTACAGGTCAATTAAGCAAGGTTGCCTTATGCTATGTCTTAGTTGGCAAGGTTGCCTTGTGCATCCAATCTATATGACTTAGTTTTTGGTGCTTTAGGTTACCTTGTGATACTTAAAAGCAACATGGGCCTTATAGAAGGAATTTATCTTTCCCACTCTAAAGGCAACAATTTGTTAATGGCCATTTTGCGCATGACTCTCCTCACAATCTAATTAGATGGGGAAATAGTGAAAAAACACGTTGTATACTATCAAATTTTTCTGCAATGCCTCTGGTCTGACGATTCTATAGAGGAAAACTTGCTCCTAGTACTATAACCAGACCACACAAGAGCTCCCACCCCCGATCACCCAGTATCAGTGTTCTTGTATTAAGACAAGAAATTTTTAGATTCCTTGGTGTTCTCTCCCGTTTCTAGGCCACTCTTATTGATATGTAGAATTTTGTCCTAGCTATGAAATGAAACTGAATTCTTGGTAAACCGTGTGACTCTTACTGCTAGAATCCAAGTTTGCACAAAGATTCTAGTCAGGATATTGCCGGTTTATTAATCCTCTTGCCAGTACCCCTCTAAGATTATAATTAGTTGACCCCAATCTCAGGAACCTTTTATGATCACCAAGAAAAGGTAAAAAAGGCACTTGTTAAGTGGGGCATATGTTCTCTTAACAAGGAAGAAGGTAACCAGAGCTTTATTGACATTGCTGAAAAGGGAATTGTATCCTAAACAACATAGATTGTTAAAACCATGGAAAGCAAGAGGAGCAGAAAAATGCTAGCAAGACACAGTCTTACCTCATGCTCTCCAAGCCTTTCTTCATGAATGCAGTCACTTCCATAACCCACATTACAGTGGGAGGTATTGAAATTTTTCAATCTGTATTGATTGTCTGAGAGATGTGCAAGCCCTTTCTCAATTGGAGATGCTGATAGTCCATCAAAGGTTACTGAGCAAGTCAATTGTCGATTCAGTGGGTGGAAAATTTTTCCCACAATAACTGTTGTCTGGTAGAATATCCCTGGTTCAAAGCCAAAAGGATTTAGTAATAAAGGCCTTGGTCTCCTCTTAGACCTATATGACTATAAAAAGCACAAATTTAGAGCTTAGAAGACCTTAAGCAAAAATTAGTCTCAAATCTCTCAACAAATCCATCCTTCAAAAGAGTTTGTGAGCTTCTGCCTCAAGAGATCTTTCCAAAATTTGCAATCAAGGATTATGTCAATTGGTGGAGCAACTTGGCTAGGAAATTATCCAAACCCCTCTATCCAAATCTGCCTCACACACATACAGATGCTTTCAAAACCAAGGCTCTACCTCAATGTATTACAAGGCCATTATAGCACTTCTAAGAAAATAAGATTTTTGGTCGTCCAGGGCTGAGGTGTGCAGAATACATATATACACAATCTGTTGGGGGCTTTCTAAATTTTCTTAGAGACTAAACTTCAAAAAATTACAAAGATATATATTTATTTTTTAAATTTTCAAATATTTAACCCTCCCTCTACCCCTTTTATGGGCAGATGTAACAGTGAATAACCCATTTGTTCTCAATCCCTTGCCTTTCTTCTTCAAACTAAGCAACAAATTCCTCATCATCCTCATCCTCATCATCATCTCCTGATGTGGCATCACTTTCCCTCTTGATAATAGGCTTTATTGTGGACTCACCATTTGCCAACTGAACTACAAAATTGAAGTATGCTTTCGCAGTAGGAACATCAAATGACAGGAATGCCTTCTCTAGACCCACAAGCAATGCATCAAGAATGTGATCACAAAGTTCTCTTGATTTTGAATCAGATGAAGGTGACACCAGAGCATTAATGAAAGCAATAGCTGAATCTCTTACTGAATTAGAGACTCCTGTTGGCAAATTACCTACAGCTGATTGAGCAGTATATCCTAGCAGCATTTTTTACATGTAGGTGGTGAGAATCGACCCTTATCTAATCAACAAGTAACCCTTGAATCCATGACGGAAATAACTCTTGGGAGAATGAGTATAATTTGTATCCTCTGAAATCCTGG
>LPNX010253316.1:5890-17114 GCA_001517045.1 Pseudotsuga menziesii | reverse complement strand
CGAGATCCATATGGGGTTTGTGCAGATTCAGAAGTAAGAGATGTTGGTCCGTACAAACACCTTCATGACATCATAACCACCTCCATTGACTTAAGTCAGATACTGATTACCATTCCTTTTCTAAGGAGATTAAAGTAAGTTTCTCTCATTGTAAATTTCTTTCACATTTAGCACTTTATCTAATGGCATGATATGGTATTGAAATTTGGTTGATTTGTAATTTGGAATTTCTGCAGGGTTCTTGTTGACAAACTAAGGGTCCAGAAAATGTAGTTGATAGCCATTCTTTCTCTCAAGCACCGAATCTCAATAATACTCAGGAGTAACAGGGCTCACAACAGTCCCAAAGTGAGGTGATTGGGCAAGGGAAAAGCGAGAACCAGATCACTGAGGAACAGAAAGATCGCATGGAAATGAATCGATTGAAGGCCTTGGAGAGGGGTGCTGCCAGGGCATCTCAATTACAAGCACAGTGATCTATCTTATTTATTTGATAGTCATGATTCAGTTTCCTGTATATAATCATTCACTTTCTAGCAGAAAATGGCAAGGGTAGTAAACTTTAATGTATTTTATTGGATTCTCATACAATAAAGAAAAGGAATCAGAATTCTGATTGGATAGAACATAGGTTCTGGCATTGACAAATTTCTGCTGTGAATTGTAGATAGAGACGCTAAGGAAGAAGCTTAGGTATGAGGAGAATGTGCACAGAACATTGGAAAGAGTATTTACACGACCTCTCGGTGCTCTTCCTTGGCTTCCACCGTATCTTTCTGTGAAGGTATGGGTTAAACTCTTTATACATGTTCCTAAAATGTCAATTAAGTCTCAGAATGGTCTGAATTTGATCATTTGGTTATAGTTCGGAAGTTTTATGCTAGGATCGGAAGAGGAAATATATTTAGAAACAACTTCATATGTCATTCAAAGTTTTAATTGTTGTGGGAATCTACAATTAGATTTTAGTTCAATAACTTAGTATTGTTAGTTCCTAAAGATCTTTATATCTTCTACAAAAGCATTTTCAGGTGTCTTAGGCATAAAAGTGCAGTGTGCCATTTCCATCTTACTCTGACTGGCCAGCTTACAAGTTGTATTGCTATGATTTTGTATTCAGAAACTGGAGCTCCTTGCAGAAGTAGCTGTGCTAGAGGAGGAGGTTGTTCGTCTCGAGGAACAAATTGTACATTTAAGGCAAGGTTTGTATCAGGAGGCTGTTTACAAAATCATGATTACACAACATACTGCATTTTCCAATATCAAGTTCAACTCATATAGAGCTGAAAAATCATTATATTAGAAAACCGAGATGAAAAGGAAATGGTACAACTAGCAGACGGCATGCATTTTACTCCTCTAAAATTACTTTCTCCCAAGCAGCTGTGTCGTCTATTTTTCCTTGACCAGTTTGCAGGTGAGGTTTTCTTTTGTTTCATTAATCTCAGATGAGAAAAAAGAAAGGTGCTGGGGATGCCTACACATTCTTGATAGATTGGGGCCATAATGATGCAATAGAAGCTTTGTACTCGCTACTGCCTACCCAATAGAAAAAATAAGCCTCTTCTGCAGCATGCCATATCCTGCAATAAAACAGTTTGTGCTAAGCAACTAGTTTTAAATAATCAGTCTGTTTGCAATATCATTATAACTATTAACAGGGAAGAATCTGATAGCAGCTAGGCTGAAACTAACTCGGATCTCATATTCTGAAGAAATATACTAACATTAATTCCCTCGGATAAAATCTGTAACAATTCTACTAACATTCATTCCCTCACTGCCACTCCTTACTATCTCTTACCTCTATCCAAGGTCTATTAGTGCTAAGATTTTTGTACAATACTACTGCTTAAAAGTTATAGCGATATTTGTTACAAATGTTACTTCCACTTCAATTACTGAGTTTCCCCTTTGAACCTTTTTACAACCAACTTTTGCAGCATTATTTGATGAGATGAAAACCACGTGTGCAACATCTGCAACTAGATAATACATTTGTAATACCTATGAGGACTCTTACCAGCGCATAATCTGATTCTGCAGTGAATGACTTATTTGCAACTGTTGCACTTTGCAATTGGGTTACATACTGTTCTAGGTACATTAGCTGATGTACCTAGAATGTGATACATGGGGACATCCCCAATGCTAATTTGGGGCCTTTCCCAGCAACCCCAAGTCCCTAAGATGCTAGGGAGCATGGGTGAGTTGTTCCAAACCCTTGAGAATGTGTCTTGAGGCAACATAGCTGATTTTCAACACCCTCAACAATTTTCTATATATCCTAGAGCGTTGCCAAATATTGTGCTCTTTCCAATGATGGTGATATAAACCATCTAATTGTCCAATGAAAGTTACACCTCTTAAATTTTAAGATGCATCGTGAGAGTAATATGTCCCATATTATCATGCTAGGCTAGCCACTGATACAGTCAAAGTTTCAAACCTGAGTCTCTTAGCAAATTGGCTCTACAAAATTGTTGCATTCTCTTTCTTCCCAAACAGAAATGAAAATAAATGCCTAGCCTACTGAACAATGCAAAGTCAACAACCCAGATAAGCTTCTAGTGACAGAAACTCTTGCCAGCATCACCAAT
Source organism: Pseudotsuga menziesii (assembly GCA_001517045.1). Taxonomy (NCBI): domain Eukaryota; kingdom Viridiplantae; phylum Streptophyta; class Pinopsida; order Pinales; family Pinaceae; genus Pseudotsuga; species Pseudotsuga menziesii. The sequence continues at coordinate 14,514 of LPNX010253316.1, read as the reverse complement.
ATTATTACAGGAAAATAATACATTCTTAGGAACTTTTGGAGTCCCTTAAACTAATCTCTCTTTGTAAAGTATGATAGTAACTATGAACATAGAGAGGTTCTTGAAGACTAGGATAGATATGCCAGAGCATATCTATCAGGCAAATACCCTGCTTCCCTCATCTGCTGAGCCAAGTTCTGCAGTGTTGCATAGATTTTTTCTGTCTGTGGGTGTGATTTGTCTCCTACAAGGAATGCATGAACCCTGTTATTAACCTGAATCTAGCTACATCCTGGCCTTCTTTTTAATCCATTTTCTTTGATCTTTTGTCTTACCTTTTCAACACCATCCCACCTGCCTGCTGCAGCATAGATTTGCAACAATGATGCATAGTTTCCTGTATTTTGAGGCTCTAACGCAAAAAGATATCCTGCCACAGTTTCCCCTAACTCAATATTGTGATTGGCTCTACAAGTTGCAAGCAAGGCCCCCCACACACTAGCACTAGGCTCTAATGGCATATTTTTTATGAAATCTTGTGCCACATATAGATGCCCAGAGTGGCCAAGAAGGTCAACCATGCATGCATAGTGCTCCATGCTAGGTGTCATGCCATAATGTCGACTTATGCTACCAAAGTTTTGCAACCTTCAACTATCAGGCCTGCATGGCTACATGCAGATAAAACAACTGTGAAGGTGATGTGGTCTGGTTTCAATCCTGGATGTTGCATTTGATAAAAGAGGGTGAGGGCATCCTCACCATGCCCGTGTATGGCATACCCTGAAATCATTGCCGTCCATGAGACTACATCTTTTTCTGACATTTGATCAAATACTAGTCGTGCATCCTTTATGCTCCCACATTTGGCATACATGTCAATAAGGGCAGTACCCACAAAAATATCTAGTTCAAATTCATTTCGAAGTGTAAAATTGTGAATCTCCTTTCCCTGTTGAAGAGCTGCTAGATAACCACATGCCGAGAGAACACTGGCCACAGTTATTGAATTGGGTTTCATGTCTTCACCATGCATTTGACAAATGAGCATCAAAGCAAGATTGCAATTTCCATTCTGGGCATACCCTGCAATCATTGCATTCCATGAGATGACATCTCTTTGAGACATGCTGTCAAATACCTTACGTGCACTCTCCATATTTCTGCATTGTCCGTACATATATAAAAGGGAACTCCCTACACTAACATCTGACTCAAATCCTCTTTTGATTAAATAGCCATGGATCATTTCACCAAGTTTCACGAAGACTAAGTGGGCACAAGCAGGAAGAACACTAGTGATGGTAATGGAGTTAGGTGTTTCATTAGCAAGTTGCATTTTGCAGAAAAGCTTAATTGCATCCTCACAATGGCCATTCAAGGTATAACCTGCAATCATTGTATTCCACAAAATCAAATCTTTTTCACTCATACTTTCAAATTGACGGTATCCTTCTTCAGTATTTCCACATTTAGCATACATGGCTACAAGGGAATTCATCACAATGACATCTGGCTCAAATCCACTAGTGATGATGTAATCATGCACATGCTTGCCCTACTGCAAATCTTCCAGGTGGGCACATGCTGACAGAACACCCGCAATGGTGACCTGATTAGGTTTGATTCCTGAAAGCTTGATCTGATCAAATAATTTCAGTGCCTCGTGCTCAAGGCCATTAAGGGAGTAACATGTAATCATTGCGTTCCATGAGACCACATCTCTTTGAGACATATTGTCAAATAGTCGCTGTGCATCTTCTATACTTCTGCATTTTGCGTACATGTCAACAAGTGCACTTTCCAAAATGACACTTGACTCAAATCCATTCCTGATCATGAAACCATGGATCTCCTGGCCCTGTCGTAGAGGTGAATAGTGAGTGCATGCAGGGAGAACGCTTGCAATAGTGACTGGATCAGGCCTCACACCTGCACCCTGCATTTGCCGAAACAAGCCCAAGGCTTCATTCCCATACCCACTCTGGGCGTACCCAGAAATCATTCCAGTCCACGAAACCACATCTCTCTGAGACATTTTGTTAAACACTTGGCATGCATCATCTACACTTCCACATTTTATATACATATCCACAAGAGCACTCTCCACAACCACATCTGATCCAAACCCATTTCTTATTGCAAAAGAATGGACCCTCCTGACATCTTGCAGAACACTGACAGCAGCGCAAGCCTTGATAACACAGGGCACTGTGTACTTATCGGGTTGCATAAATTTGAGACATTCTTCAGATAGGACTTCTTATATAGGTTATGGCAAACATGTCCATGATTTTAATTTTGGTTTATCTTTCAAATGTCTTCTCTTTTTGTTTCCAAAGTTTTACAGTTACCATTCCAGAATGAAATTTACAGGAATGGAAGCTCATTCATATTTTTTTGAAAATTTCTGCCAGACAGAACATACTATGATAACTTGTAATTTGGGACCAGAAAATGTGCCCGGTTTGAGTTATTTACAAGATGTTAAAGACATGGATCCCAACAGGCTTTCTGAAGAGATGGTGAAATGCTTGTCAAGTATATTTTTGAAGCTAACAAAGCAGTCCATAGGATCAGAACAGGATATATCATCAGTAGTGTCACGATCAACATCATCAAGTATAAGCTTAAGAAGTTATGGTTGCAGAAGCACTGTGAGTTGTAAGACTCCCATGCAGAGTTCTGAAGAAATAGATTTCCGAGATCCATATGGGGTTTGTGCAGATTCAGAAGTAAGAGATGTTGGTCCGTACAAACACCTTCATGACATCATAACCACCTCCATTGACTTAAGTCAGATACCGATTGCCATTCCTTTTCTAAGGAGATTAAAGTAAGTTTCTCTCATTGTAAATTTCTTTCACATTTAGCACTTTATCTAATGGAACGATATGATAATGGCAGGAGATTAAAAATCCATTGCCCAAAATTTTATTATTGGTTTTATGGTGCAGGAATTTCATAAGGGTCACTTGAATCCTTTGATTTTCACTAGACTAAGGCAGATCATAAATTCTTAAAGTTGATCACTTTGTTTTTTTCTGAATCGATTCAGAGAACCCCTAAATCTCATTTTATAGCTAACCAGATTGAAAAATTCAAAATTGTTTGCTGAGATACCCCAAAACATAACATAGCATTAAAGTATTGGGTATTCTCTGTGTATTTATTTTATATTTAGTACCGATCTTGCTCTGTAGCCTCGCTTTAGATAAAGTTGAGTCACGATATTGAATAATATATTCCTTCTGTTTGTGTTCTTGACTTCGATGGAGGTTTCAATAATGTCAAATGGAAATATCCCCTTGTTTTGGAAGGCCTACATCTGGATCTTTTCGAACTGGATCTGGCATAGGTCCAAGTACAACTAAATTTCGAACTGGAATTGGACGGATGGATGGCAAGGAACGAAAGCTGACACTGGAGAGGGACTGGCAAGAATTTACTTTTACAAGAATTACTCATCGTAGAGATATGTAATATCCACCGATAAATTATTAGCTCTAAAGCTAGGTTCATAAGGTAAATTTCCTGGGTACAAGGGCAGGTTTTGTTAAGTATATTGAGCAGCTCGAGAATATAACAAATATAGGTTTTGTACGACCTCGGTTGGGATCTAACGAACTGTCCAGGAGCATGAGAGGCATACCCGAAGTAATACCCTTTGTGAGTAGCATCCCCGTGGGTGGAAGGACTATATGTGACAAACATATATGCCATGATACCCATATCAGGCATATCCTGATAAGCATACCTGAAGTAATACCCATACCCGAAGGATGCATCATATAATGATAAAAAGACGCATTTTAAACTTCTAATTTATTATAAATCCTTACCAGCACTCCATGCCCCGGAGAATTCAATCAAATGCGAAGGCTAGTGCCTCCAACATGGTTATATTATAGACATATATATGGTGAGTTCCTTCAGAGGTGCAATATCAGTCGATTCATTACACCGATTCGATGATGAAATACCCCGATCGAGTGGGAGACAGCACAAGGACTGATCGAGGAGTAAGGCCTAAAACACTGTAGCGAACAACCGTGGATAGAATTGAAGGCACGATGTTGAAAGAAAAATAAAAGAGCATGGTAACTTTGAATCTCTCATTTTATGGATCCATTCAATCTATAAGGTTGAGCTTTGGTCCTGTGGTTCCAGAGAAGTCCTAGTTGTAGTGGAGTAGTTACATTATTATATTTATAGATGTTTTTATCTAAAAATTGAGTGTACTAACTTTATGTTTTTCTTAAATTGTATGAAGATGAAACAAGTGTAGTATAACACTTAACTTATGACCTAACGATGTTCACCAACTATAAGTTAAGAAGTTGTACTAGTACATAATACATATATAAAGTAGTGGAAATCATAACCCTAATGTCAAGTAGATAGGTAGGTCAAGTCCTCATATAGGTTGAATGCATTTTTTATTACATGCAGGAGTTTGGATTTATTCCTCTTCTATTTCATGTTAGGATATTTTTCCATGTTGGAGCCAACTGTTGGATTAGCTAGCTGCTAGATAAACTGGTTAAGAACTTAAGAGTATATATTGGATTTGTAAATTATGTTCTAGTTGGAGTACTGTTTACAGTCACTTGTTGCTTGATCGAATTAAGAAAAAAAGGAATCAGCCGTAATTTATACAATAAGTGGGGGCATATCAAGCTCGTCCTAAAACGGTTGGGTTGATTTCCCTCAATTACTCACGATTTCAGTATCGACACCAAATCTTCAGGGTCTAGTGTGATTGAATCATCGGACCCCACCTCAATCACGCTTTGTTCCAATGAGTAAGGGAGGTCTGCATCTAATGCTACTGGTTCATTAGATTTTATATCTGCTTAGGAATTATAAGGTCGGATGACCTGAAAAATTCTAGATTGAAAATTTATTCGCTAAAGTTTGATACCTATGAATGATCCTGGCAAGACAAATGTATTGCGGAGCCAAATGGCAATGCATATGGTGCCTTCTGCATTTATATTACTAAATTAAGATTGTAAACCAGAGAATGACGATTATAAGTTTATATCACTAAATTAATATGGTAAACACAAGAACATTCTCTATCTCTTTCTAATCAAGGTGGACCTATGTGATCAGTATTAACTTGTGCATGCAAGAAAAGTGCCATGCTATGGCACCACAGATCTTTCCCATAGGAATTTGATATGAATGGTTTTAAAACCAGCATGGATCCATATAAAAGGGGATCTACCAAGCACTGAGAGGGATCAAAATCTCTCAAGCTGTAAACCCTTTTTTAGAGTGGAAATGTTGAGGAAATGTGTAATCCAATGTTTATGGTTTTAGTTCATCTAATTTATGTTATTTCATATATATGCAATTCTAAATATTTTAAATTTAATTTCAGCCAACATGTTATTTTTAATAATTTGTTTACTTATTTTTTATAAAGGACACATGTCAACTCTAGGATGAGCACGAAAGGAGTTACACATCTCTTTCCTACTGGGTTGTAGAATGCACCTCTTCGGTGCAATAAAGAAACAAATGGACCTACAAAGATAAAAATCATAATCATGCTGAAGAGACTTGATATTTGAAGTTTACAGAATACAATTGAGTGAAAAAAATTGCTTTCTGAGAACAATTTTTATAGTGCACTCTCTCTCATAGCTACAACAATCGATTAGGAAGTTGTGGCACATATCATCGTTGGTAACCATGATTTTGACCACAAGATATGAATGACTCTGTTGGGTCATCCTGCAACTGTAGGTGCCTCTAACGGCGAAGTGCTCCATAGTGTCAATACCTTGCCCATGCCAAGAATTCAACAATGATTGCACAAGTGAATGCTTCAGTCTAGTAAACTGGGTAGATAAAGTCATCAATATTTCAACTGCACTAGTCTCTCAAACTACAAGTCGCGGAAGAATGTGGTCGAAAGATGCAAAGTACATGCTAATATCTTTTTTACTTAGATGTAGGCACCACAAGAAGTTCCATACCCAGAAGCTATAGCATAGAATATCTCGTGTTCCAAGTGCATAAGCATCATCTTTGGAACTCTTTACAAACTCCCTGCTAATTCTTGTTAATATGCAAGATTATCTTGGTGGAAATAGCAGAACTTTGATGATTGGTAAGTCATTCACATCTGATGTTTATCTTGGCTTTTTTGTTATAGCTTATCCTCTTGCTAAAAGGATGAATCATTTTTATGGAGCATTCCCTTTCCACAAGAACCCCCCCAATCCCTCCACTTCCCCCCAGCCTCTTACTTTTGGAAGCAGGTGGGTTAGGTTCATACATTTTATGATGCTATGGATTTGGATGTCCCTAATTGTGTATTATTTTGCAAAAAAATTGTATGACAAGGCAATGGAATGCCTTTGATTTAACCTAAGCTCCATTAAAGTTGTTATCCTTACGAGATTTAGAGGACTTGCTTATATGTGTAAATTCAAACTGCTGGATTCTTGATTTTGCATACTATTTAAAGATCACATTTTGGCTTCTCAGCAAACATGCCATTACCCAACCATCAATATTATATAAACTCAAGAATCCAACAGTAAGGTTGCAACATTAAGCTATCATGAATTTAAAATTAACCCTACTTACAAAAATTAATATTAGATCCTAAAGTTACCCTAGGACCTTCCCACAGTTGCATTTATCTTAGTGCTATGCATCTCCTATACTATTATGTGCGTTTGCAATGCTATAGAGGTTTGGGATTTTGCTTTGACACAAGTGACGTAAGACTGTTAAACTCTCATCTATTCTAAATGTTCTAGGTATAAATGGGAAGTGAAAATATTGCACTTATCTGTTTCTGAATGTTTTAGGCATGAGTGAGAACTTAGAAGTGACTTGTGAGTATGTTTCACATTTTCAACTCAAAATGTTGGTGAAGCACCTTGTTTTACTTGTGGTTCTTATGTGACTATCCTTAATATGTCACGAAGCCATCCAATTTGATTGTCTTTGTATGCTGCTTTACATTTGTTCTTCAATCATCTAAGCTTGTGCATGATTATAAAGATTGACGTGGTTTCGTTGATTCCAGTAGTTATCTTTACGGCCTGTCAATTTTAATGTAGGTTTCTCTTTCTACATAGATCTCATTTTATTCATATATTTGCCAGCTTGTGTCAGTCCTGCTGACATAAATGCCGAAGAAACACTCAATACTCTGAAGTATGCAAATCGAGCTCGCAACATTCAGAACAAGGCCATCGTAAGTAGCACAATTTTCTCTTTTGTTAGGTTATACTTATTTATGGGTTTACTAAATGCTCCTGGCTAAGCTTCTCTTGGCCATTTAAATTACTATTTATAAGTGACATTTTCTCCACTAGATAAACCGTGATCCGGCAGTTGCCGAGATGCAAAGAATGAGGAATCAACTAGAGTATCTACAAGCTGAGCTTCTTTGTTATCGTGCCGGAGGTGTCTCATCTGATGAAGTGCAGGTAATATAAAATGTACAAAATATGTGGACATGAAATTTCTTTCAGAGGATGTTGAAATAGATTAAATATGGAAAGGCATTGATGCTTGAGTTATGCTAATTATGGATTCTGTGCTAATGCAGGTCCTAAAGCATAAAATATCCTGGCTTGAAGCAAACAATGCAGAGCTCCGACAGGAGCTCCGAGAGTGTCATGAAAGTACTCAACTTCTAGAAGAACGTATGATGGATGCACAGGTTCATTGACTTTGCTCACTTCTTAATTGTAAATCAAGTTGGGCATTGGCCATTTAGTAATTTGATGGTAAAAATTTTATCTTGCAATTTTTCCGGAAATGTTGATGCCAAGTGCATTGATGTAATTTTTCAACATGTAAATAACACAGTTCAAATTCTTCATGTAAAAGGTTGAGAAGATACATTACCCAACTATTGCATTTCTCACTACTAATTAGACTTAATTGGCCACACATTTTCTTATAATTGGTCAATTGTTTCACTTGTTAGTTTTTTTGCTAGTTGAATGAAAGCCACCTTGGATTTGTATCTTCTTTTCCCAGTATCATCTTTGTAAACAACCCTGCCATTTGTCTGGCAAGCTATTTTATGCAGGGTTATGCATTTGAATAGAACTATGGGGTTGTTTTGAGGCTGTTTGTGTTTGTATTGTTACATGTTGAATTTATTATAGATCTCATGCTTATTCTTTCTTAATGCTTAAAATGTACTAGATCGTGAAAGACAAGTTAAGACTAAAACTGGAGCAATCACATAATGGAAAAACATGGAAAGAGATTGATGATGATGATGATGATTCACAGGTTAGTAGTCTATTCAAGATGACATTTTAGTTGTAATGTACATGATCATATTCATCCAACTGTCAGTTTGCAATGAATTGTTTGTGGTTCACCATGCTTATCTGTGATTTTTACCAGTTTTCCTGAAATGGGTTGGAATCTTTGGCAAAGCCTAAGTCACCAACTTGGTAACGAAATTCAAGTTCTATATGGAAAAAAATTTAAAATGTCATGGTAACAAAATCAATCAGATGCCGAACACATTCTTTTGAGGAGAAGAATATAAAGATAATAATATAATTGCAGGATTGAACCATAATTACTTGTTTCGTTCTTTTCTTGTCCAAGAATGTTTCTTTTCTTGTCCAAGAATATCCAAAGCCTGA
>LPNX010253313.1:556827-583056 GCA_001517045.1 Pseudotsuga menziesii | reverse complement strand
TTGGCAACCCTCCAATTTTCTTTATATAAGCACGGGTGTGTCTCCTCAGATCGTTTACAATCTCGTTGCGAACAGGAAATAAATGTTCTCTGTTGTCTTTTTCCGGAATTGGATTATGCGGTCCACTACTTTCAGAACTGTAACCAGCGGAATAATCTCGGGAAAACGGGTTTCCCCGGCCAGCCATGCACTGGCGGCCCTCCTTCTAGCACCAAAACTGTTGAGGCCTGGAAATTTGCAGGCGGCAACAGTAAGGGATTCTCCCCAATCAATGTTTCCAACTAGCCCGTTGACTGTTTGAAATAGGGAATCCGTCCGGTTTGCGGTCCGGCTACCGTAGGTCAAGGAACAAAACTAAGGCTTTACCGGTTGCGGCCCGGCCCACCGAGTTTTTGGATTTTGACTTAAAGAAATGATATGCAAGTGCCTAACTAAATGCAGGGTGATCAAGCTGTAGGGAGCGGTCACAAAGTGATGCGCGGGTTCTTACCTCTCGTCTTGCGCTCGCGAGCAACCAAACCAGATACAAAAGAAATAAGCTAACTATCTACACTATCCCTAGGGAGCAAGGTTATCATTTTGGGTGAGCAATACATTTTCACATACATTAAAAAGAAACACAGATAGCTGATACTTCTTCCAAAGTACATGAACGCTTACATATATTTAAATAACCAGATAGCCGATCATTTTATAACAACATTTATTGCTCACAGTGAAAAATATCCCAGAAACATACTGAAGAACATTTAACCAGAACATAATTTCAGAACACTAAATACTCTTACAGTAAATGAAAATCAACTGAAAACGAAATAGTTCCTCTTCAACATTATTCATTGAGTTTCATTGATACATTCCACTTTACACTCTCTCCGATAGACAAAATTGCAGTTTTTCTTGCAAAACGAAGTAGTTCCTCTTACAAGCAAACATCTCCAAAATTTTCCAGGGGAAAAAGCCCTTTTTTCAGTCCTACTTCCCAAATATTTAAACTACAACTCTTGCCCCTTGGGCTGCCTCTCAGCGTGTGACTCTCCAGCATCTTCAACGTTTTAGCTTCCTCTTCTGGCCGCTGCGCTTTCCCAATCATTCTCTATGAGCGTTTATCTTCTGACCAGTAACAGATGAGTCTTCCTCGTCGGTGCCTCCTTCGTTTGCTTGCTTTGTCTTTTTCTGCGTTTCGCCTTCCTTGTGATCGTGCCGGTTCCGGTCCGACCAAGCTAAGTCTTAGCCCATGGTCGCTTTAGTAGCACCGAATCCCTTCTGCAAACAATTACAATGCATCATTTGCTGGAAAGGGGAGTTTTTAAACATTAAACCTTCTCTGCCCAGCATTGTAAATCCGCAAGAGAATAGCAAGGTTCGCTCGGACAAGGTATCGATTTAAACTTTGGGCGGGAAAAATTATAAGCGGCGGTCGACCAACTTCTGCATCGGATGAGACGAGACTTCAGGAGCCGCAACGGCGGGGAAATATAGAAACTGGGTGAGCGGAAACATGGGCGAAAAAAGGGTAATCGGACGTCGGGGGGAAGAGTGCTTCGGGAACCAGGAGGGGTGGCTCATCCGCAACGGCGGACGGAACAATGGCAGGGGACAGACGACAAGGTGGAAAACTCAGTTCGGGCGGGGGAGGACAAGGTCGGATGTCGGATGATACTTGAATCGGAAGCCAACTATCTCCTCCCAGCCGCAACGGCAGGCGAATGGAAGCTTATGGGCAAGCGATTTTAAACTAAACGAATCGGGCGTCGGACGGTTCAGGAAATCGGACGAAAGAAAGGTCTAGGGGCCGCAACGGCGGAAGGGTTGAAACTTCACAGCGCCCGATCCAGCAGTAAAAGAGGCCCACTTATAGGGAAACTGAGGTATTTGAGCAGTGCTAAGGATCGGTTGTAACCAACATCGCTTCTTTTCACAAAGGATGCGCTGAAGAACAGCAAATTTTCTTCTCTTCGACCACGCATCCACGACCCAAACCAAAAAAAAATGAACAAGGCATACATAAAATACTGACATCTACCTTCAGAGACACGGAAGGAAACACGCTCAAGGAGCTTAAAAGTTCAACGATCAAGCCATACAAAAATAATCAGGAGGGGCCCAGAAATTAAAACATTAATTTGGGGGAAAACAGTTGCGGCAGCAACAAGTCTATAGGAAGGAACTTATCCTTCAACACAGAAAACATTTTATCCAAAAAATTTACCTTTTCTTTTTATTTCTTCACACTATCATCCTATACATTGTCCCACCACAATGAAGCATAACCTTTTAACTTTAAACAAGCAACTTTTACCTTTTTTGGGTCTTCTATTTGTTCCATATCAAAGTATTTTCCCATTTCCATTATCCAGTCTATTAATTCTTCAAGTTTTAGACTGCTTAAGTAGGTCGATACCTACATCTTAGACATACCCTTCATCTCAGACAATTCTTTCAACAATTTGTCTCATGGGTCTTCTTCCTCTTCAGCCTCAGGAGCATTTGCTTCTTCCTCAACCACTTCACCAGTATGATCAAGGGTTTCGACACCAATTCCACTTCTCTTGGCTTCCTTCACTATTGCTAGTTCATTCTTTAGACTTCTCATGGTCTAAACACATTTTTCAAACATTTCATGGTCAATGCTTACACCTTCTCCTTTGTGATCCTTCTCCCTCTACCATGGACATTAATACCCCTTTGATTCATTTCCCTTGTTCAATTGATTGAATCATCGCTTCCCTAATCACAACAAGTTTTATCTCCTCCTCTGCAACTCTACCTAACCGTAGTTAGAGTTGCCTTCAGGTCCAATCGCAACTGGACCTCCAACATAGAATTTATCCTACTCTGATACTAACTGATTCAGACACGACCTTGGTCGAATGCAGATCAAGGTGCACAACAGAAACAGTGGATAACACAATAACAGGATTCCAATGATTATGAATTTGTATTAATCATAAATCAATTATAAGAGTAAATTTACAATGCAGAGCCAATGCTTTGTTTCAGTCGATGTCTAGTTGATTGTTGACTTGTTACACTTAGGAAAGTTTCACAATGGATCAATAATAACTCTACTCCACATAGCAACTTTGAATAACCAAAACCCATCACGCACTTGAGAAGTCTTTGGAGACATTTAGAAGTTTTTGAAGTTTTTATTTTTAAGATGGAAAAATTTGTTATAACTCAGTCGTCAATAGATAGTAAAGACATTCTTCAAATGGATAGTGAGGACATTATTCACTAGTTGTATCTCCACAACAACTTTGAATAATCAATAAAATCCATGCATGCATTTAGAAGTATTTGAATTTTTTGAAAGAGTATTACAAAACCTATCATAATTCACTTTTTTCTAATAGTTTATTCATACTTGCATAATGAATTGTTTTCCTGGCATGGCATACGTATATTTTGACATGAACCATGGTTGGAATTTGGAATTCATATACATCAATATTATTAAAACTTTTGAATATCATTAAAAGTTTTGAAAATTTTACTAAGGTTGTTTGATTGGTAAATTTGAATTGTGACCAAGGTAAATCGCCTCTTGGTCAAATTCCATTCGAATATTCAAAACATATTATAAGGATGCACATCGTTCAAAACTGGGAAATCAATATTATATGCACATGCATATAACTAGGATGGAAAGAGATGCTCTAACTAACTATCGAACTAACACATAAATATATTAATTATTAAATTCATAGGAAGCCCCAAGAAGGTTGTGCCCTTAAGGGAGGAGAAACCTACATTCTCTAAGTTGGCTTAGCAAAATGGTTGGTTGAGTAGCCTTGAATTTTCCTTGAACATTGAATTGGGCACTACAAGCAAAACACCTTCTAGTAGAGGCTTTTGCGGAACCTCTTCAAAATTTCCATCCATTTTTTGTTTAGACTAGATATTGCTAGCAGAGAAGAGAGATCGAAGGTATTAGCAAAAAACAAATTATTGGTGCGCCTAAACCATTATGGCACACCAATGTGTTTTGGTACCAAACGTATTGATGCTCCATGGCTGCACTTGCACTGGAGAGACATGTCAAAAATACATCAGTGCTTCACTTTGGCCAATATGCACCATTGCTCCACATTACCCTAGGGGCATCGATGCTTCGACACCATTGCGAACCAGAGCGCCAATATCCCCAAAAAACATCAATGCTCAATGCGCCAGTGCTCATATTTTGGTATAGACACATTGATGCTCCTTTTTTAGATATGTGTGCATCGTCGCTCATCTTTTGGTTTTGGTGCATTGATCCTCGTCTTTTGGTATGGGTGCATAGTTCTCAGTTTTGACATACATGCACACATAATCTATAAAATGATGTCGATATTCGATTGGAACGGTTGATGATAATAAATTACAACTAAGTTTTTTTTATTAGTTTATTTCCACTAAATTCTAAATAAAGTGGAACTGAAAGAAAAATAACTAGAGCAAAGAAATACGCAATCCACACAATCAACACAAGATTTACCCTAGGGAAACCCAACCATAAATGAGGATTATACCTTGCGCTTTTTATATAGAATGCAAATACAAAGGAAAAATGTATTCTCTATGGAGTTACCTGTGACTCTTTAGCTAGAATGGATTATATAGGATCTCCTACTTTCTCAGTTCTATTATGCTCTAATATCCACTTGTGTTGTTGCTCAACTATGGAACAATATATAACATCATAAGAATGGAACCCCTTCTTCTCCTAATAGTTCAGTATTTAACATGTTCAATAGTCATCTAGGGTTAATTTTAGGCATTTTTGGATGCTTTGATTCCCAATTAGGGTTAGGGTTTTGAACCTTTTAGAAATTCTTCAAATTCCACATGTGACTAGCTCTACATGTGTGAGAAATGAGAGCTAACGTGGAATCCAGTCAATACCATGGTGTTCCACTAGATAGGTCAGCATGCTGGATGTATAAATTATTCATATGGACTATGATTTAGTCGATTCTTGTGCTAATGTAAAGGAGTGTACAATTGCATCAACAGGCATGGTGAAAGCAATGAACTTTTGACCCCAAAAAGCATCATTTAAGCCCTTAAACAGGTCCCTGAAGGTTCCAAACTCCAAATTTGCAAAGTGAGACATGCCCCTGAAATGGGCCCTCAAGCGAATCCATCCAATCTCTCCACCCATAAAGAACTGAAATAGATGACAAACTATATATTGATCCCTTTCATATCACACCTCCAAATTTTGGGAGGATTTGGTCCCTAAAATCTTCTACTAGACGAGGATAGGAAATTTGTCCTCTACCTTCTCCTTGAGTACCATTTAGACTTTCCTAGAAATTGTCCTTTCAACCCAACCTACTAGAGTGCATATTGTCCTCCCCTGGTTGTTCTAGACTTATGCAAACCTGTGTCGTCTGCTAACTTTGCCTAAGCCTATGGTGCTAAGTCCTCTACAAAAGATAAGACCTACTCAATTTCCTGGTCCAACATTTAAGGTTCGTAGAGTTTCATATTTTCCACATTCACTACTAAGTAAATGTGCATATATGGGGATAGACCGAGGCACTAAGCATTACCTCCGGCCTTCTCCAACACTTCAAAAGGACCATACTATAATTCCTTTATCTTCTTAGAAAGACCTTGTAGACTTTCCTTGTTCAAGAGAAACCAAACTCTATCCCCCACATCGAGTTTTTTCTCAACCCTTCGTTGCTCATGTCTTGCCTTGTACAAGTTTCTTATGAATTCTTCAGTGCCTCTTGTGCTCGTAAATGGATTTTTTTTATCTTACTTTTTTGGCTCACAATTCTCGAATTGTGGTGTCTTCCCTCACTCCCCCTTGCTTTCCATAAATAACATGTAGAGCTGAAGGTGGAAGATACCCAAAACAAGTTTCAAAATGGGACTTTCCAATTCAAGTGTGGATTGTTATGTTATAAGAGTGATGGATGGAGATCAATTTTTTATCCCTACTCTTTGGACGCTTCTGATTGTCACCTCTCAAAAGCTACACCAAAATCCTATGGACTACTTATGTTTTCCCGTATGCTTATGGGTGGAATGTTGTAGATCTCTTCAACGTAGTGTCCATATTCTCCCAAAGTGTAGTCCAAAACATGTTGATAAATCTAATGTCCATGTCTAAGATAATGCTCCTTCATATCCCAAAGTGCACTCAGGCCTACTCAAAGGACATGTTTCTTATTCTTTCCCTTTGATGATCTTTTTTACAAGCCATACGAATGCAAATCTTGTTAAATATGTCAACTACCACAAATAAATAGCCATGTCCCTTCCTAGTGATTGACATGCCAGCCACAAAATCCATGGAGATGCTCTCCCATGGTCTCGTGGGAATATGTAAAGGAAAGTATATATCTTTCTTACTATTACTGGGCTTGTTTGTACAATAAAGTATGCATCCTCTCATAAACTGAGCTACATCTTATTGAATTCTAGGCCAATAAACACACCTTTGTAAGTTGGCAATTGTCTTTCCAACACCAAAATTCCCTACAACTTTGTAGGTGTGGTCCTCTCTCATGAGTTGCAATCTCTCACCTTTAATAACACATAACTTGTTAAGCTTGTAGGGTAACCCATCTTGGACATAATAATCATCATTGTCACCTTCTACATGGAGTTGGCCTTGTAGCTTCTAAAATACCTCCTTAAGTCCTTATCTTGTATTTATTCCTCCTTGTATGCATCTTGGGTGAAAGGATCCATGTGCATAAGTACCCAAATCTATGATCTTGGTTGTAGGTGGCCTTGAGACCATGTCTACCAGTTTGTTTGTACCGCTCTTTCTTATATTTGATAATTAGATGGAATTGTTGTAAAAACCCCATCCACTTGTATTGTCATGTTTATTGTAGCTTACTTTGGGCCTGAAAAATATTGAAGCAATTGATCATCAATGTGAATGATGGTCTTCGTTCCCATCAGATAGTGCTTCCACTTCTTAACAACTTGAACTCTCCACTAAATAGGCTTTGTTGAGAAACTCTCGATAATTACAACCACTACTCAATAGTCTAGTAATTATACCATGTCCATGAACCTCCTTGCTATGACTAGGAAAGAATTCCTGAGGGGGTGTAATAGCAAACTGGTTTTCCTTTCCATGAGTCTAAGCAGCTAAGAGGGAGGTGCACCTAAATATTGGAATTAGCGCTAAAGATATTGGAGATACAAACACCCAAATTTTATGTTGGTTGATCTCTACATTGTTGTGGCATTGAATGATTAATTGCATGATGTGATGGTTGATCACGTGAGGTTGTAAGATGGTATTATGGTATTTAAATGTAATTGGCATTTAAAAGTCGCCTTCCTCTTGCCACTATGATACTTTGAGTGTGTGTGTGTGGTATTCAATTCTTATCTGAAATATTGACTACTACTTGCAAATAAGTATTGGTTCTTTTTTATTCATAGTCTCATGCATTTCTTTTAGACAATTTTTTTTTTACAGAAACGATTAGCGTTCATATTAAGAAAACAGTGGTAAACCCACTAGCACAGATATAGCAAAGGGACCCATTCATAAGCCTTAACATAGAGGAAATGACCTGAATGTCTACTTGTCCAAATACTTAAGTTTTGCTTAACACCTAATAAGAGTTCTACTAACAAAGGTAATTACAGAGTTTTCAAAACACAGAGATAATAAAAAACAACAAAACCCAGGAATTAACATCCACGAAAGTCCAAGGCGCCTAAAGCAGAGCAAGTCGGCGGTTTAGTGGACCACTTCTCCCCAGACAGGTTGTCGACCTTCAACTCCATCTTATCGAACTGAGCCTCCATTTCCACGAACTGGGCTTAAAGGGCCTGAATCAATTGATTGACGAAGGCCGAGAAGTCCTTACGTAGCTGCAGCAAGTCTGCTTCAACAATATCAAACCTCCTAACACCTTCTTTCTCGAGATGCTTTACAAAGCGCTTTTGTTCCCTAACCTCCCTTCAGAGCTCCCTAATTTCTGTTTCTAGAAGATGAATTGGGTCGTGACCTGGAACCGTCGAATCCGAGCTTGACACCATGATGAGAGACAAAGTATAATGCAGACTGGGACTAGATGACACAATAAGCTTTTCCCACATAGACCGAAGGAGCAAATGGTAGAATTCTGGTAACCCCTAATCTGAATTATCCTAGCAGTGACCCTGTATTCCACTTGCATTGTCCTTTACTTTCCAAATCAGGGATAAATCCTTCACACAGTCGACATGATGAATGGGATTGCAACCAAGGTGTGAGCTCCTCCTGTTGAGATCATCGCACACCTGAATCACCGAAACTAACGCCATAATACATCCAACCTTGTGACCGTTGTACTCCGGAAGTGCCTGAACCAAAACTAATGAATGTCTAACCAATCGAGGATGCTTGCATTTATCCCCTGAATGTGTAATGTGACATGCCAAGCCAATAGCTCGTTTAATGCATGAATTCTGCGTTGCCTCCACGACTGGGTTTACCCCCTTAGGCATTAAGTCCAGGGTCTTATGGGATAAAAAAATTGCTACGAGCTCCATTTAACTCAAGGGTCCCTTTGCTCAAGTGGACTGCTTCATTTGTTGCCTTGTGGGCTTCCCCATTAAATCCGCGAAGGATATGAAAGAAATGGATTCATTGGAAAGAGGAGAGAGGAGTTTGAATTTTCTTGATAATTTGGCTAAGCCTCATTTGTGTAGGTAGCTTCCGAGTATTTAGCGCTTGTATCATCAACCTGGGGTCCCCGAAGACGTTGATTTCCAAAATGCCATGTGCTAGAGATTGTTGAAGACCTTTCGATAGAGCCAAAGCTTCGGCCATATTGTTGGTGTCAACTCCTAGTCCCCAAGAGAAATAAAATTCCAAGATTCCATCAAGATCAAATACGACCACTCCCCCTCCTGCTGCCCCTACGTTTCTTTTAGACAATTAGATTATGGTAAACACATTTAAATCATTGCATTAAATCATTATGTTCTAATGGTTAAATCCATGTGGACAACATATTTGTTATGGTTATGTTTTGATCCTCAAAGGAGATAGAGCTAGGTGCTTGACAAGATATTCCATTAGGTCATACTATATTAAATGGTGATGTGATAAAGTAATAACATATTACGTTCGGAATAACCTATCGACCCGACCATTTGCACGAATCCGACGCCCAGCAAAGCACCGTCGCCGCCTAAATAGAGCCATGGTCGTCCGATTGGTGCAAATGGTTGGGTCGATAGGATATTCCTATTACGTTCAAGGCTGGTGTGATTATTTTATTATTTTTTATGGAGTCATGATAATACAATGTGTAATTGTTTTATTTAATGAATAGAAAGAATTGACAATAAGTTGTTTATTTAAGCCATATGATTTATGAAAGTCACAACGCATTTATCATAATATAATACATAGTGTGTAATATGAACTAGATACATCTAACACATAATGTGAAATAAGTCATATATTATGTTATGAAAGTTGTATGAAATGTACATTTGCCATCCTTTTAAAAAAATTATAACTCCAAATATCATAATATATATATATATATATATATATATATTGGAATATTACCAGTATTAACAGAGACATCTAGTGACTAATATCGTTCAATATCTAATTTTAGAATATAAAATAACTTATTAGCATTATGTTATTGTTGGATTATATCAGGTCATATACTAATATCTCTTTTTAGAATATAACATAACTTATTAACATTATGTTATTGTTGGAATGTGTTAGTTCATATATTAATTATTGGTGTTGCTTTTGCCAACTTTCATGATAATGTTTTAACACTTTCAAAAAAAAGATAAAAGGCTTATTGATTTTAGAAGATAATTTTAAAACAAAAGATAAAAGGATTATTGATTTTAGAAGATAATTTTATAAAAATGATCTCATTTCATGTTGATTTTTTTATGCAAATGAGACTCGAGCTATTGAGGACATCATCAATTCAAGAAGAGGAAAACCTCATTGAGCAATTTCCTATGAATTAATATAATATGAAAAAGCTAAGATGTAAATCACTTTCTCTTGTAAATGTATAAAGCATTAAAATAATAAAAATATGACTCGATATATTATTAGTATGAGTAATTTTTACTCGTAGAGGGCATGAAACTCAAGAGATGTGCTCTTGATAAGTAGGATATCTTATCTTAATATTAAGGTGACAATTGCCACATGTTTTATGTGGAGGATGATACTCAACCCCTTCCTATTCAATTGGAGCAAGTTAGAATGTCTAGAAGTGACCTCTCTGTAACCCAAGCCAAGAGTTATCAAAGATAAGTCGTTGCACATGTACTTTTATTTGTTGAAAAGGAATATACTTTTATTTGTTGAAAAGGAATAGTATCCTTTCACCTACATTGATTCAGATTTTATAAGAGTTATTCATTAGATCTAAGACAATTGTTGAAAGGCCATTAGGTTGTTGATGTGATTTATGTGAGTTTTGGATATACTTTTGTTGAATTAGAGCAAATTAATGTTATTTATGTGAATTTTGGATATGTATTATAGAGTGAAATTAAAACAAACTTAAAGTTTATGTAAATTGTGTTGAAGCAAATTCTTCATTATCATTTTCCAAAAAAATAAAATACATTTTCCAAGTGCGCAAGGTGAAGTAAGCTATTAAACATGAATTGAACTATTAGTTTGTTTTGCTATTAAACATGAATCATTATCATTCTCCAAAAATATAAAATACATTTTCCAAGCACGCAAGGACAAGTAAGCTATTAAACATGAATCATTATCATTCTCCAAAATATAAAATACATTTTCCAAGCAAGCAAGGTCAAGTAAGCTATTAAACATGAATTGATCTATTAGTTTGTTATTAGTTTGTTTTGTCACACATTCTAGAAATGTAAACCAAACATTCTAGAAATGTAAACCAAGATAAGTTATTAAACTTGGATTGTTATATTAGTTTGTAACTCTTTCTTAAAATGTAAGATTTTTTCATTCCCAAATTGTTCCTTCAAAACTATAATTTATTAGAAATTATAAACCTTACCTTAGAACATAGTAAACACTATAATTAATGGTAAGCCATAAACCCTACCATTTACTTAAGAACCTATAAACCTTACAGTATAAAATAGTAAACCCTAAGATATTGAAACCATTATCGATACAAGGATGAAGTACATTACCATTGCTTCATATGCAAATGAATAATTATTTGAATATTTTGAATCATACCCGTGAGATTTTTGGTAAATGTAAGATTTTTTCATTCCCAAATTGTTCCTTCAATTTCAATTTTTCTCATCTAAAACAATCAAACATTTAAAAACTATAATTTATTAGAAACCATAAACGTTACCTTCGAACATAGTAAACTCTATAATTAATGGTAAGCCATAAACCCTACCATTTACTTAAGAACCTATAAACCTTATAGTATAAAATAGTAAACCCTAAGATATTGAAACCATTATCGATACAAGGATGAAGTACATTACCATTGCCTCATCTGCAAATGAATAATTATTTGAATATTTTGAATCATACCCGTGAGATTTTTGGTGGTTGACAATGGGCTAGACTAAGTAATTGATAATTCAAGAAAAGCTTTATATTTCAATAGTGCAATGAAGTATATAACCATTGCCTCCTCTGCAAATGAATAGTTATTTGAATGATTTGAACCATACCCTTGAGAGTTTTGGTCGACACCATGCAAGACTCGAAAGTCATTGGACACTTCAAGTAAAGCTTTAAGTGGATTGTCCAATCCAGGATCCTCATTGTTTGACATTTTTCGATTAAATTAGAAACTGTGATGTAAGAGAGTAATGGTCCCAAACGGGCACTACTGGCCTGAATACCAACCTAACCAATGTGAATTGAAATGCACTCCTTCGATGTTTAGTGGAAAACCTGAATCTCTACCACCCCCACCAAAATCCTTGTTATGGACAATCATACACTTACCACCAAGAATGTCAATCCCAGTGGTTAGGCAATCAACACTATCAATGTGTAAGGAAAATGGAAAGGAAAAAATATTCTAATTGTGTTGTCCATTGCCTCACACCAGTTCCCGTTCCACTACCCCCAGTAGTTAGAAGTTGTTGAAATATTGTAACTTCGAAGAATATTCTAAATGTATTTTACGGATGTAACCTATCGAAAATGTTTTATTCATCTGTCGAGATGTTACTATTGTATTTGGTCATCATAGAGTCGTGAGGTAAAACCTCCATTGTAAGTCAGGTCAATAGAACCCTCCTGAATATAATACAATATTATTTTGTGTCTTCCTAGGTGAAGTTGGCCCAATAAGTTTGTTGGGGCCGGCTTGTTAGGGAAAAAGTCAATTGGAAGAAAGAGTATAAATAGAGGATGTGTGTTCCTCATTTGACACACACTCGCTTGTGTATAGTGCATAGGAGAGAGAGATAACAGCAAGGAGAAGGAGCACCTATTTTGCGGTTTTATCTTATACATCTATATAGAGGAAGTTTTGTTGGGTTTTCTTCCCCTCGAGGGTTTCCCAAGATAAATCTGCGTCTATCTTGTGATTGTGTTTCTTTCAGTGATCATGCTTATGCTATTGTTGTGAAATTGTATTAAACACTAATGATCTCTAGCTAAGCATATGAAATCTTAACATGGTATCAGAGCTAACTTGAATATAACTTTCACAAGGTGAAACTCTCTCTCCTCTCCCTCCAGAAATTAGGGTTTCTGTAAAAATTGGAATTTTGAAGATCTGATTGCATAGAAAGTTGTGCCTCCCTTGAGCACATCTATTCAGCCCTCGATCGAAATTTTTGAGTGGGTGGATCTGCGGGAAAGTCAAACCCTAGTTTGACTTTGAACCAGAAAACCAAAGAACTAGAAAGTTGCATAAACTGAAATCTCGCAAGTAAGTTTTGAAGGGTGAAGATTTGGAATCTCCAAAAACCAAGTGTACCAACCAACTCGCCTCAGTCAAGCACATCTCCTGGTAAGGTCAATTTTGCATTTTGAGAAATTTCATTTTTTAGTGACCTCCAAGATAAGATGGCCCCAAGCACTAAGCTTGAGGACAAGCTAGAAGGCATAGAAAACTTCTGAGCATGGAAATATAGGATTGGTCTCATTCTTGGAGAGAATGATCTTGACAAATACATCAAAGGAGAAGTTGTAGAACTAGAAGATGATGAAGCTAAGGAAAAGCACCAGAAGGACCTAATCAAGGCAATGAGGATCATTGTTGATTCTATCAAATATCACTTGATCCCTCGAGTGTCATCCAAAGAGACACTAGAGGAAATGTATGATGCCCTATCTAGAATGTATGAAAGGAAGAACATCAACAAAAAGATGAATTTGAGAACTCAATTGAATAGAACCAAGATGAGTAAAGGAGAATCCATTCAAGACTACTTCACAAGGATCTCCCAGTTTAAGGAGCAACTAGAAGCCATTGGAGACTCCCTTGATGAAGATGAACTAGTTATGACTGCTCTCAATGGTCTCACTAGACCTTGGGATTCATTCATACAGATTATGTATGCCAAAAAAGAAAGTATGAAGTTTGACATTGTATGGGAAGATAACATCCAAGAGGAGGCTAGAGTAGACAACAAAGAAGCTATACTTAAAGAAGAAGAACAAACGACATCATGCACATCTTGCTGAAAACAAGGATGAAGAAGAAGAAGGACCTTGAAGAAAACAAACAAAAGAAGATGCAAAAGAATATGTACTATTCTTTGCACTCTCTAGGTCTGTGGCACCTGGAGAAGATACATGGCTTATTGATAGTGGTGCTTCAAAGCACATGACAGGACAAAAGAAAACTCTGTCAAAACTTGAAGAAAAGAACACTCCTTAGAAGGACAAAAGAAAACTTTGTCAAAACTTGAAGAAAAGAACTCTCCTCAGAAAGTATCATTAGGAGATGACTATCAATATCCTATCAAAGGTATTGGTGAAGCAAGCTACAAGCTTGACTCTGGAACCCCCATGAAAATGAAGGAAGTATTATATGTACCAGGTTTGAGGAAGAACTTACTATATATCTCAGCATTAGATAAGAAAGGATATAGAGTTGCATTTATAGATGGACAAGTACTCATGCGGCCCAAAGGAAAATCAATTGAAGATGCAGTTGTCATTGGTGAAGAAGGGGGATTATACAAACTCAAAGGACATTCGAAAACAACCCTTGTCCATGAGATCACTAGCCGAAGTGAACTATGGCATAGAAGGCTTGCTCACATTAACTACAAAGCATTACCTTATGTGAGCAAAGTAGTAACACATTAACCAAATTTGAAGATCGATCATGAATGCACTTGCAAAGGGTGTGCAAGAGGAAAGAATATCAATAATCCATTTCCGAAGAGTGAAACAAAGACTAAAGGTACGCTGGAATTAATTCATTCTGATGTATGTGGTCCAATGCCCTCCACATCTTTAAGTGGTTATAAATATTATGTTACATTTATTGATGACTATTCAAGAAAGACTTGGATATATTTCTTGAAAAAATCAAGGAATTCAAAGCCTTCATAGAGAACCATTTAGAAAGAAGAGTCAAGACACTCAAAACAGACAATGGTGGAGAATATACTTCAAAAGAGTTTGAAGCCTTTTGTAAAGAAGTTGGAATCAAGAGGGAACTAACCACTCCCTACCATCCCCAACAAAATGGTGTTGTGAAAAGAAAGAATGGGACCATTATGGAAGCAGTGAAGACAATGATACATTATCAAGATCTTCCTATGCATCTATGGGCTGAAGCAACAAGAACAACAATTTATGTTCAGAATAGATTATCACGTAGTGCCCTTGGATTCAAGACTCTAGAACAAATGTACACAAGAAAGAAGCCTGATTTGAGCCATATCAAGATATTTGGTTGTCTAGTATATGTTCACATTCCAAAGGAAAAGAGAACCAAGTTGATTCATTCAAGAAAGAAGGGAATATTTGTTGGATACTGTGAAGTCTCCAAAGCCTTCGGGATATACATTTCAGGATTCCATCAAATAGAGAATGGTGGGGATATAACATTTGACGAAGAAGCAGCTCTTAAAAGATCCAGAAAGTGTCACCATGAAGAAGTACATGAAGAGGATGTACCTCCCAAAAAAGTAGAAGTTGCACCCTCTCCTGAAAGTGAAATATCAAAAGACCATGATATGCTAGAACCTCAGGAACCCCCTACTATGAACATATCACGACAGAGAAAGCATGCTTGGGTAAGAGAAACCATACAAGAAACAGAGAAGTATGGAGCTCCAGAAGGCTCCACGAGAATAAGCAAGAGATCAAATTCATTCTCCAGTCATGTAGCTTTGATGTGTGGTCTTGTAGATCAAGAACCTACTAGTTATGAAGAAGTTATACAGAAGAAAGAATGGGTAGAAGCGATGACGGAAGAATACCAATCAATAATGAAGAATGATGTTTGGGATATAGTACCCAAACCCGAAGGCAAGAGTGTGGCATCTTCCAGGTGGATCTACAAGATAAAACATGCAACTGATGGGAGCATTGAGAAATACAAGGAAAGGTTTGTCGCTAGAAGATTCTCTCGGAAAGAGGGAATTGACTATGAAAACACATTTGCACCAGTAGCAAGGTACACTTCCTTTAGAACCATCATGACGCTTGCATCCATGGTGAAGTGGAATCTACACAAGATGGATGTGAAGATAGCCTTCCTAAATAGTGTTATTGAGGAAGAAGTACATAGAACAGCCACAAGGATTTGAAGCCAAAGACAAACGGACTTATGTATGTAAGTTGAAAAAGGCTATGTATGGACTAAAGCAAGCTCCTAGAGCTTGGTATGGAATGATAGATAGCTTCTTGACAAGCTTGGGCTTTACCAAAAGTAAAGTCAACCCTAACCTTTACTTTAAGGTTATGGATGATGAACCTATCATATTATTACTATATGTGGATGACTTATTTCTGACAGGAAATGAGAAACAAATTGTAGATTGCAAGAAGAAGCTTGCTGAAGAATTCGAGATGAAAGATCTTGGATTGATGCACTATTTTCTAGGCCTAAAAGTGTGGCAGAGCCCAGAAGGAATCTTTTAGAACCAGGGAAAGCATGCTATGGAAATATTGAAAAAATTTGCTATGTTGGATTGTAAAGCCATGGCTACCCCCATGGATACCAACCTGAAGTTGTTATCTAATGAATCATCAGAATTAGTGGATGTGACTCAGTATAGACAGATTATTGGGTTGTCGATGTATCTAACGAATACCAAGCCAAATATATGCTTTGATGTGAACACCCTAAGTCAGTGTCTAGTTAAGCCTAGATGTGTTCATCTTATAGCTACAAAGCATGTGATGAGGTACCTGAAAGGTAAGATAGACTTTGGACTATACTATGATGGAGATCATGACTACAGACTATATGGATATACGGATTCATATTGTGCAATAAGTGCCTCAGACAGAAAGAGCACCTCAGGTGGATGTTATTGTCTGGGATCCACCATGATCTCATGGTTTAACAGGAAACAGTCCAGTGTTGCTCTCAGCACAGCTGAAGCAGAATATATAGCAACTTGTTCTGCTAGTTGTGAATCCATATGGCTTCGGAAGTTGATGTCAGGTCTAATTGATCTAGAGTTGCATACCATAGTGATTGTATTTGACAACCAGAGTTGTATAAGATGATGAAGAATCATGTGTTCCATGACAAATCAAAGCACATAGAAATCCGGTATTTTTACATAAGGGATATGGTCAGAAGGGAGCTATAAAACTCCAGTATGTGAGTACTGATGAGCAAGTTGCTGATGTGTTGACCAAACCTCTGTCTTGAGTAAAGTTTGAATACTTTTGTGACAAGTTTGGTGTAGTCCGAAAGGACCTCCCTGGAGAGAGGGAGTGATGATGAGAAGGTCGATTAAGTGCCTAAAGAAGATGTTGTGGTCTAGCATTCATTTGCAAACGTTGTGGTCTGGCATTCATTTACAGGCGTTGTGGTCTTGCATTCATTTGCGGACGTTATGGTTTGGCATTCATTTGCAGACGTTGTGGTCCTGCATTCATTTGCAGACGTTATGGTCTGGCATTCATTTGCAAACGTTGTGATCCTACATTCATTCGCGGATGTTATGGTCTGGCATTCATTTGCAGACGTTGTGGTCCTGCATTCATTTGCGGACGTTGTTGTCTTGCATTCATTTGCGGATGATCCATCATCTTTTGATGATGTGGGTGATCTCGCATTAAGTTGCGATGATGTGGCCCTCCTCGAAAGGGGGAGTAGGTTGACGATGTTGCAACGGGATTGTATCATCCCTGGACATTAGTCCTAAAGGTGGTCTGTAGACGTTGGTCTCCGTAAAAGATGAGGATTGCATCGTCCTTGGACCTATGTCCAAAAGTGATAAGGATTGATCACCCCGTAATTGGATCATGTGTGCTACAGGTTATGTTACTGCTGATGATAATGTTGATCAAGTATATCAAAGTAGTGCTGCAAAGGGTCAAGTGATCGAGTGTTGCAAGAAGATGAAGATCAAAGTTTTGCTGCAAAGGATCAAGTGATCGAGTGCTGCAAGAAGATGAAGATCAAAGTTTCGCTGCAAAGGATCAAGTGATCGAGTGTTGCAAGAAGATGAAGATCAAAGTGTTGTTGCAAAGGATCGAGTGATCGAGTGCTGCAAAAGATCAAAGATGACGACTCAGCGCTGTAGAAGATGATGTTCTAGCACTGAAGATGTTGAAGATGTTCCAGTTACTGATGATTGTCGAAAACTTTCAGTAACATATAGATGTATCACCTTGATGTTGCTAAAGATGCTCTCTCTCCTTGCTCTTATAGTTGAAGATGTCATTGTCAGTAGAATACCCTTCTCATTAAGGGGGAGTGTTGAAATATTGTAACTTCGAAGAATATTCTAAATGTATTTAACTGATGTAACCTATCGGAGATGTTTTATTCCTCCGTCAGAATGTTACTATTGTATTTGTTCATCAAAGAGTCATGAGGTAAAACCTCCATTGTAAGTCGGGTCAATAGAACCCTCATGAATATAATATAATATTATTTTGTGTCTTCCTAGGTGAAGTCGGCGCAGTGAGTTTGTCGAGGCCGACTTGTTAGGGAAAAAGTCAAGTCGAAGAAAGAGTATAAATAGAGGATGTGTTCCTCATTTGACACACAAAGTCACTTGTGTATAGCGCAGAGGAGAGAGAGAGAAATACTAGCAAGGTGAAGGAGCACCAATTTTGGGGTTTTATCTTATACATCTATATAGAGGAAGTTTTGCTGAATTTTCTTCTCCTTGAGGGTTTCCCAGGATAAATCTGTGTCTATCTTGTGATTGTGTTTCTTTCATTGATCATGCTTATGCAATTGTTGTGAAATTGGATTGAACACTAATAATCTCTAGCTAAGCATATGAAATCTTAACAGAAGCAGCATCCTAAGAAGTTTTATAAAAGTGAAAAGAAAGTCAAAAGATTGAACGATTGCAACCACCAGTGAACCTAAGGAATCGACAAAAGGGTATAGATAGGCTACACCATTAACACAGCAAACTTCCACAAAATCTTTTTGAGGCTAGAATTAAATCAAAGAAAAGAAAAATGAAATGCGTCAACATATTGAATATTTAAGACCACCTTTGGTCCACATTTGAAGGTGTCACTCTATTTTGAATTGGCATCAATTAGGCCTCACAAAGTTTTAATATAACATCCCAATAATCTTAGCTGGGAATACACGCTGAATCACAAACAGCTTAAGACAAATATACTATTACTCATTACCTAAATGCTATGGAGAAAATAAAACCATACCAGAATTAGACTCATCAGCTATAAGCTTGTAAAATAATTGTTTTGACATAAGAATCCTCAATTACTGCACAATCCTCTTGCTCATCAATGTTGACTCATCTTTCACTGGACCCTAGAAAACCCCAAGAGAAGTTTTGGTCAGGCAAAATTCTAGCAAAATACAAAATAAGTGCTTACTGGAGTGCCAACCCTTGTAATGCCTCGGGTGCCTGGTCAGCAGCAGCATTTGCCTTCTGGATATTTCTTATAATATTTGCAATGTTTTCCTGTGGGATCAAAGTAATTACAGTAAGTAATTGAAACAAAACACACAAACCATGTCCAGAACAGTATGTAACAGACCCAAAAGAATAATGAATGCTCTTAATCAAAATGTTTACTTTGAATAAATAAAATCTCTTCTTTTTATCCTAGCTCTATTTCTTCCAATACTCTTTTCACAAAGAGAAAACGCTATAAACTATGAATTAGACGAGAGATGGCATTGTGTGCTATGAAGATCATATCCTCAATGTTCATTATCACCTTCCAAACAGACAGTCTTGAGTGTAGTTCTTTCCATTGAGGTGGTCCAAATACTCGTTCAGTAGACCGGCTGTGAACCATAAAAAACAGGAACCCAATCAATTAAAGAAGTGCTATGCAAGAATCACAACCAGACTATCTCACACCTGATAAATGCAACATACGAATGCAACAGACATACTTTACAACTGCTACTTGGCGCATCTGATCCATCTTACAATCTACCAGTTTTGCACTGATTGCTCGAACTATCCAAAATTCCACGTCATCATCTGTAACCTGTGCAAATCAGAAGAAAAAAAATTGAAAACAGATGTGGCAACAGCGTAGTTAATAAGAGTTTACAAAGTATAGCACCATAATACAATTATGAATTACTGTTAATCGTACATTACCCGCAATGTATTCCTCACAGATTCATAGGGAATTTCTCCAGATCCTTTTGAAGCAAGGTCAGCAAGAGACATTAATCGCATTTTTGTTATGCAATCTTCATGGACTAGACCTGCATTCAAAGGAGTGAGTTCTAAAGTAACCAAAACGTAAGTTTTAAAGGAACCAAAACGTAAGTTTTAAAGTAACCAAAACGTAACTACATGGAACAATACAGTGTCTATTGTCTCCGAGGTAGAGAGAGAGGTACCATAGCTTTTCAAAATTGCAGAGTTTGCAGCCTGAAACTCCAAATAAGAATCTAGTCGTTGAGTGAGGAAAATCTCTAACAAGCGGTATACCAATACATACTTTCCATCTTTTTCCAGTTGTGCCACAGCAGACATATCTAGTAAGTCACACTAAGGAAAGAACAAAATTGATTCATTAGTTGACGTCTCTTCAAAGAAGAACCTTAAGACACAAGCAAATCGTAATCAAAATATCCAAACGTTAAGTCCAACATTGAATAGATACATAAAATAAATGTAATCCAAATATTAAGAATAAGAGACCTAATCAAATAAGCATATCAAGATTCAAGAAACGATGAACTGAAGCTGCAGATGTAAAACTTCAGGAAGAAAACGTAATCTAAAGAATAAAGTATGACAAAATTAGGACACACATATACATGCATAGTTACCATACTTATACCCACTGAGGCAGATGTCTCGAAATACTCCCCATACTCCACAAAAGAGAAATAAAGCAAACAAAAAAACCATTTTCAATGCATGACTGAGCCTCAGATAATGGGCTTGAAACACTGGCCAAAAAATATAATCTATCACAGAAACTCCAATAATCAATAATTCCAAAACATTAACACTGCAGACTCTCATCTCGTACTAAAACCCTTTTAATGCAGGAAAAAGTACTCGAGTACAAGTATTGACCGCCTAATGAATTGGCCAAAGCCAGACTTCTCAAAATGCTTATAACTGATATGGTCTCTAAGCCCAGGATTTCTATTCTGGTTCCTTTAGAATTAGAAGACTAGAAACCTCAAAATTTTATAAGGAAAGACTTGCCTTCCAAGAAATCTCTAGAAGAGCCAAGCATGCAATTCGAGAAACAGAAAACAGTTTGAAGAATATAATAGTATCCCCAAAAATGATGAAGAGGTCTTAAAACATTGGGAGATCTTAAGAGAGAATCCTGATAAAGGAAAGCCAATAAGAGGAGAGGAAGCCTCCCACCAGTCTTGCTCACTACCTAAAAGTATGACTGGATAAAAACAGACCTCAATGGCACAGCTAAAGGAAACCCAGTATAGCAAGATCAGCAGGAGTTATCACTGATCAGAGAGAACAAATGAAAATTATAACCACATACTCCAAGTTCTTAGGAACACCTACAACAATTAAGGCTTAAATGGAAGCTCCAATGGAAGGCATCAGACTAAGCCTTAGTTTAGAACTTTAGGTCTCAAACACCTGATAATCAATGGAGAGTCAAAGGTAATCATAGACTTCTTAAATAACAAAAACAAGGATCCCTCATGGGATCTAGCAAGAGAACTGCAGTGTATCAAGGAAGTCATTAAAAATCTGGATAAATTCTGATCCAACAT
The DNA here is from genome assembly GCA_001517045.1 of Pseudotsuga menziesii. Taxonomy (NCBI): domain Eukaryota; kingdom Viridiplantae; phylum Streptophyta; class Pinopsida; order Pinales; family Pinaceae; genus Pseudotsuga; species Pseudotsuga menziesii. The sequence continues at coordinate 561,754 of LPNX010253313.1, read as the reverse complement.
GTATGAAGAATGGCCAATCAGGTAGCAGATTGGCCAGCAAATTAAGAAATTTTTATTAAAAAAAAAATCCAAAGAATTAATCCAATGAGTAGCACAAGTGGAAGGAGATATGAGTTTATCTCAGTTACTTAAAGTCGAATTGTTGAAATGATCATTTTTAAAGGTTTGGGCATACCCTTGATCGCAATTATTATTCATAGTACATTTTATGACAATTAGACCTGCAAATATCATAATATCACAGTGGCTTAGCTCAGTTGGGTCAAATGGACTGTTTCAACACAGAATTTGCCGTGAGGTCTCCAGTTCTAGTCCAGCTGAAATTACTGCTAAATTAAAAGCATCCCAGGCAAAGATATCGCAAGAACCACCCCATCCCAGACCATTGCAACAAAAACTATAATCAAAATCTCTCTTATATGGCATTATCCTGGAACCACGTGCATCCAAAGCACCTTTAAGTTTTTAACTAGGATCAATGTAGTTGTATGCAAACGTAAAACGATAGAATGATGAACCAAAAAGCTCCAGGACCGATTATTAAGAACAATGAATTCTTCTTCATAGCATTCAACCAACCAAATAACCCAAAAATACGAGTACATCCAATGCTGGAGCACTTCTTGAAGATAGGAATACATCGAAACCATACAAGGTCTTACCATGACCAGATTGTATCCACTGAGCAAATATGGGCTCGATCAAGATTTGTTTTTCTGTAGTACCGAAAGCAAGCATAACATCATTATGAACATAAATTCCCAAGCTATTGAAACCTAATAATAAACTAACCCAACTAAGATGAGATATTATGGCTTCCTTCTGCTCCAACATTCTCACCAGTACATTATCCTTATTCTGTTCCAGATTATAATCCCTGATGAGGAATATAACTCCATGAGCAAGGGCTCCTGTCATAATGAACCCAGCAATGTATTGATGTCAAATGATGAGTATATAATGCAGCTCGGATGGTGAAGTCTTGTGCTATGAATGCATAAGCAGGTAACGAATACATGTGTTAAGCTACCAACGAAGTGTTAACCCCCCAAAAAGCTAAAGCAAGACCCATTTGAAAATGAAGAGAATTACTGATTGTGTTATAAAGACCCTTATGTCTGCATTCTAATAGACCTCCTGGAGGAACATGTGCCTCCAAAATATCTTCCATACAGTGAATAATCCGAAAGTTGGATATTCTAGGGAAGAGGGGGGATCCGGCAAGGTTTTCCTTGAAAACAAAAAATCAGACCTGAAAAGTACATAATCCAAGAGGAAAAATCCTGCCACAATTATACACCCAATACTCCATTAATTCACCGCCATTATGAAAGGTGGCAGCATCAAGTTTGCCAGGGAAATTGGTAAATTCAATCCAATTCAAGGCCATGAAGTTGCTGCCATGTCAGTCAAAAGAGAGCAGGGTATTATCTAGGTTTGAACTCTGGCCAGGATGGTTTTCTGGAAATCAGAGGTAATCAAGAAGAGGAAAATTACAGGAAGGTGGAAAAACCAATGGAACGGGCAAACTCTGTTCTGGATAGGGAGTCTCAAGCCAGAAGAGGAAGAAACAGATCAATGGTGCAGGAGAAATCTCCAAGAGACCTAACGTTAAATGATACAAGAGTGCAAGAAATGATGGCAGCACCAAAGGGTATCTCCCTGGAAATCAACGTTTGATATAGAGGAACTATGTAGTATGGATATAGAAAGAGTGATCACAGAGGGAACTGGAGTTTTTCTGTGGGATTCTAGAAGCTCCAAAACATGAAACATTTTATTCTGCCAGCAGATATAAAGAAAGAAATTCATGAATTTCTGGTGGGAATGGGGAAGGCAACTTAAAAGAGACCAGTAACCAGAACAAAAGAACAAACTGATAGAGGACATCAAAGCCCTGACCTGCAGGCTTGGGAAGCTGGAGGAAACCAGTGTTACCAGGATTATGGGTCAAACTTGTGATTCACCGAATTTGACTCAGATAAGACCCTAAACAAGTTTTCTGGACCTTCCTGAGTCAAACTCAGGTGAGACATAGTTTGACTTGGTCAATGCAACTTTAACTCAGTCAACACAAGTTTGACCAACGATTAACCATAAGTCAAAGCCAGGTTCCTGAATTAGACTCGCTCATTCTAACCTCTGCTGAGCATGTGTCAAAGAATGTGTATATCATTATATTATTGTACTTGCCGAGTTTTTCCCAATTTTTTCCCAAACTGAGTCTAACTCTTGGCTCTTCCACCTTGCCAACTTTTTCCCAATCCAAGACTGGTAGCTTTGGAGGAAACAACTGCTGAAGAGAAGGAGAGAACTAACGACTGAAGAGAATAGAGCCATATCTGCAGAACCAAGAAGGAGTAACCACGTAATGCTATAGGTCCTTGGATTGATGGAACAGGCAGTGTCTGGCAAATTGAATATTTTTTACTCAAGGAATGCTATGACAAACAGGTAAAACGAGGAAGAAGTACCAACAGCCCAGAGAACAGTTCCAAATAAAAACCATGCAATCTTCGGTATTACCTCACTTGTTTTTCTGTCTCAGTACTTGTTGGGGTAAGTTTTATCTACATATATTATAAGTTATAGGTATCAAGCTTTATGAGTCCACCAGGCTGTGGTCTAGCAGAAACTGAGTGGTCACTGTGAAGATGACACAGGTTCAAATCCTAGCAGGCTAGCTCCTCCCATGTGGAATCTTCCTATAGTGACTTGTGGCTAGGCCTTGCTGGGGCACGTACCATTTTAGGCATAGCCAGAATTTGTGCCAATTATTGTTGTTGCCATGTTGTAGCCTGCAGGCAGTTAATATGTATTTGCACTGACTTAGTATCAATGTTATCAGAACTGGTCCAGTTCCGGAAAAACCAGCCAATCAGACCAGTTTAGTCCCCCAACCAGTCCAAACTTCCACCCTGAACCGGTTCCACACCGGACCGGTCAATTCCATATGGAACCAACCTTTTTTCACCTGACCATCCAGTTTCGTACGAAACTGGCCAGTACTGTATGGCATCGTACAGCTGTGGTTGTGGACCCTAAAAATTCAATTTATTTTTAAAAAACAAAAAAACTTACTCTAATAGCAAAAAACCTAACCTAATCTGAACAATAATCATCAGTAACATAAAATGGTAATATTATAAAGTAGAAGTGACATTCGCCTAATCTTTCATTTTCTATCATTTTAATTAAATTTTTAACATTACCATTAATTGTTTCGGGATGTTTGAGTGGTTCCAAGTTTCCAACCTCATCAGACTTCATATGCAAAAAGTAGAATTTTAGATCCCATTCAGAATTCAACAAACTCAACAGTGTTCAGGGTTTTAGGAACGCAACATTTCCACTGGATTCTATGTAGCAGAGGTACCTGTACCCAGGGGTAGGGTGCACATTCCCATACCTGGTACATGTACCGGATACTTGGGTACAGGTATGGTACATACCCTGCCGTACCATGTACAGTGTTCGCGTACCAGAGATGCCAGCCTCAAAAAAAGGGTGTGGTCAAAATGGTACGGCATACCCCGTGTTTGGGTGCATCGGAGGTACGACCGGCTCCGTCATTTAAAAACCCGACGTCAATTTGGTTTAATTTACTGATAATTTAGTTAAAAAAATAAAATTATGGTTGTGCCAAGTGAGCCCACTAATGAGCGCATATGTTATTGCACTAAGCATCAATAAAATTTATGAAGACCGCATATATAAACATTTGAAATTAATCCACGTAATGCATGTGGAATGTTGCGCATATGTTTGACTTCAATCAATTTCTCCATTAGAGCGACCTCAAAACCTCCAGGGTTTTACCAGTAGCAGTAGCATACTTTTAGTGTTGAAATCCTCTGGGAACAAGTGTAAAAGCCTTGCCTCCACTGTATCCACTGCTTATCAAGGTGGGATGAAGCTAGAAGTAATAGAGCTGCTGTAAAGGTTCAACATGGAAGCAAAGGTAATAAACATTCTCAAATTTCTCGTAGCTCTGAACCAAGGTTACTTGGAAGCGGAAGCGGAAGCGGGAAGCGGGTGCGGAAGCGGAAGCGGGAAGCGCCTTTTTCAAAAGAATCCGGTTAGGAAGCGTTTTCGGAAGCGTTTTTTAAAAATATATATATTTTTATATATTTTTATATATTTTGATAACAAAAGCACCTAGAACATTGAATTAGTTATGAAAAGCATAAAAACATGATATAAACCATGGTCCATATTCATAATACCATATAACATCATTAATCAATCATCAATGATTCAATCATCTAGTAGTGAATTCGTCAACCATAGGTCCAATATCCAGATTCCATATTACATAACATCAACATTTAAGCTTCAAATTTTAACATCAACCATGAAATGAAAGTTGAATCAATTCAATTTCACGAAGCATTATAATCATTGATTCATTACCAATAATGCAAAGTTGAAAACATTGAACTTCAAAAGTAGGTTCAACTTCAAACTTCAAACTTGAATTGCCATGTAATGTTTACAAAATGTCAAAATATACCATAATAAGTTACAACTATAAAAGAGTCAATGTTCTAGAAAATGTAAGGTACTGTAAACAAGAAAAAACAAGAAAAAATCTAATGTTTCCTCTTGCCACGAGAAATTTCTAATTTCTTTTCCCGTGGCCTATGAACAATGGGAGTTGTATCATCTCCCCCTGTAGCTCGTGAAGCTAGAGCTGCTGAACCACGTCCAACACCTGCACGCCCCCCACTCACCGATGCGAATGGAGGTCGTGAACCTGAAGGCAAAGCTGGTGCATCGGATGGGAACAAGCTACAAGTTGGCGGTGGCATTGCTGCTGCTGCTGCTAGGTCATCTTCCTCGCCCAAAAGCTCTTGCTCCAAGCGCTCTAAAGTTAAGGATCCATCCTCCAAGTTATGCTCCTCCGGATTGTTGTCCCAAGTGACAT
>LPNX010253313.1:467111-555718 GCA_001517045.1 Pseudotsuga menziesii | reverse complement strand
GAACCTGTGTAAGTAATATTACAATGGTGGCAAGTGAATTTGCAGGTTCCACCCCCTTTGCCTCCTTGTGTCTTTGTGACATATTTCCACAAGGGTGTTAGCTCCATTTTGGCTTTCTTTGGGTTCTGGTCGTCTTCCTCCTCCTCCTCCTCCTCCTCCTCTTCTTCCTCCCCCTCCTCCTCCTCCTCCTCCTCTTCACCATGGTATCTACGACTACCCACTTCTTCATCCTCCCCATCATTCCTCCTCCGGTTTCCAACCACCACCATCAAAACAACAAATGGAACCAACAAAATAAACCACAAACCAAAACCTATCACCATGTTTGTTGAGAGTTGGAAGTTGGAATAGATTTTATAACCTGTTGCCTGCAATAGAATGAGGGAGGCCACATGGGAAAGAATAGGAGAGGAAGTAGAAGTTGAAGAACATCTACAATCATCTAATACCAAGCATCTAGATTCTACAATTTCAAAGTTTCAAAAATCCAAACACAAAGCAAATCAATAAGAGAGGGTTTTAAAATTTAGAGCCTACCTCTTTGTCTTCTTCAAGCTTGATGGGAGCCTCCTTTGCCTTCTTCACACAAAGCAAATCAATAAGAGAGGGTTTTAAAATTTAGAGCCTACCTCTTTGTCTTCTTCAAGCTTGATGGGAGCCTCCTTTGCCTTCTTCAAGCCTCCTCTCCTCTCTTCTCTTCTCTTCTCCTCTCCTCTCCTCTCCTCTCGTCTCCTCTCCTCTCCTCTCGTCTCTTCTCCTCTCCTCTCCTCTCCTCTCCTCTCCTCTCCTCTCCTCTCCTCTCAATCAATAGAAAATGAAAATGAAAATGGAATGGAATGAAAATGGGCTTTATCCCTCACACACATCTCCTAAACCCTCTATACAAAGCCTAAGGCCCAACCGTGGGTCCCCCAAGAAACCACGCGGATTTTACTAGTCTCCAAATCGGCGGAATCGACGGAAGCGTTTTCGGGAATCGAAGGAAGCGTTTCAGGAAGCGTTTCAGGAAGCGTTTTTTTTAAACAGGAATCGATTTAGGAAGCGTTTTTTTGGCGATTCGGAAGCTCGAACCCTAAACGATTCCTGGCGATTCCTCTTTTGGGCAGGGAGCGTTTTATAGACAGAGGAATCGCGATTCCTAAAACGATTCCGGGACAGAATCGTTTTAGGAATCGCGATTCCTAGTCGATTCATAGGCGATTCCCTTGGAATCGCGATTCCGGAGCGGGTTCGAAGGGGGGGGGGGGGACGATTCCCCGCAACCCTGCTCTGAACCACCTTGGAAGCAGCACAAACTTGAGAAATTGGACAGGTAGAAGACACCAAAAAGCATGGTTTAATTAATAAAAAAAAGTTGCAATATACAATGGCCACTTGAAGGAAGAAACAGACAAGAAAAACATTGGATGTCCAAACACCACTTGTCCTCCTTATGTTCGTGAAGGGAATGGAGGGTGCATAGAAGTTTCCCATTCATCTATGGCTGTCAGTTCAACTCAATTTTGCGATACTTTTGTGATGGCTATCAGATTCATAATTTAGAATTATGAATCATGATTCATAAGTTATGAAGAAATCTAAAATATGCATGCATGATGTGATTATGACATGTTTACTTTTATTATATATATATAGTACCCTTGATGTACCCAAGTACCCTGTTTCAAAAAGTGGTGTCCCCATCCGCGTACCCACGTTTCCTATCAACTTAGATTGGATTCTATCATCTATGAGGGTATGGGATTGGCATTTAATCAAGCGCATCAACCCCTATATGTGCCTCAATGTTGGTGGTGCTGATTGTTTAATTCCTTTGTCATGACCTTAGTAAAAATGTACCCTTCACCCAAGTAAAATTACTTATTAGGCATGCAAAAAAAATTCTACCTTTTTCTAATGATTGGATTAGGAGGTTTCATCAAAATTGTAGGGTGTTGACTAATGTCCTTAGAGGATCAAGTTTGAGATCTGAGATACAGGCAAGGGCTAGAGCCTAGAGGTGGGGGACATATGGTGCTATTGACAAATAGGATCATGATATAGGCAATGATTTTGATTATATGTAGTTATTTGTTGTAACATGAAGTTTTGAGGTGTTTTGGACTCTAGAGGCCATTTAGAGCCTCTTTTTTTATGTATTTTGGGTCAGATATGGATTGCACTCGATTGCGATTTTTGTTATATGCATGAGAAACTTTGCATATTTGTGTATAATTGTTTGGATTCTTATGGATGCACATGTGTGCGTGTTTGTGTGTGTGTGTGTATTCAAAATTTGAATATATTGTGTATTTTTTGGTCTGGTTTTAATCCGGTTCCAGTCCAGTTCAGGTTTTTGGGCTTGACCAGTTTGATGACCGGTCCGATTCTGATAACACTGCTTAGTACCAGCAACTTCATCTCCACTAACAAAAATGCTAGAGGATGGGGCTGAGGTTTTCAAGGTTTTCTGTCCATTGGGATTATTCCCCCTTGAAAAATTTAAAAAAGTATCCGACCTTGTACTAATAGTTTGGCTCTTGTTTTGCCAAGTTTCTCAGTTATGGATAGTAAAGAGCGATCTGGTCCTTTTTGAATGTTAGTATGTTGTACTTCTGCAAAAACAGGAAACAACCCCAGATGAATGATGAGAGGTGACATCCCAGGAACGTCAAACTGGCATCCCCTACATCTCAGGGACAGAAGGGTACAACCTTTAAAATGTTACCCCATCCTCAGGACATGGGAAATGCACGGAACGCATCCCATGGAACACTACTTGCAAGAAATGGTCCATGAGACTAAAAGAAATGTCATCTTTGATTTCCTTCAAAAATTCAACAAGATCAGTGCCAAGCAGCCAATAGAATTTGAAATCTCAGTGTTTCGATATTTTATGACTTTCTGGACTCATTTAATTCATGTACAAGAATAGCTGGCTACAGTATGATGCGTCATAATAGCCCATTACATACATTATGACTGCCCAAGTTTCAGAATGAAATGCACAGCATTCAGCATTTTCATGCAATATTTCTCCAATGAAAAATTATAGTTCATTGATTCGGTGTTGGAAAACTTGGGATCCACAAAATTACGTGGGGGTCATCAACTTGGGAAATCAGCAATATCAGGAAAGCAATGACAAGCATCACCTTGGACCTAGAAAACTCTGCAATACGAAAAATGCAAAAAACCAGGAGAAATTGGATATTTTGGCAACACACTTCATTCTAATTGAAATTGGAAGGAACAAAATGTTGCTGATAAGTTCATTTCAGATATTTTTTTATGAATTTCTGATTCATTTAGTTAATCTACCAGAAAAGGTTGGCTACAGTGTGATTCATGATAATAACTCATTACATTATGACTGTCCAACTTCTAGAATAAATTTATAAAATGCACAGTATTGAGCATTTTCATGCAAAGCTTCTCCAATAACAAATTGTAGTTCATTCTAATTGAAACTGGAAGGAACCAAATGTTGCTGATAACTAGTTTGCATGAAACTATCTGCACATGGCTCACATGTACAACTAGAAAGATGGGAATACATGGAAAACAAAAACCCCAAGATTGAGACCCTAAATGTTCTTTACAGGAAACTATCTGCATGGGACATGCATGTGCAAAGGGAATGAAAAGAAATGGGAAAATATAAACTTCAAGATTCTAAACTACCCTAATTGACTTATATTTCTTGCAAATTAATCATACATCTCAGAGCAATTTAGACCCCAGATATATTTCCAAAAGACATGCAAACTAATGTGGACAACATGCAAACCTGGAACATATCTGGAGCCTTAACAAATTCTATAATGGCCCTCACAGCTTCTTCTTTTGCTTCAGTTGTTGTGTGAGCATCCTCACCATCAAAAGTTGCTAAGTACTTCAAAAGAAAAGAATAAGATTCCTTTGCTGAACTGCACAACCCATTATGTAAATTGTTATTCTAAGCAAAATTGCAGTAAACAGAACGCAAAGCTTGTAGGTCTTTAAAAAAAATTTACAATACCCTTTATTGTCTTTCAAGATGTTGGAAATAGCCAGAAAAAGTTCTCGCTGATTATTTTTCCGGATGTTCCATTCTTTCAAGAATGCATCCATCTTTTTGAAAGAAGGAATGATAAGATCTGCAACTTTCCCATTAGCTGCCAGCTTAAGAGCTTTCTCGTATACCAAGAATTTGCTATATGGGTTCTCAAGCATGTTGTACAAATTGAAGAGTCTGAAATATCAACAGAAACAAAATTCAAATTTCGGAGAGCTTGAATCAGTAATTTACTAATTAGTACCTCTAAAGAATGAAATAAAAAGATATTTACATTCTCAAGCGCAAAGCAGGTTTATCACTGGGTTGTAGAGTAACTTTTGTTACTATCTGATCTGCCATGGCCAGAGCTTCATCTGGACTTCCCGCTTTTGTCACAAGGTTACAGATGACTGTGAAAATACACTCGAGATCTGCATAAAGCCAAAGGGCATATAGCGTAATTATTTAAACAGGACACCTTTAATTATTCTAGCTATTTGAACTCTGCTAAAAACTAGCTTTCGAATATATTTTGATTTGCATTATATAAATCCAACAAGCAGCATGCTTCTTCTCTGTGATTCATCGGAGCTCACAGCATCAGCTAGTCATTATTAAAATTACACAATATACATCTCCCCACTTCAAAGAGAGATTGAAGGGAAATGAATTCTGAAATGCATATGGAACATGTGGAAAAAGTAGACATGGCATTTCAAACCTTGAGATGGAAATTGTTGAATTTTAGCATTAGCATGAATTCTTTAAAATTTTGCAGACTGTAAGATAACAATAGACAAGTGCAGTAGAAACATCAACAACATCACACACATTGAACACGAGTTTTTCACAGGGAGACCTTTAAAGGACAAAAACCCCAAAAGCATTAGTGGTTCATCCCTTTAATGAGATGACTGAGTTTTGCAATCTCAGAATTCTGAGATGAATGTTCTTCAAGGATTTATCAACCCTAAATAGTTTGGAGTCTTGGACCATTTCAAACCCTAGCATAAATGCACCAGAAGTTTTTCACAAAAACAATTTCACAATAATTGACATATTAGGGCTATTGCCCAGATTTCTTCTTCTGCTGCCAAGAACTCCTCTGTGGCTGCCCGAGAGTTCTTCTTTGTCTGCCCGGAACTGTTGAAGTCGGTGGTGTCTGCCTGAGAGTGAGACAGAACTGCCCGTGATCTGTAGAACAGTTCTGTGTCTTCCAAACACACTGCCTGAGGTCAAGTAGATGTTGGACAGGCTGCCCGAGCCCTATCCAAGCCACGGCTGCAGCTGCCCGGAGCTGATAAACTGCTGCCCGTGAATGATAAGGGCAGCCTGTGAATGCTGTAGCTGTTAGGCAGGAGAAATGACCTGCCCGAGGGAAGAGTAGGACTGCCCGAGCTCTGCTGAGATGATGGGCAGCCAAACCGGGATACACTGAATCTGCCCAAGAGTATGGCAGGCTGCCCAAACCAAAACTGTAGCTTCCCGGAGTTCTCAGTAGCCTGCCCGAGACCTGTCTGTAGGTTTTATGCATGCCCGAGTGTGGAAGTAATCTGCCCAATATTTATTTGCAGCCCGAGCTGAAAAGAGGCTGCCCGGAGTGATTTGCAGGCTGCCCATGAAGATGCAGGCTGCCCGTGAAGATCCATGCACTAGTGTGAAACCCTAGATCCTTTTTGCTGTTCACCACGAGTGGAGAAGAGTGATGCCCTAGTTTGCTTAGGGTTACTGTTGTTGAGTGTTGAAGAGTGATGGAGATGCCCTAGCTAGATAGCCTCCATGCTAGGACAAACCAAAGAATTCTTCCTTCTCTTCCAGAGCCAATGAAAATCTTCTAGGAGCAGCTTAATGAAAATAAGCAAGTATGTGTAATAATGAAATGGTTTGATCTTCTTTTATAGCCTTTGAATCACCTGGATTTGGACCAAAACTCAAAAGAACAAAATAATGATATTTTATTCTTTCATCTCTTTGACTTTTACCCTTAGTGGTACTAAAGGTCTTTCTGCATTTTCACTTTGACTCCTTAGTGGTCTAAGGGTCCTTATGAATTGTTTTGACTTTTACCTTTAGCCTTCTTCAAGTGCCCTGTAGTCAAAACAAGTGGTCAAGGTGGTCCTTCATCCCCACTCAAAGTACAACATCATAAATAGAGAGAATTACTAATGCTTTTATCTCACACTCCATGTGATACCAAGATCGAGTACTAGGTGTCTTAACCAAGGGTAGCTAAGCCTTGGAGAAGATCACAAAGCCCACAGATCGAGGGTCGAAGTGCCTCAAATGCCCAACCCAGTCTAGGACTTATAGTGATATCCTGGTAACACACTAGGTGCCTCAGCCATAGGCTGCATAATTAGACTCGAGGTCAAATACTTGGTAACAGACCAAGCGCCTCCATTCCCCTGGCCCTTAGCCCTAGGCTGAGTCCCCCAGTACTAGACAGGTTCATCTTCCTGGTAACTGACCTGGTGCCTCCATTCAAAGAATCACCACTCGGCTCTAGGTTGAGTCCCCCAGTGCTAGACTGGTTCCACATCCTTGTCCCTGACCAAATCTCTCCATTCAACAGAATGGCCACTCAACTCTAGGTTGAGTCCCCTGGTGTTGGACTAGTTCCACATCCTAGTCCCTAACCATATGTCTCCATTCAACAGAATGGCCACTCAGCTCTAAGCTGAGTCACCCAGTGTTGGACAGGTTCCACATCATGGTCACCCAGTGTTGGACAGGTTCCACATCATGGTCCCTGACCAGATGTCTCCATTCAACAGAATGGCCACTCAACTCTAGGCTGAGTCCCCCAGTGCTGGACCGGTTCCTTATTCGGGTCCCTGACCAGATGTCTCCATTCTCCTAAGAGAATGGCTCTCGATGCTGCTCAAGAAAAATCAACAGAAATAATTGCTAGTATATATGATTCAACTTTCTTAAATATGAAATAAGCTCAAGAAATTTAGGATGCAACATAATACAAGACGGACACCATAGTTAAAGCATGTTAAGAATCAAGAGATACCAGAAGTCATATGGAAGAAAATTTGGATCTCCTTATCCATCCCAAAAGTTAATATGTTCTTTTGGATCCCAGCATATAAAAAGAACCTAACAGCAGACAACCTAAAGAAGAGGCTCTACAGGGCCTTCAAGATGTGCCCTTTGCAGGAAGGATAAAGAAAATCAAGGCTTTTTTCTTTATTGAAACTTGAAAGGAAACAAAACACTTATGAAGATCATTGCTAAGTTCTAGCCAATGCCTTTACCTCCTCTGTGTTGGGTCCAAATAATTGGAGTAACATTTTGAAAGATTGGAATGAAGGCTATCCAAGATCACAAAAAGGTAAAACAATCATCAGGAAAGCTTCTGCTCTCATGCTTAGGTCTGGGCTATTGAGATTTCGGATCTCATAAATAGGATAATCTTTAACAATAAAAGGTAGATATCATCAATGAAGCAAACATAAATTTCTGGTTATAGAATTTGGGGAATCAAACTGCAATAATGTGTAGCATAGTAACTACAATATGGAAAAGACAGATTAGATGCAAAGCTGTGAGTTAACAGATTGGATCAAAAGTGCTCCTAAAACTAATAAAGCATATCCTGAATCAAATATTGATTATGAGACAGTCGTCTTATTCTTTGATCTGGCAATAAAAGGAAACCCAAGAAGAGTTGGGGCAAGGCGGTCTTGTCAAAAACCCGGGAGGAGATCTCAAGTTTAAATATGCCTGGGGATTAGGAATCCCAACTAATAGCAAAGCAAGAGCACACGCCCTATGTAGGAGATTGGATCTAGCAATTACAAAGGGCATCAAGAATATTAAATGCATAGGAGACACGGTGATAATTTTGAACATCATGAAAAAAAACGTCAACAAATTTAACTTGATGAGGATAATTTTCAAAATAGAATTTTTTCCAACTCCACTCGCACACTATGACTAGTGAATGCGGGATGCGAATGAAATTTCTAATGAGAAAATCAAACTAAAGGCTGGAATCCTTCTCTATAGATGCATGTGCAATGAACAACCCACATAGGATTCCCACTAAAACCAAAATCATCACTGGGTTATAAAGGGACGTTGCCAGGAGGTGGAAGGATTCTTGGATTTTATCCCAGCAAGACATAACACAATGCATTGAGGAGAAGCAGAAGACGTCTAAGGCTTAAACTCAAGTAGAGAAGATGAACTCTAGCCTTCAACAAGTCAAACACATTCAGGAAAGATTGCACAAAACGTGAAAACGTTTCCGAGTTTCAGAAACGGGAACGTCTAGAAACGTGACCCCCCAAAATGGGTACGATGGGGGAAACGCAAGTATACACACACACACACACACAAATACCATTTTAGAAGGAAAACCATGTCTTTATTAATGTCATAAGCCTTTATAGATGAGGCTTTACATCCAAAATTAGCCTTTGAACATGATAACATGAGGCTTTATGTGTTGGAAATGAAATAAAACATGAATTAAAGACAAATATAATAACATATCTCAAGTCTCATCCTCATCATCATCATCAGAAATAGAACAAGATGCTTGTTCTACAGAACTAGCGAATTGTCCAGAAGAAGAGCCAACTCCACTTCCATTTTCACCACCACCATCATGAATATCAAGAGCGCAAAAGAGAGATCCAAGTTGGGGTTTTTTCCATCCACATCCTGTTCTTTATGAGGCCCACTTGTATATTCTTCACCCCTACAAGAAATAAGGCGTAGGTTTGAATGCACATATACAAGATCCTTAGCCCTTTCTGATGTCAACTTGTTTCGCTTCACGTTATGAATAAAACCATATGTGCTCCAATTCCTTTCTATTGATGAAGAGCTAGCCACTTGTGATAAAATACAAGTGGTAAGGCTTTGAAAATACACACCATTTGCCACGTAACAAGTCCAACATTTAATCGGGTACATGCTCTTCCTCTCATCCAAACCTGAAATGTTTGCAAACTCCTCCAATCCAGCAGCAAAAGAAGCAAATTCTTCCCTCACTTCAATTTGTAAAGAAGTTGGGAACAACCTTTGGAACACTCTCTTCACTCCATTTGTCGCTTCCTTGTCCTTGTGTGGGGCCTTCCTCTTCCCATTGTTTTGAGCAATCAATTCTTCATCATAAAAACATTGCATCAAAGCATGTGCCAAAGTGTGCAAAGGAGTGTTAAATGCATTCCACCTTGTAACAATGATGAACCTCACCTGCTCTGCAAAGTCAAAATCCACAAAAGGAAGAGTGGGAGCCTCCTATGTAATAATTTCCACGATTTTCTCAACCATGGAATCCATACCATCATAAACCTCTCCCAAGAAAGCTCTATCTGTGTCTACTTCTCGAAGAAGATCAAATGCAGGTGTTGTGAACTCGAGCAAGAAATCTATCTTGCTCCACCAATCCTCAGCTATCAACACCCTCAACACCAAACTTCCCCTCTCTGAATCTGCATTTCTCCATTGAGACCAAGTTGCACCCACCACCATACTCATCAATGAAGTTTTAACCTGAACAAGGTGACGCAGAATGATGAAGTTTGAGACATATCTTGTCTCAGCAATTTTCAGCAATTCCAATTTGGAATATTCTCGAAATATTGCTTGAGAAAAATGATGGTTGATGAATTCTATGATTTCTTTTGCTTGCCCTGCCATTTAGGGTTATGCTCAATCTCTTATAAAATGAGATCTAAATTATGGACAATGCAAGGAGTCCAAAAAAATGTAATTGTACCTACTCTCAACAATCAATCCTGCAGCTTTGCAAACCGGTGCATTATTTGTGACAACTTGCACAAACGTTATTTGGGCCCACTTGCTGAATAGCATATATTATAACTTCAGCAATGAAGTTATTGTCCTTTATCTCACCTAAGCAATCTTCTCCTCTCAAGAACACTGCTCCTGCAGGTGAAGATGCAATGAGGTTGACCAATGGCCTACACCTTGTATCAGTCCAACCATCTGAAACAATGGTCACCCCTGAGTTGCTCCATGAGTTTCAAATTGGTTTTAGAATGTCCTCAATAAGAAATCCCTCTTTCTTGAGCAAAATTGTTCTAAGTTTTTCATAGTTTGGCCCTTTGAAACCTTAAGGAGCAATGTTAATTAACCTCACCAAAACCTGCTAATAAGGAGATCTAACCACATTAAAAGGGATGCCACATGCATATATGGCCCTAGCCACTCTTGCCTCTGCTTCCTCTCTCCCTTGATTGTTGAACATTTTAACAACCTACTATCTTGAGTAGGATTTTCGGACATTTTCCATCTCTGCGTCAAGCTCCCATGCCCTCCTCTTTCTTGCTTCATGGACAATCCTTGGCTCCTTGCTACTAGAGTACCCAAACGAGTATTTGAAGCACCAGCCATAAGGTAATCTGGTTCTCTGATCTTTAACCTTTGAGCATCATAATGTTCTCTCTTGTATCTTTCCCTAGCCTCTGGAGTTCTTGTTTGCGAACAAACATCAACCCCCTTTACCCCTTCATGCAGAATGTGGGCCTTTATTCTTGTATAAGAGCCCTTGTATGTCTTGTTATTCAAGCAGAGATTGCACCTCCATTCCCATGAACCCCCACCAGGAAATTGCTTGATCATTGTCACATACTTCCAAAGAAGATAATATTCATGCTGCTTGTTTGCTTGACCTGCAAAAACCCAAAAAAAACCTGCACAACAAATAAAACAGCAACATAAGAAGCAATGTAAGCTGAAAAAATAAAAATAAAATCTTGCACAACAAAGACAATAATAAAATGGAACCCTCACCCTTCTCATTGCTTTCCTCTTGCTGGAAATGCACTGAAATTTGCTCCCCACGATTCACTACAGCAATAAAATACTTTCTGGCCCCTTAGTAAGCTCTTGAGTGTTCTTGCTCAACTCAGAAAAGTGTGAGGAATTAGTGAATGAATGTGTACTTGATAGGAAAAAAAAGTTACTAGATCCTTCTAAAACCACATTCCAGCTAACAAAAGACAAAAAACAGCTTTTGGAGGTGGCCCATGGTTTTTTAAATCGCTGTACGGCTCATTAAAAATTTAAAAAAAAAATCGCTGGAAACGTCCGTGGTGGGGCCCAGAAGTACCCAAAACGCCACCGGTTGTACCGTATGGAATTTTCAAATCGTGAAACACCGTCGGTATGGCTGGGGGCGTTTCGTACCTGTACCGTCGTTTCAGTGAGTTTCGGATACTAGTACGACCTTCTGACAGGCGTCTCCTGCAACCTTGCTTCCAGGTGATCAAAGGAAAGGAAGAAGAAAGCAAAACCTTCAATGGAAACTAGAAGGTCAAAAAGAAAAAATCAGGAATCTAGTTAAGGTGGTTCAGCACTTAAAGGTCGTATAGAATATATTAACTCCAGTTTGGGTTTGAATACACATTGTAACAGCTCACAACTGCCAACAAACAACATGAACAAATGCAGCAACTCATTCAATGAAACCAAAAGCAGTGACAGTGGCATCCAGCAGCATGCAGCCAGACCTCTCAGCAAAACCTCACAGGCAGAGCAATAATCCAACCTAACCCTAGTCAATATCCAATTATTGCCTTTTGAGACTCTAAACACATCAGTTTTGTTTTTTGTAGTTTTTTAGTATTAAGAATTACAATAATGTAAAAGGTATAGGCCCTCTCTCAAAAATTAAAATAAATGTTTAAGTTAAGAGAAAATTCTATGGATACCCTGTTATTGTATTTAACTTTTCTACAGCCTGTAGGTATAGCTAGAGTCTTGTAATTCAGTCTTTATAAAATAATTGTTTACCTTTTTTGTTTAAAAACTAAAACCAAAGAAACTGGTCCTGGTTTATGGTAAATTAATAAATTATCATTGAGTAGCAATGACAAAAACAATATTGTCTTAACTAGTTGCACCTTTCCAATCTGCATATTATGCAACAACACTTCCCATTTGAGCAGTGGTGAAGATTCAGAAGAAAACAAATGTTAAGGTGCAGAAGAACACGGTGCAGCCTCTTTTGCATATTGCAGGGTGTTCTTTGTAAAACTAATCATCATAAGGATCTGAAGACAATAAATTTTTGTATGCAACCATTGAGATAGCATAGTCTCATCTCCTATTGCATACCAGATAAAAAAAAACTCAGTAATATTTGGACAAACTAATAACGCAACTGACTCTGGCAATCATATGGTAATCAATGACCTGAACAAAAACAGTTTGCCATTCAAAGTACATCATGATAAGAATTCCAAGCTTCATTTGGATCTTAACAGCGAGGTTATTTTTCTATATATCAACAGATCCTTGGCTTTATATAACAGAGCTTCTAAATGATCTGAACAACCGAAACTAATCCTAAGTTCTAACAAGTATGAATTGAGGCTGAGAAGCCTATCAAACCCTCATCTAAGGACATTGCATAAACAAATAAAAAGAAAATCCAGATAATCTTTGCAAAGTTGCAAGGCGCATATTTGCACCCCTTATGCTGGGGATAAACAACAGAACTAATCTATACAATTCTATAACCTAACCAGGCTCCAAAATTATAATAAAAAATAAAAAGAACAAGTTGGAACCCTCGATAAACCACTTGTAATGAAACTAAATTTCTTACTGATAAGCCATATGCTTAATATGCGAAAGTCTATTATACATAGCATTTTGTAATGCTTCTGTACAAAACTAGATGTTCAGATTGATGTGAATAGTCTGTTTGAGAAATTTAAGAACCATTTGGATTGAAATCTTTGTTTCGCAAACCTTTCTCTGCTGACTTTGCAAAAATAAGGTCAGCCGAAGTGAGAAGAAGAGATACCAAATCCGACCATCTTCTTTCCAACATATAGGATTGGGCCTCATCAAGGCATTGCAAGACTTGAGATTCTGCAACCTGCTCAAACAGAATGAAAAATACAAGAGGAATTATAGTGAGTTCAATCTCTTTGATCATAGAAGTCAAGATATCATTCACAACAGTATATGAGAAAATATCTCCAGTGAACATAAAACAACTATAAGGATTGGCAATTGACATGCACTATTGGCTAGACAAACGTGCCATTTGCATTGAGAAGACAAATTAACAAATTCTTGCTACAAATAAAAAAGGAGGATACAAAACCTTGGACAAACATAGCCACAAGAACTGCTAGAATACAAACTATGACTGCAAAGACATATCATGAATATCATTTCCAAAAGATTGTCAACACTCACAGTACCTAACAACAGAAGCCCAGAACATCAATATCAAAATTTAAATTAAATTGATTGCACTTTTTACAAGAACACACAGTAAGAAAAGGTACTTACTTCAGGCCCTGCATTGGCCCATGCCATTTCTACAGTGAACCGAACCACAGCAAGAGTAGCATCCTCATCTGAAGTCTCAACAATTGCTGCCATCCTACACGAGCAACCTAGATATGACAAATCCACATCAACATCAGATACACCCACCCAATTCACTGCACTAATATTCCACAGTCAATATTAGATGAAGTAACATTAGCTGAGCAAGACTACCAATACTCCCTTTTTAACATCTAGTCAGACCAAAAAGGGGAGCAGCTGAGATCTGCAAATTGAGAAGCACAATGCAGGAAGAGACCTGCCATGTTAAGGAAAGAAAGAACCAGCCACCACATGATGGAGAAAGTGAGCTACCAAGTGAAGGAGGTTTGAGCCCCCTGGTGAGAATCTTGCCCAATGCAGCCCATGGAGGAACATGGCACCATAGCCATTATTTAGAAGGGCCATATGGAAGCCGTATGGACAATGGCCATACAGATAGTGGCCGTATGGCCCCCATTGAAGCTATCTCTGTTGCTAGTAGGTTTGAAGCCAATAGGAGCCGGCATAGTCTAAGAGATCCATCTTCCTGATCAACCAGGGCAGATAGACCGAAATATGAAAGAGGCCATTCTGTAGTTAATCTTCTCTGAGATGCAAATATATTCTAGACACAGCAAATCCTGGGAGCACGGTCCTATCAAGAATTCTATCCTAATGGCAATGGAGAGCCCTGTGAAACCCCAGGAGAGTGTGGACTATTCCATAGATCGTGGTCCTTCTAAAGCGTTGGGAAGGGAACCCCACACTATTTCTAGATAATCTGCCCCAACTAAAGCACCTCCCTATATCCAAGGCATTGAGGTTCCTACCAGCATTCAACAACCCTTGTCTTTATCCAAGGCTGCAGAAGTGCGTGAAAATCATATTTTGAAGCCTATCCTTCAAACGGGAACCAGGATTACCACGACACACTATTCCTAACCTTAATGTCGTTCAACAAATTTAACCAAAACCAAAGGAGGATTTTAATTTCTTCATGGACCACAATAAGCCTATAAGGAATATGAACAAATTGCTAGAATCTTGAGTATAGGGGGTTTATCTTATTTTTTCTACGATGAATGCCAGATGAAGATGCCTTCAACAAGTGGGTTATCTTCAATTGGGAGACGCAAGGGATCTTTTTACACTATTACTGGGGTCTAGTCCAAGTATCTTTATTTGCTTTTTAATTCGGTTGTTGCTTCTTGAAATGTCTATGGCACATAGATTATTGTTGGTTTGTTGACCTACATGTAGTCCTAGAGGTCTGCTTTCAACCACAATGACACTTCTTAGGCCCACTACCCCTTGTGGCTTTAGTTTCCCAACCTTCCTGCAAACCTTCGACCTTTTGTGGACCTATTTGCACAATGGTTTGGTAAATTCCTGATCCCATATGGTCACTGTAACTCTTTCAAATCTAACCCCGCAGTATTTGTCAAGGTGGAACTGAAGGACAACGGTTTAGTAAATAGATAGTCATTGTAACTCTTTCAAATCTAACCCTTGGTTATTTATCAAGGTGGAACTAAAGCATAAGCTTCCACCATTTATCTCAATTTTTACCACTAATGGGGTTCACTTGAAAAAAGTCCACAACCTAAATCTTTCCAATCTTACTTCTCTTATCAAGCTCAAAACCATATTATTCATCATTTCCCTCATCACAAAAAAAGGCTTGAGTAGCAAAAGAAGTCTTCAATGCCCAATCCTAATCCCCCCTCTAACCCTACCCCTCTACCATTCCTAACTAGGCCCTCGACAGGAGGTACCTCACTTACAGCCCATCAACCCTTTCCCACAGTGAAAAGTTTATCCACTCCAAACCTTCATACCAACCTCAAACTTATATGCCCAAGACTATGGAGACTAAAGGAGGACAAACAAAGTAAACAAGTGGAAAGGGCCCAAATCTCCTTCTTCATTTAAGTAATAACTTAGGGATCCCAAACCAAAGTCACGACTAAAATCCTACAAGGATGCGGCTATAACCTCACCTAAGAGACGTCCATTGCAATTGGGTGACTTGTGTCTAGAAACAATTTCAGCAACCTCAGAAAAGGGGTTAATCCTTGAAGGAAGTTGTCTCTTGTGTCCTAGAAAGTCAAAGGGATGACTATTCAAAGCATTCTTAGGAGAGGGGAGAAATTGTTCTAGCACTTTCTTCTTTCCTACAATGCTTCGTAGTTGGACATGGTGTTGACCTGTCACACAAATGAATCTGGGTTTACTATCTTGATTCGGGATAGGCTAATTGGTTTCTATCCATTTATGCCCCTTTGGGATTGGATGGCATCCTCTCTTCCAACTCCGGAATGGATTATAAGTGGGGATTTAATATGGTTGGATGGTCAAAGATAAGGATGATGACCCTAGTAGTGTCATTTCCAGCTTAGAAAAGCAAGCCTAGTCAAGGCTTCTTTATTGTGTTCAACCCAAATTGGAGGCAAAAGAAGAAAGACTTTGGTGGATGGTTCACTTGGGCATTTCGACAAGGTATAAACATGGTTCACATGTGGCTACATCATTTTTAGGGGCCCCAATACTAGGAGCGTTTACAATACTACAAATTCACCCAAACCTGGAAAATGCAGTTACACGACAAAATCACTGGGCAAAACCTCAGCACCCTCTTGCGTGAGTGTACGACCAACTATATGAAGCTCGGTGAGCCTATTGCTCACTCCTCCATCTTCCCAGCTAAATCCTTTGTCTAACTTTCTCTCCCTGTCTGTATCTTGTCTCTGTCGGAATACAAGTGTGTGTGTCCTCTCCACCAATTGATCTCTCTTTTATAACTTTAGTTAAAGCGAAAACCCTAATTTCACTTTAACTAGTGTTTCACTAAAGTTAGTTTATATCAATTTAATTTATTTTCCAAAGTAAACTTAGGAAAAGTAAATTAAATACAACTGGTTTCCTAATTTAATTTTCCTGCATGCAAGAACACATGCATGTAGAAAGACCTTCCTTGTTGTTGCTAGTTTTAACACTCCCTCTCAACGAGGAAGGGATTTGGTAGCAACCCCAACTTATCTCTGAACTTCACAAAGCTCTGTCTGCAAAGTGCCTTGGTGAAGATGTTCGCCACCTGCTCATCTGTCTGTATGTACTCCAACCGAATGGTTCCCCTCTGAACACAATCTCTCAAGAAGTGGTACTTGATGTCTATGTGTTTGCTCCGGTCATGGAACACTGGATTCTCAGATAGCCTGATGCCACTTTGATTATCACAGTGATCTACTGTAGCCTCTAGCTCACACTCGAACAACCCTGCAAGTAACTTCCTCAACCACATACCCTCACAAGCAACCACGTTGGTTGCCACGTACTCGGCCTTTGTCGAGCTCAATGCAACTGACTTCTACTTCCTGCTGAACCAACAGACAACCCCTCATCCTATGCTGAAACAACAACCTGGAGTACTTTTCCGATCCTCTACACATCCTGCCCAGTCAGCATCTGTGAAACCTGCTAACTGTACACTCCCCCTGCGCTCATAAACCAATCCATACTCCATTATACCTCTGATGTAGCAAAGTATGTGCTTCGCAGCAGTCCAATGCACTCTCTACGGGTCCACCATGAACTGACTCAAAGAGTTGACTGCACAGTTGATGTCTGGTCGAGTGTTGACCAGATACATAAGCGCTCCGATAAGCTAACTATACAAGGTAGGATCAAATCCGTTTGATCCTGATGCATCAATCTTCCTCCAGTTGGAAACTAGAGGTATGGCCATAGGCTTGCAGTCCTCCATCCTGAATCTCTTCAGGATCTCTATAGCATACTTCCCCTGTCCGATGAAGAAGCATCCATCTCTCTGCCAAACCTCCAAGCCCAGAAAGTAATGCATCAGCCCAAGGTCCTTCATCTCAAACTCCACTGCAAGGTTGGACTTGCAGTCTCCAATCAGACCTCTCATCTCCTGTCAAAAAGAGATCCTCCACATATAAGACCAGTATGAGAGGCACCTCACCTGTCAAGAAGACAAGTTGTGGTCAGCCTCACTCCGCTGAAATCCCATCTACCGTAGATAGTTGTCAATCCTCGAGTACCATGCTCGAGGTGCTGCTTGAGCCTGTAAAGAGCTCAATGCAGTCTACATACATGCGTCTCTATGTTCTCCACATCAAACCCCTGTGGCTGCTCAATATACACCTCCTCCTCTATCACTCCGTTCAAGAGGGAAATCTTGACGTCCATCTGATGGACATGCCAACCTATCTCAGCTGCTAGTGAGATAATGGTCTGAATGGAAGAATACCTGGCAACAGGGGTGAAGGTCTCCTCATAGTCAATACCCTCCTTCTATGAAAACCCCTTTTCCACAAAGTGCGCCTTGTACTTCTCCACGCTTTCGTCTACTGCATGCTTCACCTTGTAGATCCACCTGGATCCCACCACCTTCTTGCCTTGTGGCCTCGGCACAACCTCCCATACATGCTTTTTCATAATAGATTCATACTCCTCAACTATACCCTCCTGCCACACATCATGTTGTGCAGCCTCCCCGAAGCTGGAAGGTTCAGAGTAAATCAACTCTGTCATCAGTGCCATATAACTAAGCCTCTTTGGTGGTACACTCCGTCTGAAAGATCTCTATAGAGGATCAACCTACTTGGAATCCTGTATTGTGGACCTAAACCACTTAGGCCTTGGCCTAGTGTCAACCTGCTACGGTTGTTGAATATCCGTCTCCTGCTGCAGCTCATCCTCCAAGTCAATGACTTTAGGATCCTGTCCACCTGACTCCCTCTGACCACCAGAACCTGTGCTCTGTGTTTGTACCTATACCTATACATCTGGCTCCTCCAACTTGACCCCCGACACATGTGCTGGTTGTTTCTCTGCTGGCAAGTCCAAAGATCTCCGCAAGGCCTTGTCCTCATCGAACTGGGCATCCCTGCTCACAATGATCCTCCTGCGAGCAGGAATGTAAACTCTATATGCCTTCGAAATCTCGTTGTAACCAACAAGTAACCCGTTCTCTCCAAAAGGATTCAGCTTCTTCCTATTGTCAGCATGAACATGACAATAGCAGACACTGCCGAATATGTGAATATGACTCACATCTAGCATGGTGCCTTTGAAGACCTCCTCTGGTGTCTTCCTCCCCAAAGCTGTGTGGGGACACCTGTTCTGAATGTATATTGCAGTCCTGTATGCCTCGGCCTAGAGAAATAGTGGTAGTCCCTGATCAAATAGCATGGCCTTGGCTTCTCCAACCATAGTCTTGTTCTTCTGCTCTTTAACTCCATTTTGTTGTGGGGTATGGGGCACAATGTGCACCTTCTTGATCCCCTCAATCGAACAATACTCCATGAACTCGTTGGAAGTGTACTCACCCCCATTGTCTGTCCTCACCACCCGAATCTTCTTTCCTGTTTGGTTCTCCACGAGAGTCTTGAACTCTCGGAACCTCTCAAAGACCTCTAACTTGGCCTTCAGGAAATAGATCTTGGTCTTCCTGGAATAGTCATCAATGAAGGTTACGCAGTGATTGTAACCACTAAATGAATGGAAACTCATAGGTCTACATACATCAGAATGCACCAAGTCCAAGGGCTCCTTAGACTTATGCTCACTCTGTGGGAAAGGCTTCCTGATGTTCTTCCCCAAAGCAGAGCCCTTGCAGTGGTTATGATTTTCCTCCTTTACCTGAGGAACTCCAATGACTTCCTGTCTCAAATGCTTCAGTGCTCCATGGTGTAAGTGTGACATTCTCCTATGCCACAACTCACCCTAACTGTTGCTGTTGCTGCTAACTAGAGCCTTTACAGGCTCAAAGTGTAGTATGTACACTTTCTTGCTCCTCCTACCAATCATCCGATCCAAGATCCTATCTGACCCCTTGGGTTTGATATATACTCTATGGTCACAAAACTTCACCTAATATCCCTTGTCCTCCAGAGTGGAGACTGATATAAGGTTCTTGGTCAATCCTGGAACATACAACACATCAGGAAAACTGAGGGGTTTGCCAAACTCCCTCTGAAACGAAACAGTGCCAACACCATGCGCCTGATACCGCGCATCATCACTCAACTCAACATGGATCCCTGTTCCACCCTCCTGCAAGTCTCTGAAGAATCTCTTCTATCCAGTCATGTGACTAGATGCTCCACTGTCGATGTACCATATGCTACCCCCTGTGGTGCTCGCCATGCAAGTTATCAAGCAGAACTCCTCATCGAAGTTCTTGCTGAACTCATCCACCTATGCAGATCCAACCATCTGAGTGTTACTCTTCTTCTTCCTGTCTGGGCACTGGGAGGCAAAGTGTCCCTACTTGTGGCAAATAAAACACTTGACCTTTGACACGTCAAGGTTCTTCTTACCATCCTTCTTCCTTTTTGCCTTCCCCTTGCTCTTCCCTGTAAGGGCTCGAGCCTCCTCATCCACAATCTGTGGGGCACTGCTAGATGAGCCTGATCCTTGACTCATGCGGGTCTCCTCCTGTACAAAGTCATCCCAAAGTCTCTACCAATCAGGGAGATTCTCCCTAGCCACCACACCCTTGACAAAGGTGTTCCATGGCTTAGAAAATCCATTGAGGGCTATCCAAACTAGCTCCTCATCATCAGTCTGAGAGCCAACAGCTCCAAGCTCATCCCTGATCTGTGTGAGCCTCGTGAGATATGGCACCACTCCTTCTCCCTTGGCCATCTTGGTGTTGCGCATCCTCTGTTCCAACACCATCTTCTGGTTCTCGTTCTTGCTTTGGGACAGACTCTCCAAAGCCTTCCACATCTCTAATGCGATCTTCTTACCAGAAAGGTGAGAGACTACATGGTCCTTCACTCTATCCATGATAATCAGCATGGCTCTAGAATCAATCTTCTTCCAAGCTGCTAGATCTGTCGGATCTGTGGGTGCAACCTTCGTGGAGTCAATGCCCTCCTTTGTATCATTGACGTCCAGGATCCTTGTGATCCTTTCTTTCCATGTAGGAAAGTTCTAAGCACCCTGGAGTCTATCCTCAACTCTCAACTGCATGGCCAATGTGAAGTGTTACCTGACAAACCCTAGATCTCCAATCTAAGTTTGTGTCTTCAATAGATCTACCCCTGATCTATCACTGTTGCTGCAAATCTCTTAAGCTTTAGCTCACCAGAGCTCTGATACCATGTAAATTTTCCTTTAATATTCAAAATAGGGCTAAATAGTGCATGCAAATCTCTACTGATAACCGCACATGAATATCTTTTACAGTATGCAGCGGAATATAAAACTGAAAAATAAATCACAACAACACATCACAATATTGAGACTATTATTTTGGGTATGGAAACCCTTGAAAAAAGCCCAAGATGGGAAAACAGGTGCAGCAGTCAGATATAGATTTTATTATGAGAAAATATGGAGCGTTTACAATACTACAAATTCACCCAAACCTGGCAAATGCAGTTACACGACAGAATCATTGGGCAAAACCCCAACTAAACCTCGGCACCCTCTTGCGTGAGTGTGCGACCCAGCTGTACAAAGCTTGGTGATCCTGCGGCTCGCTCCTCCGTCTTCCCAGCTAAATCCTCTGTTTGACTCTCTCCTTGTTTGTATCATGTCTCTGTCAAAATACAAGTGTGTCCTCTCCACCAATTGATCTCTCTTTTATAACTTTCGGTAAAGCGAAAACTCTCATTTCACTTTCACTTGAACTAGTGTTTCACTAAAGTTAATTTAGATCACTTTAATTTATTTTCCAAATTAAACTTAGGAAAAGTAAATTAAATACAACTGGTTTCCTAATTTAAGTTTTTTGCATGCAAGAACACATGCATGCGGGAAGACCTTCCTTGTTGCTGCTAGTTTAACACAACCAACGTTGATCACTTGTTCATTTAGGTGGCAATTTCATATGGACATCAAGATGATTATGCTCCCTCTTTCCACTCCAAGCTTAATGTTTCCCATCTGAAATCTTTGAATTTTAGGGAATTAATTCTTTAGATTTGGAATCCTTTCCCTCAGCCTCAAGGGGACATAAACTGAATGATTTGGTGGGACAAGGCCCTCTACCATATAGTTAAATTCTAGCAAGGTTGAAGTCATTTGATTTCACATAACAAGAGTTGTGAGTTGACACAAGATCGAAGGAAGATAGAAGAGGTTCATACATTCTTGGAGTACAATTTGCATAATACCATGTTCCAAGACAAAGTAGTCAAGTGGGAGATTGTAGTTCGGAGAGAGGAGGAATATATTGCAAGGGGAACCAAGCATTGAGTTTGTCTCCAATGGACCACTGAAGGAGATGTTGGCTGCAAATTTTACTCTGACTTTCTAAAGCACAAAGTCTAGGCTAATCAAATTTTGGGACCCTATCGAAAGGATGGGTATTTGGAAGAGGACACCTTTGAAATGAACAAAGCTCAATTACCGAGTAATATCCAACACAAGAATGAAAGATAGTTAAAACCCATATAGGACAAGTATTTAATCATTGAATAAAATAGATGATAGATTTACAATGCCATGTGACAATATACTTGTACTCATTGACTAGTCACTATGGTTAATAGGCTATGTCCCTAGTTTAGGTCATGTCCTTTAGTTGAGATTGTCACTTCATTCTTATTGTTATTACTATTATTTGATGTATATGTGTGTGTGTGTTTTCATTACCTTGCCTATCTCTTAAGGATTTTGTCCTCAAAGCTTTTTAGGGAAAAGCTTGTGTCTTTGCTCTGGCTTACAATGCCTTCTCATGATTTGTTGTTCTTGAAGCTATGACGTTTGATGATACAACACAATATGAGTTACAAAGTGTTGAGCAAAATTGTCTTCTTGTGAAAGGCTCAAACAACCCTAATTCAATAGTTTGCAAAACTATGTGGCAACAACTTCTGCAAAATGTGAAATGATAAGATTCCACACCTGAACTTCTCTTCAATATAATAGAATCTTTACCTAGCTTCTCATATTTATTTTGACTTTGGTTAGTTCATTGAATATTACAATGACTTTTATAATCATTACGACTATAAGGCATCCTTGTAACTTGTGTCTTGTTTTCGGAACATTCGTCTTTCAAAACTACAAATGATTTATTGGATGATAAGGCTTCAATTAGATCCATATTAGTTCCCTTCTCCAAGGTCTAAATTTTTACATTTGATGAATTTTCTGTTTAAATGGCATTAGTCATTGTTTCTTTATCAATCACTTATTCTTCAATGGTATGTTGCTCGACTATTTCTTGTTGTGACTTATTTTCAGTTTGTAACTTCTTAATCTGTGCAATCAAGTTTTGAGTCTTGACTATGATTTATAAGGCAAGAAATTTCCTCCTCTTTATCAATGATAACCTTGTCAAATCTTTTGTATCAACTTCTACTTACCTTGAGGGATCACCACTGAAACATCTTTAAAGCCTTTTGATGAGAGAGCTTTTGAGCATGAGTTCATTGGAAAGGCCTAAAATGTTATTTTCTTCTACTATAAAAATCTCAAAAAAAAAAATCTTCACATTTAAGATGAAAGTAACCAGTATTTCCATCCAAGTTGAATCTAGAATTATTTCAACTTCATTTAAATATATAGATGTAACATTGAATTGGGCTATGAATTCATAATCATCAATTGTTAATTGTAAGTCCCTAATTTCATATTGTTTTTCATCAACAGTGTTTTTCTTTTCGATTATACTTGGCTCTAAAACTAATACTTGATTCAATGAGTTGATGTTAATGTAATTTTTATTTGTGTAGGGACAAATAGCCATGTAAATATCCTTTCCTTGAATAATCCCTTTGAATTTTATTATTTCAAAGTAAGGTTAAAAGACATTTGTTAAAAAGAAAAGAAAAAAATCATTTTTCCTAGTTTATTTTTATATTCCTCCAACAATTAAATATTTATAAAATTTAAATACTCATTTAATAAAAACATTGGTTTTGTTAACCTTTTGATACTATTTTAGACTTTTACTAGAAATCCCTTTTGAACTTCACTAAACATAACTCTTCATAACTTTTAAAAGGTGCCCGTGTTGTCCAAATTCATTTGGTCCTTCTTAACCTTTTTAATCTAATATGACCCTTCAATTTACAAACAAACAAACCCTTAACTTTTCGTTGATGTTCCTTAAATAATTCGACTTCTATAGGCTATGATGTATGCGCACCACTCAACAATCAACGCACCAATTAATTTTCTTTATGATCACTACTTACCTTCTTCTATTATTTTTTTAATATACGGGTTGTCCTATGTCTAAGATTGAATAAAGCCTTGCAATATATTATTCCTTAATCTAACTTATGTATTGTGCAGTAGTGATGCTTTTTGCAGTGGTGTGATTTCAAAAGTTTCTTAGATAGTTTATGAAAATACGTTTCACTTGGAAAATGTGTTAATTATCCTAATCAACTTTAACTTAACATAGGAGATGTAACTCATTTGGGTGGCATATGGGATTTTCTAAATGCAGCAAATCACGATGGTGTCTGCCCTTCCACGAATCTCTGGTGTTTATTGTTGTTGCGCCATTGTCTTCTTACCTGGAGGTGACCAACTTTCCTGCAATATATGAATTTGTCGAAAAACACCTGATACTGCTTGAATTCTCACACTAATATTTATGTACAATGCCCCGTGTTAACCCACGAGGATGGATTATGAGTATTTTTTAACATTGGTTAATGTAACAATGGTAGAGTTCGAACCATCACAATTTCTCTGTTTCTTATTTAATCACTGTTGTGACACCTGCTCTTGCAATGAAAATGTATAGGTGTCTTTGACAGTAATTGCAGGTACGATAATCCCGGAGTATTAAAACGAATTAATAATATTTCCTTTTACTTCAGTTAAATCAGATGGATGTTTGATGGCAACTAATTCCAGCGATAATGATACAAGTAGTTCGAATATCGTTTTGAATTAATCAATATCTACGCCTTTGTGATTTCTAGCATTTTCCCACCATGTTCTTTAGATGGCAGTTCTGTTTGCTGCTGTGGTTTTTTTATAGTAGCATACAGAAAAAATATGTAATATAAAAATATAATACGAATAAAATACAGAAGTAGAGTGCTTATAGATAATAGGTTTAATTAAATATAAATAAAATCAAACATATATTTAAACAACAAAAATATAA
The DNA here is from genome assembly GCA_001517045.1 of Pseudotsuga menziesii. Classification (NCBI taxonomy): domain Eukaryota; kingdom Viridiplantae; phylum Streptophyta; class Pinopsida; order Pinales; family Pinaceae; genus Pseudotsuga; species Pseudotsuga menziesii. The sequence continues at coordinate 531,275 of LPNX010253313.1, read as the reverse complement.
AATCTCAACAACTTGGGATATGGTTAGTGTCATAGCCGCCAACTAGCTATTAACGATTATTTTAATAAAAAAGTATGAAATTGAATGATATTAAATTCTATTTTATGGTGTTTAAATAATTAAAGTTTGGTTTTTTTAATTGGTTCAATATTTAATTGTCCACTGGTAACAATCCGGATATTTAAAGAATTTGAATTTGTTCCAAATTTCCGTACATGAAATACGGATACGGCCGAATTATGCTACTATGGTTTTTTTATATCTCTCTTTGTGTTTTAACCTTGTTGATTTATGGTTCCATCATTCTTCAGATTTTCTTTGTAGTGAAGTAATTTTATTTTTAATAGAATTTCTGAACAATTAATAGCCAAGGGTCAGTTTTTGGTCAAAGTCCTAGGTATCAATGAAACTCCAATAAAGTTGGTAAACGTGTTGGCTAAGGGGCAAACCAAACAAGGTCTGAAAAAAATGTGGCCAAAGGCCGGAATCAGAATCTGGCTCTAATACCAAATGAAACGAACAAAGTTCATTATTTTAAGGAATATTCAACTTAAGAATGAAAAATACTTAAAATCCAAACAAGGACAAATATTTAATGATTGAATATGATAGATGATAGATTTACAATGCCATATGACAGTATATTTATATGCATTAACTAGTCACTATGGTTGATAGGTAGTGTCCATACGTTAGTTCATGTCCTTTGGTTAAGATGTATCACTTCATTTATTATTTACTTATTTATTATTATTATTATTTGATGTTTATATGTGTGCACTACACACAGACATTACAACCTCCTAGATTAGAGAATTGTTTGGTTTGTATTTTTAACATATCTTCTCCCCTTATCACCTTTCAGACTCTGTTTGGTAGCCAGGAAAGCATGTTATCAAGTAGTCCCTATAACGGTCAGTGTCGTGGATCACAATCAACTAGATTTTATGCTTTCCAAGGAGAAACTATTTGTGGTCTTGTCCTCTTTGAATAATGGTAGGTCTCCCAATATTGATGGATTACCTTGTGAGTTTTTTAAGGCAATGTAAGATACAGTCATAAGAGACCTATGTTGCACAGCCAAGAAGCTTTTTCTTCAGTTAACTTGACAGCCTCTCTTAACCAAGGGGTTATTAAGTTAACTTGAGTTTTTTATGGCAATGTGTGTGCACGCGCACATGAATTACAACCTGCCAGATTAGAGAGTTGTTTGGTTTGCATTTTTAGCATATCTTCTCACCTTATCAGCTTTAGCCAAGCAAGCTTATTATCAACTAGTCCCCAGGAAGGTCAGAGAGGTGGATCACAATCAACTAGATTTTATGCTTTCCAAGGAGGAACTCTTTGTAGTCTTGTCCTATATGACGAATGGAAGCTCTCCCAGTATTGATGGATTATCTTGCAAGCTTTTTAAGGCAATGTGGGATAGTCATAGGAGACCTATGTTGCATGCCCAATGAGACTTTTTTTTCGATTGACATGGCAGCCTCTCTTAGCCAAAGGGTCATTAAGTTAATCCCAAAGAATGCTTTTCGGGATTTTATTGGGGGTTAGAGCCCCATTACCCTCCAAGATTCTTAGTGTCTCCTATAAGACTCTAGCTAAGGCCCTCAACACTTCATATGCGTGGAATCGCCTCACAAATTGTTCAAGAGTACACTAGTTATGGACAAAGCATATTTGTTCTTAATACTATTATTTCTACGTGGGATGCCATGAGATGGGCTTAAGAGATTGGCCCAAGTGTTTTTGTTCTTTGAAATTGTTTTTGATAAAGCTTATGACAGGGTTGATTGGTCTTTCATCATAGATATGCTTCAATGCCTCTCCCCAAGTGTGTTGCAATTGTGCAAACTCCATTTTCTAGTGGTTCAAAACTCTATTTTATAGTGCTTTGGCCTTTGTTTCAGTAAATAACACTCTAACTAACCAGATCGATCTTTATTGATCAATCAAACAAGGTTGCTTACCCTTTACTTTTATGTTTTAGCTATTGATGCCTTGGGGTAATTATTGAAATTGACAAGGACATAGAGCAGAATTAATGGTATTTCTCTCCTGAATGGATTGAAAACAATCAACAACCATTTTGTCAATGATTCGTTGCTTTAGAGACATTTAGATCAAGGTTCGGTACAGGCTATTGAGGGTGTTTGAATCCTTTCTACTGTGCTTTTGGGGTTGTGGTCAGTAATAGGACAACAAATAATTTGGTTGACTGGACTTGATGATCCTCTAGATTGGATTCCTTCTCTATGAAATTGGGTCAAACCTAGAGAGATCGTTAACTATATTGGGATCCATTTTGGAGCTAGTCTCTCTGTTTTTAATATGTGGAATTAGTGTCTTGAGCAATTGCAATCCAAGCTTTTGGTCTAGTAGTATAAGATCTCCCCTTGGTGAGGAAGCTTATAATGGTCTTGTGTATTCTTTAAGCCTCACACATCTACCACATCTCTTGTTGGCTACCAAGTAAGACTCAGTTCAAGAGATTGGAAAGGAGTCTCAAATCATTTCTCTGTTCCAAGTGTGGTGGAGAGTGAACGCTTCCTATGGCTCCTTGGGACATTTGCCCTATGCCAAAGGATGAAGGTGGTCTTGGACATATAGACATGACGACTTAGTGTTGGCTCTTGGCCACTAACTGGATAGTCAAGTGTCATGAGGGATCGAACCCTTAGCAAATTCTCTTGCATCGTCAGTTTCAATTTGCTCAGCATCTACTTCTAATCTAAGGCCCCTTTGCATTCTGTGATATCATCTCATCACCTCAACTTTTTAAGGAGCCTAATTATATGACCTATCTGAATTCTGAATATTTGGGAGGCTTTGAAGGTTTGTTGTTCCTTTGGTTAGATGGAACTTCTCTAGAAGAATGGGATTTGGCACGGCAGCCTATTTGGAGCTAGATGAATCAAGGTCAATGTATTTCTAAGTGTACCAAATCTCAAGCCTACAAGCTATGCAAGAAGGGGGTCTTCTTTTGGATGTATTGTTTGGGACTCATATCAAGGGATTGGAAGGATTAGAGAGAGTTAGCCCACCAAAAGTCTCTTCTTTAGTCTGATAAGCAGACTATTACAGACATTATAAGTCTGTTCCCTTCTAAGGATCTATACAAGCCAAATACTTGTTGGATTTTTATTACCTCAAAAAGTGTATGGCAAAGTGCCATTAACATCGATAGAAAGCAAAGAAGACATGGATGCACAGAGAGAAGGTACATGTGACAAATGTGCGGGTTCGTACCACAGGAAGGTGACCCTCCCCCTTCAGCAATTTCATACAATAGTAATGATGGCGTAGGAGCTTTTATGGAGAGAGAGATAGCAGGGGCATGAATACCAAAAGCATACATGCACCATCCTCAGTTTAGATCCACTTTAGATGCCCTTTATATTTTGCAATTCAATACTATTTATGGTTTTGCTTTAGTTAGAATTTGCATGCATTAAGTTTGGAAATTTAAGTTTGCATACATCATTTAGGTAAGGTGCATGCAACCTAGCTCAGTTTAATGAAGTGCAAGCAACCTAGTAGTTAAGGCACGTTGCTCAAGGAGGATGCATGCCTCAAATCATCTCCAATTGAGGTATTCTTCTACACGTATCCATATTCATTGTACCAACTACTCTTCTCAACCTATAAAAGAGAAGGCAAAGGTATAGGTTTATGAATTCAGTTTTCAAAGTAGGAAGCAATGGGTGAAGGGTAGAGTTTGAAGCTTTCAGTGTAATTCTTTTTCAAGATTAATAAACAGTGATGCGATTTTAGTTTCAAATCTGTGTTTGCTACTACTTTCTTCAGCTTGATGTGTTTCAATTCGTGGTAAAAAATTAAAATCAGATTGCAGTTTTGATATAGATTTCAGGATTTTGTTTTCCTAAGTAGGTAGGTTAGAAATCAACCTAGAACAGTTACCATGTGATAAGGAATTTCTACATGGTATTAAACTTGTTTGCCGAAACATTCTAGGAATCTTTGAATGGATAGTAAGGCTGGTACTTGTGAGAGGGCATTGTTGGGAGGTTTTAGGGGTGTGATCCTCGTCATTCCTGTTTGAGAAAATCACAGTGGACCTATGATAAGGTTGTTGTTTTTCTTTGTTTTTTAAGTTGTTGATTCTTGTTTTTTAAGTTGTTGAGGCACTATTGGGCATGTCCCAAATTCACTATACCTACACTTTTTCTCAATCTATAAAAGAGAAGGCAAAGGTATAGGTTTATGAATTCAGTTTTCAAAGTAGGAAGCAATGCGTAAAGGGTAGAGTTTTAAGATTTTAGCGTAATTTCTATGTTCAGAATTAACAAATAGTTATGTTGTTTAAGTTTAGATCTATGCGCTTGCTACTACTTTCTTCAGCTTGATATGTTTCAATTATAAGTAAAAATCAAATTGCAGTTTTGATAGAGATTTATGTTTTCTATTTTCCTAAGCAGGTAGGTCAGAAACCATCCTAGGACTGTTACCATGTGCCAAGGAATTTCTACAGTACTAACATGCAAGGGCCCTTTTGGAGAGATTGGGATGGAGGTTTGGGGAACCACTTCAGCAATATGAAGCAAAGAAGCTTTACTCTCTCCTTCATCAGAGACACCCTTCATCTCATATTTTTAATGCTAGATGGATGTCTTTCGACCCCAAGGCTAGATTGGACCCTCTCATAAAGCTGCAAGCTCTATGCCATTGCTTGGTTAATTGTTTATCAGAATCTACCCTATAAAGCTAGTCTTTCCAAGAGCGGAATGAAAAATGGATTTTGCCCCTTCCACAATCGCTCAAAGACTCTGAAACATATCTTATGGGAGTGCAATTTTGTTAGATCATGTTAGTGGTTTGGTATGGGACCCAACATTTTGCATTTCTTCAAGGACAATTTCGTTGGCATGCAACTCTTCTTAGTGATTTAAGGTCCTTGGTATTATCTCACTTCTCGCCATCTAGGGTAGGCATTGTCTTTGGATTTTAGCTTTATTTACAATCTAAAAGCTAAGATGCAAGTATGTCTTGTCCAATGAGGTCAATCTAGTCAAATATTTTTATCACTCTTAGAGATAAATACAGTGTTCCACCAAGTTTCTGGGACGCGGGAGCGTGGGAGCGAGGAAACGCACATTGGTGACGTGTAGAGACACCCCAAAATTTTCGGGTATTTTGGGGGACGTGGAGGCAAGGGGGTGTCTAGGTCCTTAGCATAGGGGGGTCGGTCTCTAAAATTATAAAAACTAATAGAAAAATAATAAAAATATGAACCCCAAAATATAAACATATCAATTCCTCATCCCGTCACCATTTGCATAGTAGCATCCTTATGTTCCCGAAGAGTTTAGTGGAATTTAAATGTATTTGTTATAGCCAAACATATCATATCAATGTTTGTTTTTATTTTTGTTTCTATGTCAATTTATAATGACCATTAAGTGTAAAAGGCTAAAATTTAAGATGAACCACTTTTTTAAGTAAAAAAAATTTAAAAATCGAGGGGGGTGGGAGCCTGTGGGAGCCCCCATTTTCAGGAGGGGGCATGTGGGATCCCCCCAATCCGAGAAACTCCTAGACCTGCGTTTCCCCAAGTTTCGCGAAAAGGGGGGCGCTGGGAAACATTTCCCATGGAGCCTCCCAACCCCCAGGACGTGTGAAGCGCAGGGGGCGAGCCCTCGACCCTAGGGCGTGTCCCCATGGAACATTGGATAAATATGTACCCAATTATTCGCCAAAGGCTACCTCTTAATTAAGGAGGCCAAAGACTTCAGTGTTGTAGCTTACTCTACGTTACTACACTTGTTGCTCTCAGGAAGAGGATATGAAAATCCATTGTATATACCCTCTTGTTTTTGTTGTTTTTTTTTTTTTTCAGTTGTCTTGTAAAAAAAATATTGTAATATAAGACATATTTTGCAATTACAAAAAGTTATTTTAACTCATTGGCAAGTTCTTTGAATCCCAAGGCCATTCAAAGTTCCATAAATACCCTAGCAAACTCAATTTATGAACAAATTTTGCTCAAGAGAATGGACACAATAGAAATGATGAACTATAAATTAAGGGCAGAAATTTAAACCCTTACCACTCATGTTTCGAATTTGGAATCCAAGAACCTCCTTATGAATCAATTTGTGGACAAGACCAAGGCATAGGAAACCCTACATGCATGGAGGGAATTCCTCCACCAAGAGATCTTAGATCTCAAGAACAAGAATGAGGAAATCCTCTCCTAGTGGGCTATTTTTAAACAAGAAGCAAAAACCTAGTAGGAAGTCCTCCAAACCTGGGTTCAATTGGTTAGAGGGAGGACCAACACCACCACCCCTAGGCCGAGGTTGAAACAATCATTCACTCCAAACTCACTAAGGAGAATACTAGACGAGCTCGAGAACTAAAGTTGATGATGTGTAGGCTTCCCCCCCCCCACCCTCTGGTCAAGCAAACCCCATGTAAGCAAGGGTTTTTTTCCTTTGTGATACTCTAGATCTTTCAAACTTAATCAAGCATATTACCTTATTCAAGTATCCTTTTACTCATCAATTAGAGTGCATCATCTTATTAACATTGTTTTACTCGTTAGGCACATGATACTTCACCAATAATCAACCTGAATACATATCCCACCATACCTCCTAGCTAGCCACCATGGCCACCACTCAACCATGAAGAAGCGCCATCTTTGAGTCAAGAACACAAGTGTACCCCCTCAACCAGCCAGATGCATGAAAATATGTAGAAATGGGAGGTCGCTCCACGTGAGGGTGTATCTTATGATTTTATGTGTCAATAACATGCCATATGATACCCAAATCATTAAGGGACTCATCACATAGGCCAAAATGTGATACACATACATAGATCCATGCTTGTGACTAAAGGGGAAGTGTGCTCTAGGTATATAACCTTTACAATAACATAACACAACTTTTTTTAAAAATAAAGTGAAAAAACCTATGGGAACTATAAGTTGTGTCCCAATAGACCTATCCCAAGACCCCCGGGTGCCCACCTCGACCATAAACGATCTAAATGAGAATGGTTAGAACGAGCCATAAGGACAATACTAACCTTGAAACAAATCAACTACCTGATTGAGAAAAAACAAAGTGGAAGATACAACATCATCACATTTGGTTCATCATACAACCAAACACCCCTCTAAAATCATAAAGGCGCAATTGATCATGGATCACCACGCTCTGACATCTACTCAAAAAAGGACATGCAACTAGATCAACTCTGATGGTTTATGAGTGAGCCTTTATTTCCCACAAGAGATGTGAGCTTTGTGATGCCCTTTTCCATTCTCACAAAACTATTTAGCAGACCCTTTTCCCTAAACAAACCTCCCTCCCCAATAATAACCTAGACCCCCACTCATTGTTCTCCCACACCATCTCCTTCCACAATGTCCTTGGACAGCCCCCCACCATCATCTCTTGCCCCCCCTCCTTTTGCTAGCATTTCTCCAAGGGCAACTTCAGGTGTGCAATCAAGGTTATAGGCACAAGCAAGGCAATTGATGAGGAAGGCCTTTAAGGCAAGTACCTTAAACATGCTACTCACTCCCTTGATTCATATCTTGTTGGTTTATAGATCATTTGTCTAGTTCACTTTCCCTCAATTTTGGTCCCACCGCATCATCCATTTTATCCTCAAATCTGGTGATAGTTCAGATCCCAACAACTACAGGACCATTATGATCTTGCATACCTTTGACAAGCTCTATGCCACAATTATTCACCTAGAGCTCCTGTACAAGCTTGAGAGATCTCTCAGGGCTCATGCGTAAGCAAGTTTCTATTAGAATTTTTAGTTACTCTGAAAGTGTTTACAGTATGTTTGGGGGTGCTTCATGAGAATTGGGGTACATGTTGTATGATCAAACCATAGATGGTCCTAGATGGATTGCAACATGATAGATAGTCTATGATGGATATGCACAATGGAGATTGTTTGCTTAGTAGATGCTTGACCATGTGATGGTGTTGTCTTGGTGTTCTTCCCTTTGTTCCTCCCTTAGGGGTTCGAGTTCTCTCACTTGATTGGTGGATGCCCTTCATCGTGGCCACATGGAGGACCACTTGCTTAAAGAGCACCCTACATGGAACGAGGAGCATTTTGTATCATGGAAGAGGGCTTCTAGGCTTACATGACAAGTGGTAGCTCAAATTTCTATTTGGAGAATTAAAGATGGCTCAAGGATATCGGGGCCTTTGACAATGTTCTTGCAAGGTGTAGTTGACCCAGTGGAGTACATTGCTTAAGAGGATCAATGGAGTCTGTGGAGGCTTGATATGGAGGCAAGTGGACTTACCTTGTGTAGCTACATCATCTTGGAGACCTTATTACGTATGACATCACCTTGGAGCATGACTCATGTACTTTAGAGTGTGTGTCTCACTTGTTTTAGCTTACAAGGAGCATGTGGGTTGTTTGTAAGGACTTGTATCCACATAGTAATGTTGGCCTCCCTTACCTCTCATATAAATATGCGAAGGAGAGAATCTTTCCATTCATCACCAATTGTACTATTTTCTTTGTACTTAGCTTCTGGAGGAAATCTAGGAGGAGTTGTGAAGTCTAAAGGGGATGTCTTTATGTGGAGTTTTCCCTTGTGACTAGGGTTTTCTCTTAANCTCTCTCTCTCTCTCTCTCTCTCTCTCTCTCTCTCTCACAAGGCACTAGAGGTTTTTTGTTATTGGAATTTCTTAGAGCATCTGATTTCTGGGGTTAGGGTTTTACCCTTCAAGATTGGAGATTAGGGTTTTGAGAGAAAACCCTCGAGTGGATTTGTGAAGAAGAGAAGAGGATGATGTCTTACCATGGAAGTTGGAGGAAGTGTTGTAGAAATTCTTGCACAATGGATCTTCTTGGTTGAGCTAGGGTTTAATGATTTACCCTAGCTAGGGCTTTTCTAAAGTTAGAGTTTTTGTCCTAGCCTTGAGTGAAGGCTATGGCATGTACTTGTACTTCATCTTAAGCTTATATATAAAGTTTCCAACTGTCCATACCTTGTGAAATTTCCATATTTAAATGTATGTTATATGTGTTCTTTATGCATTGTTATTTACAGTTATTTATGTTTTGTTGATTTTACGTAAGTGTATTAACATATGAAGAATATAAGGGGTTGAGTTTACTATTGTTATACTATTGGAAAAGTACATTTTTCAAATCTATTATTGGTTGATAAGTTTCCCCAAAAGGGGCTAAAACTTATCTCATTGTTTGGTATCTTTTCTACTTAAGTTGTTGTGAAGTGTGGGGCTATTTTAAGTAAATTACTGTGATCTATCTGCTATTGTTTTATACTCTAATTTATGGTACTCCTAAAGCTAAAAATTATGGGGCTAAGATTTGAGAAACCTTCTATGAACAAAGTGAAATTTCAGTTTTGTATTAATTGTCCAATTGCACGAAATTTCAAAAGTTTGCATTCACAATACCAAACTACTTATCACATCTTTACACTAAGAGCGCCATCATTGAGGAAGCTCGCCATCATTTTTCGAAAGCATTCTATTGCTTAAAGTCCAAAAAGTGTTTGATATTGTTCCATGTGATGCCCTATTCCAATAGCTTCACGATGTTGGCATCTTTGAGGTCCTTCTAGCTACTATCGTAAGGTTTTATGAGTCGATCCAAGATGGTCTTCGCACAGCACATGGGCTCTCACACTTCATCTAGAGTGTTATCGAAGTGAAGCAAGGGTACCCCCTTTCACCAACCCTCTTTGGGATTTATATTGATGAGCTGAAGTCTTTCCTCTGCAAGCACATTTGAGAGGACATGATAATTTTGTCCTCCTCCAAGAGGGTTATCAAAGGCAATTGGATGCCCCCTCTAGTTTTTGCGGCCTTCGACAACTAATAGCCAACCTAGGTAAAACCAAGGCCATGGTCTTCAACACTTAAATCAGATCTCTCTCCACCTTCCATTTCTTATTCTAGGGTGAGGAGATCAAGACTAACACGTCTTACACATAATTAGGGATTTTGTTCACAAGTCCACACTTCGTCTAAGACAAGCCTTTTATCGTTGGCTCAATAAGAGCTATGGATTTTTGGCCCTTCTTGAGTGCTATTGCTTTTATAATCATTTCTAGGACATCTCGTCCAAGATGAACCTTATGGACACCATCGTCAAACCCGTTGTCCTCGATAGTTCAAAGATTTAGGGCCCCATTGCCCTTTAGGCCAATGAGCGGGATTGAGAGAGTACAAACCCTACTTAGACACATCATCTAACGCAAACAGATACTTCAGGAAACCCATTTTGCAGTCAAAGTTTAGCGCCCAACCCTTACAATCGAAGGCCATTTTAGATTGGTCTCCTTTTTCCACAAGATCCATATCTTTAGGGACTTGGCCTCTAGGAGACTTTGATACCCCTTTCCTAGCTATTTGCTCTTCTAAGACTATAGCCCTTGTCATCCCCACAAAATGGGAAAGTTGTTAGTTCTCTACGACATCCCAAATACTCTAATCCATTGACATCTCTCCTAACCAACTCCTCCCTTTTAGTTACTCCTTGGATGACACTAGACACCTCCTAACGGCTAAATAGGAGTTGAATAGGGTGATTAGAGAGGACATCAACCAGCAATACATCCAAGTCAATTGAGTCTCACTTGAGTCTTATAACAGGAGGCCATCCCCCCAAGATGACCCTCTATTATGAGCACTTTTTGGATCTCCAAGATGGCGTTCTATTATGAGCACTTTATGGATCTCCAAGATGGCTTTATCATGCATCCTTGATATACACATACATATTGGCAACATGCCCTCCAAACCCCTCTAGGACAATTCCAAGTTTCCTCTCATAGACTCTAAATCGAAATAGATCACCACATGCCAAGATCGGACAAATTATGTCAACTTTGTCGCCTTCAAGAATTGTAGACCAAGGAGCATTTTATCTTCAAATGTCCCCTACACTATTAGATCAAAGGGCAGTTTCTTTGCTTTTTTCAAAGAGCAAGTAGCTCCCTGACCATGTTCTTTCAATACATCAATCAACATTGTCCCACTCTCTTCATAAGAGAGGTTGTTGAGCACACATCCAAGACTCTTTATATGTTTTCCACAAAGAATCCTATAAGAGAGATCAACTCCTATTTCTAGGTCGCCACGATGAGTTGGGGCAACAAGAGGTGAGGGGTACCATCATCCACTTATGGATGTGTCAGGAGCCCATTTTGTGAGACCTCGATTCTATAGCCTCAGATCAACCTCCTTGAGGCCCTTGAGGAGTTGCCAATGATCAATCTAAACGTCGAGGACCTCATGATGCACATACAATAAATAACAACCAAAACGCCCCACTTTTTCGATGATTTTTTTATCAAATCTAATCAAAATCGCTCCTAAAAATTGTAATTTTTGCAATAATGCAATTCTAGCAATTACAATGATATGTCCTAGACTACACGCCGAATTTTAAAACTACTCAAATCATCTAAATCGCAATTTGAGCAATGGAAACTGCAATATCAACCATTTATGCTCTGTTGAATCCCAGCAAATAATGGGCGATTTGGTTTGCATGTATACTGCTCCCCTCATGGTGTGCGGCACCTACCCTCCAAACATACCAACAAACAACTTGAATCTAGACAACCTCATCCTGAGCCCCACCCAAGATCATATCCCAAGGCTCCATCAGCCCTAGCCATACACTAAAGGACATCATTTGCATGTGCATCAATGATTTCTTTGTTATTGATGGTTCTAACGAAGAGACCATCCCTTGGCTCTCTCTATCATCTTTCGCCACCAAATCCAAAACACTTTGACACCTCATTCAAAATATGTTTAGATTATTAGGCTTCACTCGTTTTAAGGGTGCTGGTCCTCAACCTACATCATGTCTCTTATATCTTGTCCTACTTTATTGTGTTGCATTGTATTTTACTTTACATGCTCTTTAAGAGAGTGTAGCTATGTTTCTTGCTTCGATAGGAGATGCTTTCACACTCCCACATTGTAGTTTTTCAATGATTTAATCTTTAAATCTCATTGACCTACTTTTGTGGTCAATTATTAGACATTAATGTGTTGAATTTTTAGGATTTAGGGTTTGAAACAAAAATTAAAACAACTATACTTTAATGCCAAAAAATAACACTTAAATAGCACTAGTAAAAGTCTAGCCAATAAAATTATAATTTTCATAAATAATTTTCATCTCTTTCAACTTTAACACTCACTACGGATCACTGTGTTGAAGTAGAATTTAATAACTACAGAGATACAGAGTAAGAACAGCAGAAGGAATCTAATTAAAAATAAAAATCAGATCTAATAAATTAAGTTAGGTTTTAGTGAACCTTCCATACACTCAGAGTTACTTTCAAATCAGACTCTGCCGCTCAGAGGCAAGTCAACAAAACGGAACAAGTCTAGCCCTTACTTGAGGGCACGGGCATACCTGAGAGAGAGAGAGACAAGTGTTGAGGAATAGGTTTAGTCAGGTACAGTAGAATGTGTTGTAGTTCAAGATCAAACCCAAGATGTTAATCAAGACAGCCAACAAGTGTCCAACTCAAACAGCCCACACACAAAGCAGCAACCCACTCAAACAATCCACACATAGGGTAGCGATCACTCAAACAGTCCACACAGGACAGTGTCCCACTCAAACAGCCCTTACACAAGGCAACAACCACTCAAACAGTCCACATAGGACAGTGGCCACTCACACAGCCCATACACAGTAGAGGCCACTCAAAACAATCCACACATAGGGCAGCGGTCACTCAAACAATCCACACAGGACAGTGGCCCCCACTCAAACAGCCCTTACAGAAGGCAAAAGCCACTCCAACAGCCCAAGGGACAGTTCAACAAGGTAGAGGCGCACACAAACAGTCAAGGGGCAGTCCAAACAGTCCAAGGAACAGATCAGCAAGGTAGCGCCCCATACAAGAAACAATCCAACAACATAGCAACCCACCAAACAGTCCAATAAGGCAGCAACCCACCAACACAATCCACAAACAAGCAGCGGTTGCCCTCAAATATGGTAGCGACCCTTCCAAATAAGCCAGGATGTCACTGGAAGACAAACAACAGCACTCTCCATAGTCAAGACAACCCACGGCTCACTCAAACAAGGCACAGAAGGCAGCAGCTTACTCAAACAGGGTACGACAGCCTAAAAACAAGAGTACATCTTACACGTGTGGATAGGACAGCCTTAGAAATGGAAACGCTGAATTTGGGCAGCCTCAAAAACGTCCAAGCAAAAACAGTCTTGAAACCCTAGACGTCACCCAAGAATAACATGCATCAAACCCTAGATCAAACATAACAATCAGATCAGATCTCATCTTTAAGACACCACTCATAATGAATGCTTAGGCTTGAATTTATAACCTTGAAGAACTCCTAGAAGGTTCTTCATTCTAATCATTCATTGAATTTAGGGTTACGCTACAAAGGGTCGAGACGTTATAACAATAGGAGGGTTACCAAATATAAAAATAAGCTAATCATAACAAGGGTTAAGGTACCACACTAAAGAGGGGCAGTAGAACAACAAGAGAGGTCAACACAAGGCCAACCAAACATAGGGCTAACCACAAGTCAACAAGAGGTATCGTACCAAAGTGGGAAGACAACCTTTTTACCCAAAGATCAAAGGTGTACCAACAAGGTGGGAAGACAACCCTTTTACCCACAAGTCAACAACAAGGTGGGAAAACAACCTTTTATCTCTTTCTCAATGTATGTGGTCCATGAGTGTTCCATACAATAATTGGAGGTTTTATCATCACCATATAGGAAAGGTTCACACTAGATGATGTGATCCTCTAGTCCTCCTAACTGCTCCTAAGGTTAATGGTAGTGACTTCATCAAAGGGTGGCCAATCCCTTGATGAAACAACCTAGCTCAACCATCTCAAAGACCTAGGAGAGGAGGGCATCACACATCATCATCTTGGTTAACTGACCAGGATCCTCCATTCTTAAATAATGGCTCTCAACCCTAGGTTGAGCTCCAGTCCTAGACTGAATCATGTTAATCAAACACCTAGTCCCTGACCAGGTCCTCCATTCTCCCAGAGAATGGTCCTTAGCCCCAGGTTGAGCTTCAATTCCAGATTAAATGTTGATCAACCACCTACAGGACATGCTTGGTCCTTGACCAAGAATCTTCCTAGTCCCAAACCAAGATGTCTCTGTCTCAGCCTGCAGGATCTGCTTGGTCCTTATGACCAAGCACTGTCTAGTTCCTGACCAGAATGCCCTAGAGAAAGATAGGGGCCCTAGCCACATGCTAGGGATTTTGCCATGGCATCAATCTACTTGATCCCAAACCAAGAACCCCAGTAGACTAATGGGGGCCATAGGGTACCTGCTAGGGACTTACTCTACCTAGTTAACCGACCAGGAACCCTAATTAACTGACTAGGATTGCATTCAGAGAATGGCTCTCGCAACTGCACTATCTTTAACATAATATACTTATCCTATCGTATCTATCTTATCTTATGGTTCAACTTTTCCTCCATCTCCTATATAGTTTCGATCCTTCTTTCTTCCCTTCTATAAGCAACGATTGGCTTGACCAACAATTTGTCTAGCTTCTTTTGTTCTCTTTCAGACACTCTAGTCTCAAATACACCCTCCTACCTAACAAGAATCTCATAATTGTCAAGATCAAATAATATATACACCTTCAATATTTCCCTATGCCCAATGAATATACATTTCTTAGTTTTAGCATGTGTCTCTTCTCATTTAGAGTGTACATATATGCAGTACTACTATATATTTTTAAGTGTTGGATGTTGGCTTTCTTCCTAGGCAAAGTTTCTTTAGAAGTCTTCTCCTCCATCTCTTTTGGTGATTTCTTCAATACATAAACAATAGCGTTGACAACATCTGCCCAAACACTATTTGGTAACTCTTTTCCTTTCAAACTTCAACATACACAACATCTTGCATATAGTGTGATTCTGCCTTTATGCCACTCCTTATTGTTGTGGAGTTTAGTTTGTGGTCTATTGCCAAATGATTCCTTTTACATTGTAGAATTGCTTGAAATTACCAGACATACGCTGCCACCATAAATGTTGAGGCGCCTTTAGCTTTTTGTTGCTTCAGGTTTTAACTTCTTTCCTAAAAATCTTGTAAAAGATGAGTGCAAACCTTGTAAAATATTAGTGCATCTAACTTTGGCTTTCAAAAAATAAACCCATATATTACAAGAATGCTCATCAATAGAAGTCAAAAAGGATTTTGCACCTCCCAAATTTGTAGTTGGCATTGCTCCACATAGATCTTTGTGAGCAAGCTCAAACACACCTGCAGCACTCATTGCCTTTCTTGTCACGAACCTTTCCCAAAATTCCTTCCTTGCAACACAACTCTTACAGACTTCTTTATTCAACTAGATTGGTGGAAGACCTGCTAAGAAACGGTGCTTTTGGAAAAGTTGAAGATAAAAGAAGTTTAGATGTATGTACCTTCATGCCAAAGCATGTTGTCTGACATCCCAATAGCTACCATGGCTTGCTAACTAGCAAGTACAGAATCAAACTTATAGAAACCATGATTTTCAATACCCCCGCATAACAATCTTGTGTCTATTTTTGTTCATAGATTCCTGCATTGATTTGTTTGAGATGTGGTTTCCGGGATCACTGCAGTAGCCATTTCGAAATGGCTACTGCAGTGCTCCCAGAAACTACATCTCAAATCTTGTGTCTTTTTGCCCTATCTTGGATCTAAAATTCGTTAACATCGAAAATGATCCTACATTTTATTAGTTATTTCTTTTACTGAAAGAAATTATTGGTGTGTTGCAACATACCAAGCATATTTTATTAATTTATGTTGTCCACTAGGCATATTAATTTGCACATCATCTTTTCCTTGTACTTCGTACATGGAGTTGTCTGCAACAGTGACTTTATGTCCTTTCCTATGTCTTCAAATGCAACAACACATCTCCTCTGTGTCATATGGTTTGTGGCACCTAGGTCAAAAATCCATCTTTTCATCATGACTTTGTTCATTTGCTAGGGGCTTCTATGAATAGACAACCATCTTCTCTCTTCTTGGTTTCACCAGCAAAGTTGGAACTTTACCTTTTATGTTTATTCTTAGGCTCAAATTAGCAATCTTATGAAAAGCAGCCTTTTTAACCGCCGATATGATAGCAGTGTCTATTTTAATAGAACCAATTGTGGAAGGGAGTAGAAATACCTCTTCTTTGTTCAACTAGTTTCTTGTTTGGATGCTTTGCATTCTTACATTTGCACTTTTATTTTGAAACAAATGCTTTCTCTAAGGACTAGCCTTCTTTATCAGCTTGCTCTAATTCGTCTTGGATTAGGAAACAAAACAACTCCTCAAATCTACTATCAATTGTCTTTTATATCGAATTCGAGCTAGTTTTGAATGGTTGGTGTGCTTTTGGCAAACTTCGTAAAGTTGTACTTGCTAGTTTCTTATCCCTTGATTCTAGAAATCAAGTTTTTTATATCATCACCTACCTCACTTTTTAACTTCATAGAGTGAGCTTTTCGCATATACAATCGTGAACTCATTAGACATTAGCAATTTCATAACTATTTCCAAAGATCCATTTCCCCCCAATGTGAAGTGACATGTTTGGCCCCTAAAAGAGGAAGGCACAGGTGAATGGCTTGTATTATCTTGTAAGCTGCTCCAAAAGTGTTTACACCATGCTAGGCGTGTGCTTCACGTGATGTGGGATGCATGGTGAAACCCTAGCCCCTTGTTTTATCTTAGACTATCTTGGTTGATTAACATTTGAAGAGCTTACTATAGGTGGAGGCACACTTCAATGGGTCATTGACATCTTCTACACGGTGCCATGTTGAGGAGGATGGGGCCTTCACAAAGGATGTTGAGCTATCTTGTGGAGCGCTAGGCACTAGGAGGAAGAGCACATGACCCTAGGAGCATCCAGACCACATGGCACACTCTAGGAAGTTGAGTGCTTGGCTTGAAAGAGTCTTGCTTGGAGGGCGCACCAACTGAAAGTTGTTGTGGACCCACTATACATGGAGAAGGAGCATTGAAGCTGGGAGCCTTGCTTGGAGAGCATTCAGCCTTGTGATGTGCTGGAACCTTAGCATGGAGAGCCCACCACTAGGGAGGTGGTGTCCAACCACCACATGACATGTGTACACCTTGAGTAGAGCACTCCTGATGTGGACCTACTCTAGTGGGTTCGAATAGGTTGTTTGTGGACTTCTCCACTTTCTATTGTTGGTTTGCCTCACCTATCGTATATATATTATAATGGGAAAAGAGTGTCTTTGTAGAACAACTTAATCATTAAATCATTTTGTATCTTCTTGGTGTACTCATCTTGTAGTCCTTGTGCTTAGGTGATGCAAGAGTTGAAAGGCTTAGGTGAAGACTTGGTGTGCTAGGGTTTGTGTGAGATAAACTCTAGAGAAGGCTTGAAGCACTAGAGTTGAAGTCTTGGTGTGAGCAAGACCTAGGGTTTGTGGCATAAAACTCTAGGGAAGACTTGGAGCACTTGATGCTAGTGAAGCATATGTGATGCAAGCTTGTGCATCTCCTTGAAGACTTGTGTGATGCAAATGGGAGATCCAAGGGTGGACTTGTTGGTATGATACTAGCATGACGTGGAGCCTTACCTAGGATGGCTTGGAGAGATGCCTTGCTAGACCATGGTATTGTGGTTAGAGTTTTGTGTTGATAGTTCTTGTTTGGATTGGCTGAGAGAACATGTAGTATCGACTTGAGATGAGATGAGGTACTTTACTGTGTCTTCATTTATGCTGCAAATATGAAATGTACCATTATTGTCCAAATTTGCATGTTGCAGATCTGAAAATCAGACTTATATTCTCATTGTTTATCAGTGGAATCTTGGTTGTTTCTATATGTTGATTTACTGAGACAGCCTGGCCGACATGTTATGTGAATTAGCATTCCAAGAAGAAACTAGAAATCAGATTTACTACTGTAATAAATCTGCTATAACTGAAGTAAGCTCCAGATCTGATTGATGAAGGGGATTGTGCCCTAAGGGCTGTGAAACTTCGCTCCTTCATGAACATATTTTCAATGTCTATTTTTTTTAGCTTGCCTAGTGATTTGGTTTGACAGAAGTGAAGTATATTGCTGCTATAATTTGTATTTCAGATTTAGCCATAAGGCTAAAGGTTCTATGAAATAGATCCAGCGAACCTCAAGTAAATGAAACGAAATTGGTGTCCTAAAATGCAGATTTTTTAAATTTCCAGAGACCAAGCTGGGCATGAACAATGGACAAAGTTCTGAGACCTCACTGGTGGAGGCTTTCCACCTTGATGTTGACTGGATTACACTAATAGTTAAAGGAAGCTTCTTCAAATTTCCATAAATGTTTTTCAATTTCAGTGAAGCAACATCTGGCAGTTTACATTCTTAAGATAATTGGTTACACTCTAAGTTACAGACATAGTTAAAATAAATAAAGCTTATTTGTTTTTAACTTGATATTTTCTCAGTGTTACGTCTTAGTGCCACTAGAGCGTTCCAGCAGGGCCACACCTAGAGCAAGGGGTCTAAAATTTTTATTGTAAGGCCAAAAATGGTTTATATTGTATGGATATTTGGATTAGGGGTTGTTGTCCCTCTGGATTGGCTATGGCATGCTCCCTTGGTTTCACTCATAGAACTACTTGGCTTTGTGGCATAGCTGACTGCCCCTTCGGTGTGTGGATGTCCCCACCATGCAGGGCTTTAAGCCCATGGGTTGGTGTCCAAGGCTTCTAAGGGTGACCCACTGAAGCACATAACCTCCTTGGTTTTGTTATGCAGAGGTGATTGCGTCTTGTAAAGGGCTGTTGTTCCCTATTTAACACACCTCCTCCACCCACTTGGACCTCATTCTAGCAAAGAGAAACCCCTCCTCTATCTCTTTGGCCCATGACATCATCCTTCCACAGTTGAGCCTACAAGCTTGGAAAGCGGGGTGTTGAGGGATAAACAACATTTTGGGGTTAGTTGAGGCATGACATCTCTCTTTGGCTCACTATTTCACTAAGGAAAACCTTAGTTTAGTCTATTTTGCTATTTTATGTCTATTTTAACTGTTAAGGCTTATTTCCCAACTTGTGGGGAATTTACCCTAAAAATAGTCATATTTTAATTTACTTTATTTTAAACTTGTAGGCTTAAAATTAAACGGTTCAGGATGAAAAACTATAAATAGAGATCCTCACCTCATTGTAAAATCATAAGACAAGGGTTCTATTACATACTATTTTCTCTTTCTCCTACTCTTTGAGCTGTAGATGTGATGCACACCTCTCTTGGATGTTTTTTCTAGCTTGAATGGATGAATGAAGATGGTTTCTAGGGTTTGATCTTGCACATACATTGGTTGATGCTAAGGCTAGTTGGAATAACTCAAGCACAAGCGTGACCTAACGTTTTTTCCTTGCTCATCTCTTGGGGAATGTTGGGAAGTTTTACTTCTAACCCTAGTTGAATGGTGCTCTTATGGTGCATTTTGCTAAATCGTTCGGGTTTCTTTCTAGCATTTTGTCAACTTTCTATGAGGAAAACTCCTTTTCCATTATTTATTGGGCCTTGGAGTTCTTCATTTGCCCTAACTAGGTTCTCCTACTGAACCCTAGAGGTTGCTAGGTGATGCCCTAGTTGCAAATGTTAAAAAACATTTAAGAGAGGGACGTTGACCATCAATCTTTCTAAGCCCTATGGTTTGAGATAATAAGCATATGCCATATCTTTTCACAAAATCTACCTCTTACTAAATTTCTTTGTACATTTTATTTTACATGCATTTCTATGGGAAAAAGCCCTAAAAAATCAGATATTGAAAAAGCCCTAAAAACCTGAAAATTCAAAAGTCAAAAAATATTTGGAAAATTACAAAACTGATCCATGAAACAAGTGCGCCCTAGTGGATTTGTCCAATAAACTCAGAGCGTCTCGTTTTGTAGCCTTTGAATACTTCAAACTGCTGAAACAAGGTCCCTGTTGACTGTCAAAAAACGCAGATTTTTATATCAGACCTTGTTTGCAGATTTAATTAGGGTCATTCAATTCACCCTTCTCACATTGAAATCGTTCTCTCAACGCCGACCTTTCTGGGCTGTAAAAAGCAAGTTTTAACGCTATTATTCCCTGTATTAACCAGGCTGAGCCTAACATACAGCTTCAGTCATATCCTGCTATTTTATTTGTGTATGAAATTTGCTAAAAACTGACCTGTGAAACATTGATCAAATGCTGGTATCCACTGTGGCACAAATAAAGTGACTGTTTTATCTATGTATTTTTAATTTCCGACCATAAATTGTAATTGAAAGTCTGTGTTAATGTCTGATTTACCTTTTAAAGCACTAAATATATGCTTATAGCAAACTACAGGGTTGAACTAACTTCTTTTTCAGACCTTAGTTGTCTTCATTATACACTGTTTAATTCCATATCAAGGCACTGATCTCTGCCATAAGGCTGTTAGAAAGGCATTTGTAGTCTTGCAGGTGACCTTCCTCAAAAGGGCTCTCCCCTGGATATAGGAATTACCCAAAGAAGTTGAGGGATTGGGTTAAGGTGACATTGGACCTAAGCCCTCCTTTGCTTAACTTCACCAGCACTAGGCCTAAATCGCCTTGTTTATCAGTGTTACCCTGCTAGCTTGAAGGGTAACACTCTGTTCATCCGCATCTCTAGGTTTCTTTTCAATTCTTTTTACAATTCACCAAGATTCTTAAAAGACAATTTATTTCCTATCATATTTATCCAAGCAACATCATTCTTTCCAATTGATTTCTTAGAATCTAAAAGCATTCATTTGGTTCTGATATCTTCTTTACTAATTGTAAGCCCCTTCGATCAAGATCCACTCATATTTTAAATTCTGCAGTTTAAAGTCTGGTTATCTACAATATGCCCCTCTTAGGTCCACTATTTTTTTCCATTAGTTAGACACTCCTATCTCAGGTCCCACCACTGTTTTTCTCCCTAAACTCCTAATAAAATTTTATCGTTCCCTGTCGTCTAAAGAAGTTTGAAGTGATTTTATAATACATAAGTAGTGTACGGCACAAGCCATTCATGGACAACTGTATTTTGGCAATGGCATCCCACTTCTTCCAACTGATTTCTAAGTCTGCCACATGTTATGGACATCACTTCCCCTAGAGTTTGCAATAAATCTGGTCCTGGGCATCACTTTTGGGTCTGCAACAACTCCCAGTCTTCTGTGTTTTGACAGTTTGCTGCATATTTTATCACATGTCTGCATTGGCATCTCTCAATAGTTTTTCTGATCTGCTATAATTCCTTGCTGCAATCCCTCATCTGCAACACTTCCTTATTGCAAGCCCTCATTTGCAATAATTCCTTACTGCAAGCTGTTGTCTGCTCTTCACAAGCCAATTTACAAGTGGCTCAATATGTACAATAGTATACAGGTCCAGAGAAATTTGCATTGCCAGTTTAGGCAAAACTTTTTACCTACAAATATTCGATGCCCTACTTGTTTCTGGCACTACAAGTCTACCACATTCCCAGCAACCACATCTGACCCTTCCTGCACTGTCTTCCTAAGTTCTGGGCCCAACTACATCCTTGAAAAAGAAGCTATCCTTCACACTGGTAACCAGATATTTCAGTTTCTAAATTCTCGGTCTAAATCCAAGAGCGTTGTATTTTAAAGTGGGAATCTTACATTCAAGAATTTCATTTTTGTGATTAAGCATAAGAAAGAAGCTACAAGCTAAATTTGTTGATTTTCTTAGTAAACCTCTTGCTCAGGCCCTTACAATTAAATTTATGGAGTTAGTTATTCTAGTCTCTCCCAGCTTGCACATGTGTCAGTGACTCAGTGTATGTGAGTGGGATGTATATCCTTCTCAACATGTGGTTTGGATTCTGCTGAGTTTGGATGGTTATGCTTTGGGGTCAGCCAGCATTTACATAGCCAATGATGCTGGGAAACAAGCAGCATTATGGCAATGTATAATCGACAATCTCCCTAAAACTCATTAGCTTATAGAGATTTCAATATGGTGGACGCTCGAGAAGACAGAGGGATTACTTCCACTAAGACTCCGACCAAAAAACTGGAAGCTTGGACATCATTTTAGGCTTGCCTTTGTCTTTATGATCTTAACAAGTCCAGGCAGCAGGATTCATCTGAACTGTGGTCACCTAGTCTATTTTTTGTTGAAAGGGTCCCTTAGACCTCTAGACTGCTATCTGAGCAACACATGATCTTCTTTGACTATGTTGGGACCCGATGGATTTGAATGTTAGCAGAAGCATCCCCCTAAGATCAACACCCAATCCATTTCTCCATTTCTTGGGGGGGGCTGCCAAAATGTGTATGCCAAGGACTCAGTACATTATGAATGTTTGTAATTTGAAATGCCAGAATTGTTTAAACTGTATTTGAAAAGTCTTAGACCTGATCCAAAGCCATGAGAGGAAGATAGCATCCAGCAGGAAAAGAAATAAAGCAGTCAAGAAGGTGTTGGGGTGGATGAGCCTGTGACTTCAGAATAATCCCTACAGAAGAGGGGCTGCAGACTAAGGAAGCCAAACTCAAACAAAATTTGAAGGTGGCTAAAATCTGAAATGCTAAGGGAGGCAAATTGAGATCAGGGCTCGGCTGGCCCAAATGGGGAAGAAGTCATCAAAGGATTCTTCAAGGACCTGGCCTCCAAAGAAGCCTCTGAAAAAAATTCTGCCCAAACACCCTGAAGGAAGGTTTCCACAGCAGGAAAAATGTCTTTCAATCTCAAAGCTTAACAGAAGAACATATGGTAGCAATGTAGAACTCATAGTCTCGTGGATGTTGACCGACACTTAGACAAGGTTGTGCAATCAATAAAACTGATTTTGATGTGTTGATAGTTGCATCGTCTTCAGAGATGGTCAATGATAAATCATCAGACCTAGACAAATTGCCACGTGAATTTTACACAGCTACTTGGGAACTTGGTGGGCCAGACATACTTCAAGTTTACAAAAATCCTATCAAAAAGCAGTCATTAGGAGCTACAATTTAAATTAACAAAGGATTTATAAAATTCAATCCTAAAGCTAGCAAGCTTGAGCTCACGACAAACTGGAGAGCCATCACCATCCTAAATGTTTCATGCAAGATATTGGCAAAATCTCTTGCTCTCGGGGTGAAACACATTTTTCTGTAACAATATACATATTACAGCCAGAGAAAACTAGGTTTTTTTTAACAGAAACTTGAAAAGGAGTATATTACAGAGACTGTGCACAGCCATTCAATACAAAATCACAGCAGATGAAGGATTCTGTAAACAAAGAAAAGGCATAGACAAAAATAGGCCATGAAGAGAGCCTTCTAAATCAGCTAAAGGAGAAACTGTTCTGGGTATTTACGGACGTAGTATAAACACGAATAAACTGCTGATTTAAAAGGATGCAAAAAACATAGGTTAGGAGGAAGTCATTTCTGTTTGCCTGGAAACCCCACAGGCTGGGTGACCGAATCCTCCTCCATTTTCTGAACCACTGCTCCTGGATTTTCCTGTACGTGGCTTCTGAAGATCCTCTTGAATGCGATCAACTTTGCCCATGATTTCTTTGAGATTCATCTCGTTGTCATCTATTCTGGAGTCATGACAACTTGTCTGATAAGAGACATAACGGACATCTTCCACGAGTTGTTTAACATCCTTAGCAGTATCCCTGCTATCCGAAATTCCAATGGCCACAAAGTCTGACAAGCGCCGTATATTAGTTTTCAGGTCGTCGAACCCTTCTCTAATGCTTCTTTCAACAGGGTCAATTCGTCTACAGTCCATTCTTGAATCAGACGAAGGAATAATGCTGAGCCTGAGCGAGCTGCTACAGTCGAAATCGAAAGAGGGTAAGACTCGTTCCGAGGAATCCCCTGAACCCAACAGAGGACCAACAGTCACAACCGAGAACCTGCCAACACTTTCCCCCAAAAACAGAGATGAGAAACAGCTCGTTAAATCATCTACAAACCCAAACCGACTATTGATATCACCTGAGGAAAGAGCCGAGCGCTCAAACGAAGGGCTCCAGGCCTCACCTAAACCAGACTGCAAGGAGGAGGGAGTTGAATGCCAGATATTCACCAACAGCAAAGGTTGAAGGGGGAAATGAGTCCGGTCCAAGAGATCTACAGGAGAGAGCCCTTTATCTGAGAGCAGGGAAGACTGCACATTGCCGATGGGCAGACCAAAATCATGCAAGTAATGGAAAGACAGGAGTGACGGAGGAGAAGGGTGGTTTAAACCCCAAGAGAGGGCCATCGTACACGCAGAGGAGTGAGTGGACTCATGAGAACTGGACGGTTCTTTAAGGCTGGAGGGGACTGCCTTAAATGGCTTGGGAGACAGAACAAGGAGGCCGAGAGGAGAAGGCCACGTGCCCCATTGAGCAATGGAAGAGCTGCCACTTATAAACGATGCCACATCCATTTTAAAAACTTTGCTTAACAATAATTCCTAAGCTTAGAATTGAGCATATAACCCCAAAGAATGGGTTTGGTTCTGACTTCTTCATGATTTAGAGAGATGAAACCTTGCAAGATAGAGGCACCAATATTTGCCAGAGCATCTGCCTGGACATTATTTTCTCTTAAGATGTGAAAGTAGTCGATTTTAGGTGGGAGGGGGAGCTGAATGATCCTACCATACAACCTCCTCCAATTGATGGAGCCAGAAGTGTATCCAGAAGTCATTTTGTGGATAAAATGCGGCGAGTCCCCGAAAATTAGCAGTCTAGAGATATCTCTTTTGTCTATAATTTCTAGACCCTGGAGAAGAGCCATCCACTCTGCCTCATTATTAGTCTTGTGTCCTAGACCCCAAGAAAAAGTTTTTACCGTATGTCCTCTTGGGTCAATAATGACCCCCCCCCCCCCGCACCTGCTTCCCCAAAATTGCCTTTTGAGGCTCCATCAAAGAATAATGCAAACGAGTTTTGCTCTTGCAGCCATCTAGAAAAATCGCCAGGGCTTTTCCTTATTTCCCAGGGCTGAATAGGGAGAAAAATTTGGACTGAGGGGATCTCCTCTAAAGGAAGGTACTGCACCATCTGAAAATTTGAGTAGATAAGTTCTCCATGTCTTGGAGACCAATCCCTCTTGAAGTCAATTTTTCTGCTGTCATACCAATAGTTTTAGTGACTCTCCGATTTATCACCACTTTTTCTCCTTTAAAGATTCCTGGCCAACCAGATCTGCCAACATATGTTTTTGGGGATAGTGTTCCACAACCTCTTTAGGATGGGTTTCTTTTTGAGAGAGCCCGAGAAGAGATTTGCCCAAACCACAAGAAGCTGTCCGATAGAGTCCGGAGGTCTGAAATGAGGACATAAGGGGAGAAGAGTGGTCCTCCAAACTTGAAGAGAAACGTTGCACTAGAGAAAAAGATGGGGGGCAGTCTCTAAGTCAGAGTTACAAAGAGCACAACGAGAGGGGCCTTCAATCCCTCTTTTTCTCAGGTGCAGTGAGCAACTTATTGTGCATTAACAGCGAAATGAAATAATTAACTTTTGGGATGCAATCTGGATGCCATACCTTTTTCCACAGATTTGAAGTGGCGATGATTGCGTCATTTTGAAGTAGCTTGAATCCTTGCTTTACAGTATAGTTACCGTTGTTGCCCCATCCGATGACGTCTTTGGAGGTCTTGCTAATAGGAGCAAGACCGTGAAGGAGCAGGTGCAGAAGGCCGACAGCATAATTCAGATGCTCAGGTGGGTGAAGCGATTTCCAACCTTTCCAGATGCCATTCTGGTCCCAAGTGGATAAGTCGTAGAGAGTAGAAATGCCATTGTCGCTAGCCCATTTGGAGAGGTCCTCCAGCCCATGGACGGTGGATAAAGGTTGATGCCCCAGAATTCTATCGGCCCATACTTTAATCTTCTTGCCATTACCACGAATACAGTAGAAGTTAGTTTGTATCAGGCTTTGAGAGTTTTTAAATAGATGTCAAAAGGAAGTGCCCTTTCCATCCCAGGGGTGATTAAGAATTTTGGACCTGGGCTTCCTTATGTATTTTTTCCCTATTACCTCTTTCCACCAGTCCTTGCCACCAATTGCCATTCTCCAAACCATCTTAGAGCCTAAAGATTTATTCATTTGCTCTGGATCTCTTATGCTCAATCCCCCTTTGAGTTTGGAAGCCTTAACTGTGGCCCAATTTACTAGATGGAACTTTTTGTTCTGGACTTTACCTCCCTGCCAAAGGAATTTTCTTATTTCCATGCTAATTTTGTTCGAGACTGTCTTGGGGGCCAAAATCATCGAGCTTGTATAAATGGGGTACGAGGATAGCATTGACCGAATGAGAGTGGTTTTCCCTGCTATATTGAGCCATCTGGAGCCCAAGAGGTGAATCTTGCTTTTGATCTTTTGAATAACCGGGTGCCACATAGCAGAGGAGAAAGATTTTTTTGAGATAGGGATCCCCAGGTATTTGAAGTGAGTCCAATCATCATTTACTTGGATATTAAGGATTTGGGAAATGTTTCGTAGGGTGGGGATATTGTTGTTCCGCCCGTAAAGTTGACATTTACCCAAATTTTCCTTACTGCCCAATGAACAGAGGAAAAGATCAAGAGACTTGAGGAACCTCCTAGCAATCTGAGGGGAAGCGTTGCCCAGCAAGATAGTGTCATCAACGAAAAGGGCATGGTTAATTGGCTGGACTCCTGGCTTGAAGGAGAGGCTTGGAAGTTGTCCCTCCTCTAAAAGCCTGTTTAGTCTTCTGCTCAGAGAGTCTGCGACCAAGATATAGAGGAAGCGGGCTAGGGGGCAACCCTACCTAATTCCTCTTTTGGCTTTGAAAAAATCAAAGGGCCTACCATTGATAATTGATTAGGGGAGCTATCCAAGGGGAGCGTATGCAGGCTTGAATTTGCTTCATAAAGATAGGAGGAAAGCTTAACTTTTCCAGAATCAAGAAGATCAAGTCATGCCTCAAACGATCAAAGGCGTTGGCTAAATCGAGCTCGATGGGCATGCATGCTTCCCATTTTTTCATGCTAGAGTGAATGGCTTCTTGAACAAGAAGGATGTTATCACTTATATGGCGTCCAGAGATGAAACCACCCTGATTAGGGGATATAAGGGAGGGAATGATGGCCTTGAGTCTGAGGGACAAGACCTTGGAGAAGATCTTGTAAGAGGCATTACAGAGGGAGATAGGCCTGAAACATGTAATGGAGGAAGGGTTGGGTTCTTTGGGGATAAGGGCGAGGAAAGTGGAGTTGGTTGCCCCTCCCATTTTCCCTTTGGACATCCAGGAGATGAGGCGCAAAAGGTCTTTTTTTATTATTTTCCGGTACATTCTATAGAAGCGAATTGTGAAACCGTCTAGTCCAGTGGCTTTGTCTGGGTGAAGAGACCAGATGGCCTTTTTTATTTCCTTTTCAGTAATCGGGGCTTCCGGAACTTTGCAATCCTCAAGGCTAATTAAAGAGGGGATATCCTTGACCATTTCCCCCATGATTTCTTGCGAAACTTCCTCTTCATCATTGTAAAGAGTTTCAAAAAAACTTCTTACCTCAGAGATAATCTCCGTCTAAGTTGTAATAGTGGTTCCATCTTCCTTCTTTAGCTCCCTAATCGCATTCCTCTTCTGACGATTTTGCATTGATTATGGAAGAACTTGGTGTTTTGATCGCCGCCCAAAAGCCAAAAATTTTTGGACCGCAGTCTCCAACTTTCTTCTTCCTGCCTGATGACGGTTTACAATTTTTTCTCCAGCTCAATCTCCTGGATGAGAAGATCCTTGGTTACTTCTGCTTGCTCCATACTCTCTTGCAGTGTTTCCATCTATTTGATAAGTTCAAGCTTCCTTATCTTGGGTTCTTGATAATGCTTAGTAACCCAATCTTTTATGGCGATCTTAACCTTTTTAAGCTTTTGCTCCCAAATGAAGGCGGGAGAGCCTAGAATAAAGCAGTTCCAAGCATTGCCAATAATGTCACAAACACCCTCCGATTCCAACCAAAGATGATTGAATCGGAAGGGTAGAGGCCCAAGATTCCCCATCGAGGAAAGGAAAAAGCATATGGGTTTATGATCTGAAACTGCCGAGCAGAGGAGTTTGGATTCAGGAAAGGATAAGTACTTGAGGAGATGTGTGCTAGCCAGCACTTTGTCCAATCTTGCAGCTATGTGTCCCGGTCCAAGCCTTTTGTTGTTCCAAGTGAAATTTCCATTTTTGGTTTGATATCAGTTAAGCTTCATAGCGAGGCCAGATCTTCTAATCTTTGTCCAAAAGGGTCTCTTATCTTAAATCCCCCCTACGCTCATCAACCGAGATGGTGACATTGAAATCTCCAACTAAGAAACACGGAGTGTGTTTTTTCCCTTCACATTGTTCTTCCAAGGAGTTCCAGAAGGCCTCTTTCTGAGCCTAAACTGTGGGTCCATAAATGTTCTCGACCCAAAGAACTTCCTTGTTTTCCTTGTTTTCAAGTTCTACAAAGAGCCAGTTCTTATTTTCAATTGTTGAGCGCATTTTGAATTTTTCATCGTCCCACCAAGTAAGCAGACCTCCTGAGGCACCATTAGCGCTAATGGCTTTTCCTTCACCTTTTTTCCAAATTTTTTTCATAGCAGAAAGACTGTCTTCAGCAATCTTTTTAGTCTCCTAGATGAAGAGGATGGAGTTGTCTTCAGTTGATTTTATTCTTTTGATAACTTCTATTTTTTGAACAACTCCTAGCCCTCGACAATTCCAGGAGACCAGTTTCATTATTTCCTATGTTGATGAAGCGCCCTTTCCCTTTCCTTTTTTCTTCTTCGACGCTGAGAAGATATTTGTTGGCCTAAGAGTTCTTAACCAAGAAGTCTAGATTTGACTATTTACCTGTCGCTCTATCTTTTGCAGCTTCCTGCTCTCTGATTGTTTTGTTGGATTTCCTTCCTCTTCTAGGTTGGGGTTCTTGATCTTCATTGGAATTTTCATAGGTTTCCTTCGTGTTTGCTTTTGCCTTGGATCGAGTGAAAGAGCCTCCAGTATTTGTAGAGGATTTAGGTCTTGCTTCAGGATGAGATTGAGCGGGAATATCTTGGACCAGTGATTTGTTTTGCTTTAGAGAGGGTGCATCTTTTGGGGTTTCTTTCTCCTGTGGGTCAATCTCTACTTCTTCTTCAGCAGGTACCTCAGCTTCTGTTTCTTCGTTTGCCAACACTTGAAACTTGTTTCCGGCTGCCTTCCTTGTCGCAGGGGGTGAGGCTGCGCTAATGTTGTTTAAGGGTAGTTTCTTCTGTCTGCTACGTTCCAACATTCTTTCGAGTTTTCACCAGTGCTGGTTTTCTCTGGTTTTTTGGGGCAAGACTTAGCAAAATGCCTGTATTCATTACAGTACTTGCATTTAAAAGGGATTTGCTCGTAGTCAACCGTCTGAAGATGATTCCATCCGTCAATGGACAGGTTGATGGCTTCAGGGAGCCCTTTCTCCAGATCAACCTCAACACAAATTCTTGCACAGAAGAACATGGGGGCTTTAGGCTCCGATTTATCGATGTATTTTCCCATAGTGTTTCCTATCGATCGGAAGTCCTCGTCGTTCTAGCAATGGAGAGGAAGGCAGGGGAGTTTTACCCAGACCGGAACAGCCTTGGGGGTATCTTTTTCAGGGTCAGAAGATAGATCCCATTTGTTGAGGTACATACCTCTTGGGCCCATGAAATATGGTCCATTTCTGAAAATAAGGTCTCGATCTTCCTTTTTCTCAAAGATGAAGGTAAAATACCCTTTGCCACAAAACATTTGCCGCACTTCCCCCTAGATGAGGGGTCTCCAGTTCTTGCTAAGCCAAACTTCCATAGATCTGGGAGATGGCCAGAGACCTGTGAACAAACCTATCAGACCCTTCTCTGATAAAGTGACTGCTTTCTGTTTGGATGTTGTTGAGGATAGCTTAACCTCCGGAATTTCTGAACGCTTTACAAAGCGAGAGGAAGAAGGGATACTAGACGAGGGCGATGCTTGGGAAGCAACAATGCAAAGAAAACGCTCTTCGATACTACCAGGGTCGGGGTCAGGGGGATCCATGGCCGCAGAGACAAAAGCCGAAGAGCCCTAGCGAGTAGCGAAAGCAACTGATAGCCGAAGCAAACCCTAGCTCGCGATCTTTACCCTCAAAACCTCAAGAATGATATTGAATTATGAGGTTGATATATTATATACATACATGTTTTTTCAGCCAGAGAAAACTAGGTGAATAAAGTGTAAAAGTGTAAAAGAAAGACGTCAACCATAATAATAATAATAATAAATAAATAAAAACAATTCTAATAAAAAAATAAAGTAACTTAGAGCCATTTCACTGGTTCACAAGCTTGAAACTTTAAAATCGAGAGATTTTAAAACATGCCACCTAGCTCTTTAAGGATGGACAGACTCTCGAGATGTATGCATTAAGGCATATTTAAGTAGAATTTTAAAATGTACATTGTGAAACTTGGCAAGTTGGGACCTGGTTCTTTAACAACGGACATGGTCTCCAACAGGTAGATATTTAGATATGCATGGATAAGGGGGAAGGCTTTCATTTGTATCCACCACCAAATTGCACCACTAGTATAGTACCAAATGTAGTGACCAAATGCAAGGAAATAAACTTGACTTCATAGCAAAGGCCAGCTTTTATATATTATAACACAGTGACACACTTGTGTTTGTGCCAAAACAGATAACTCACCTTTTCCGAGTTTCCACGGAATATCAATTTGTCTTCTACGTTAAGACACAACTCTACATAAAACCCAAAAAAGAAAGAACGGTTTTCCTTGCAGATTCAAGAGCAAGCATTCATTTACGTTTGTTTGGCTTGCACACCGTTGGTTACAATGAAAAGTCCATGCCTGGGATTGTTCTCATTCAAAAAAGCGCAAGCTATATCAATCCACCAAGTTTGGATCGTTCTTGTGGAATTGAAAAATAGTGTCCTCAATTCATAATCCTCCATTCAGATGTCCTTCTTAGGTATCCTTTTGATTTTGATGGTGCCATTTTGAATTTGTTGTTATAATTTACCTCTTGTTGAGAAAACGATGCATCCCAGTGTTATGGGGTTCGTCGTATATTCTGTCATAGAGGTTGCTAACCAAAAAAAAATAGTTGATACATGGTTCCACCTCTACTGGCCCATTTTCTTTAAACAATAAGATGCTAGAAAGTTGCTAGAAATCATCGACTGCAATAAAACAAAGGCAACTCGAATGCTTTGAATTACTATGCCCTACTTTATTAAGCTATTCCATATCAGGATTCCAGTTTCCCCTAGCATGTCCAAATAGCCCTAGCCCTAACAACAGTAGTGATCTAGAAACATTATTATCTGACCAATGGCCAATTTCTAATTTTTCCCCTGAATTCCAATTTGGCACGTTATTTGTCGTCTTGGTAACTACTTCAAACATTCAGCTTCCCTTAAAATAACTAATAACTGCTTAAATCTATTCGAAGAACCATCCCAGCAAGTTTTCGTCGAGTATAGTCACTGAGTGGTCATATCCCGGAGTGATGAATCAAGTTCAAATGCTTATGCCATGAGTTGATTTTACTGCAATACTCAAAGTTGCAGTGATTCAACACTCCGCAAGGGTGAGCATGTATCGTTTTCACTGTAATGGCCAAAGTTGCACGGGCAGGGGTATGAGCATGGGTAAAGATTCATCTCTGCAATTCTTATTTTCAGTATGCATTGGAATGGAAAATGAGGATTTCAATGAAAACATTAAATTTGAGATTTAAAAAACAGGAAGAAACTCACGAAGTAAAAACAGAAAATGATCATAGAGAGAGAAATCTATAAAAAAAAAAGGATAGATGGAGCTTTAGTCACTGTACCTTATAGTGGTGTAATGATGTAAATGGCGTTGAAAAATCCTTATATTTCTATACCCAGCGCCTTTGCTCGAGAAAATCTAGTCCCCTGAAAACAATCAATCCAAGGCTTAAGGAAAAATGAAACCCTAAACCCTACCACAAATCTCAGACTTGGGTTTATTGTATACGCACAAATATCTACGTCCTGTTACCCGTGTCCCTCGACAGCTTCTCAAACGATGCCACAATGCTTTGGGCATAAGTGGTATAAGTGTCGTAGAGGGTTTTTGACATGAATTATATTTAAAAATAGCGTAACATTTTTAAAAGGGGTTTTAACATAAATGGTATTTAAAAGTGAAATCTTTGTTTTACTTGAAAGTTCACTCCAAGGATATCTTCTATAGCTTCTATTTTAACTTATGTGATGGTGGGTATGTATTTATAACAACAATCAAATCTATTTATCTTATGGCATTTTGTAAATCATAATTAAATTCATTTTTTTCATGGTATTTTGCAAACAAGAGTTAAATTTGTTTATTATCTTATATTGGTTGTGAGTTTTAGTTCATAAGAGCATGTAACTCCTAAGATATTTGGTTAGTTCATAAGAAATGACTTAGTGATAAGATCATTAAAGCTTGGTCTTACTTAGCGGAACGGCAGATTGAGGGTTGAAGGTATTGGAAAGTGTCTTGATTGCTTTCTGGTGGCGGAGTCTTTGCTTCCTTTATTGGAACAGTATTGAACATGGATTAGACCCTCTAAGGTCTCAGATCACTTCCCCGTCTATTTGGATTGGAAGGGGATGGGGGCAAGGCCTCCTTACCCTTTCAATTTTAACCACTCATGGTTGATTGAGTCTGATCTTGATATTTTTATCAGACAGGTGTGGTCAAACGCACACCTTGTTGATGTGGTCGATCCTATTTCCTCCCTGATTGGAAAGTTAAATCTATTAAAAAAGGCGGTTATCGAGTGGGAGCGCAAGATGAAATATGATCGAAGTTGCGAATTGATGGCTATTGAGGACCATATCGTTGATTTATTCATACTAGCATTGACTGGTGTTCTTTCAATGGAGGAGGCTGGTGTTTTGGCAGGTTTTAAGGCTCGTAAAGCTTCTTTGTTGGCCTTCGAAGC
Organism: Pseudotsuga menziesii; assembly: GCA_001517045.1. Taxonomy (NCBI): domain Eukaryota; kingdom Viridiplantae; phylum Streptophyta; class Pinopsida; order Pinales; family Pinaceae; genus Pseudotsuga; species Pseudotsuga menziesii. Next base: position 498,301 of record LPNX010253313.1, on the reverse strand, counting down.
TTCCTCTCGGAGGTTAAAATGCAGGGTTGTGTGGATTGCACACGGCGATGTCAATACTAAATTCTTCCAAAGTTATGCTAGTTCCTGTCGTAATACCAATATCTGGGATTTACAGGATCTACGAGGGAGTCTCTACATGAGGACTCTAATCTGAATGCGGACGGGGTGGAGTATTATTCTATGATTTTCAAGGAGAAGGGACCGACCTTTCTACCGGAGAAGCTCAAGGCTCTCAGTCTTTATCCACGTTACTTCTCAATCGTTGAGGCTGACAATATTAATAGGGTTGTTACCATTGGGGAGGTAGAATCTATCTTACAGGGCTTTGCAAAGGACAAATCTCTGGGACCAGACGGGTGGCAGGTGGAGTTTTTTCTCTCTTTCTTTGACTTGGTCGGTGACAATATTCTACGAGCTATTGAGCACAGTTGGGTTAATGGTGTTATACCACGGGCTCTAAATGCAACTTTCATCACATTGATCCCGAAGTGTGGTAAACCTCAGATATTTTCAGACTTTTGACCTATTTCACTGTGGAACTTGATCTATAAGGTGATCACTAAAATCATGTCGGATAGATGAAGCCATTGTTTGTTGATGTCTTATCGGATGAGAAATTTGGGTTCCTCCGGAAACGATAGATCCATGAAGCTATGGGTATTACGCAGGAGCTGTTACACACTATCAAGCTTCGGAAGCTAGAAGCCTTAATTTGGAAGATGGATATGATAAATGCATACAATAGGGTAAAGTGGACTTTTCTGCGGCTTATACTTCTTCATATTGGACTTACTGTGTCTACGATTAAGTGGATCATGGAGTGCGCCTCAACTGCAAATTTTGTTGTGTTAATCAATGACACTCCCTCCAAATCTTTCAATGTGAGTCATGGATTGCAACAGGGTTTCCCTTAATCACATGTCATGTTTTTGTTGATTGTTGAAGGTCTGAGCCTTCTTATCCATGAGGCTAAAAGCTTGGGCAGGATCAAAGTTATACACATCTCTTCTGCGCTAACACTCACACACATCCTTTTTGTGGATGATGTGGTACTTTTTGGCCACGGCTCGATTGTGGAATGGATACATTACAAAGACATCATTGATCTCTTTGCGGCCGCATCAGGTATGATGATTAGTGCGACTAACTCCTCCTTTCTTTCTAATAATGTGTTGGATGTAGTGATTGAGCACTTACAGGTATTTTTTTCCCTATAAAATGGAAAGGATTTATGTGGTTTTCAAGTACTTGGGATATTGGTTGAAGCCGTGAAATTATTGGGTGGATGATTGGCGATGGCTTATAAAAAAGTTTGGTAAAAAGCTCCAGCATTGGACCTTTAGGTTCCTGTTATTAGGGGGCAGACTTATTTTACTTAAATCGCTTTTAAGTGCACTGCCTGTATATTGGTTTGTGTTGATGAAGATACCCAGCTCCATCCTATGTGTTATTAGAACGTTGATGTTTAACTTCCTCTAGGGTGGCAGTGTGGGGAGAAAAGGCCAATACCTGGTGAAGTGGGATTCGTTGTCACGACCCTATTCTCACGGGGGATGGAATATTAAGGACTTGGAATAGTTTAATTCGGCTTTGAGGATGAAGAACCTATGGATGGCACTAACGAGGAGTGGTATTTGGATCTTTGTACCCAAGTTAAAATACATTAAGAGATTATCTATTGCAGATTGGTTCATAAAAGGGAATTACTCGGTTCAAAACTCCTCCATTATCTAGAATGGGTTTATACAGGTCATGGACTGGATCAATAAGTGCATTAGCTGGAGAGTGGGCCGGGGCAGCGCGGTGGTGGTCGAGGTAGATCCGATGGTTGGGATGGAGCAATCTTACACACTGTCAGGTGCCCTTATCAATTATTTATGGGACTATGGAATCACAACGTTGGACTAGGCATGCATGTCGTGTGAATGGAAAGGTTATGGTTCCTATTGGTTGTCCGCGAACGACCTTGAACTCGTTAGCGAATGAAAGAAGGAGTGGGAAAAATATATCGATGCCTTATAGCACTTGGGTATATGCCTCAAGAACAAGGAGGATAGTCATGTTTGGTCATTCAACAAGTCCAATGGGCAGGTTACTGCAAAGTTGTCTTATACCTCCCTGGTGGAATCATATTTGGTAGCTTCACAGGTTTGGTGGATGAGGGATTAATGGAGATGGAGGTTGCCATTGAAGATCAAATGCTTCAACTGGCTGTATATGATGAATAAGATTAACACCTGGGACAACCTCATCAAATGGGGATGGGTGGGACCTAGCATATGTCATCTCTATTGGTGTGATAGTGAAATTGTTCGCCACCTTTTTGTGGACTGTGGGTTTGGTAAGGCGATGCATAGACATATGGTGGAAACTTTGGGTTTGTTTTTTTGTTGGGTAGATCAAAGTCTGCACAATAATATGTTGGGATGGTTTCAAAAGGGCCTAGGATCTTTATATCTTCCACTTTTATGCAATTGGTCTATTTGGCTGAGCAAGAACATTGTTTTATTTGTTGGTACTAAACCTCTTGTTCAGGTGGCCATGGTGTGGGGTCTCAGACTTATTGAAGACTATCCACCCCCCTGTTAAACACGGGCACATAGACATTGGAATTGGCCCAGAAGTGATTGCAGTCACAATTTTTTTGATGGAGAAGCTACAAATTTCATGGGAGGTGTTGGAGTAATACTTTATCTTTCAAAAACACATTTCTTTCCGCTTTGTTTTGGTTGTGGTAGGAGTACCAATACCCGTGTTAAACTGCTAGCACTTTGGGTTATCCTGCACATTTCTCATGAGATGGGCCTTCCAGAATTGTGGTTATTCAGGGAATCCAATACTATCATAGAGTGGCCAAATGATACAACAACACTAAATGTTATGGAACTGGGACTGGGACACTTGTGCTATAGGATCAAAGCATTAAGCGGGGACTTCCTCTCTTTTCAATGCAGTCATATTTACAAGGAATATAATCATCTAGTGGATGGGTTATCGAAGGATGCACTGAGATTAACTCGTGGTACTCTGACTTTGCAGGAATTAATGGAAGACCCGTTGTTATATGAGCATTCATATACTTTACTTTCTTTTTATTAGAACACCACCTTACTGAATGGGAGGGTAGTGACATTTATCTTTTCCTTTTGGGTAGATGGTATGGAGACACTTTTTGTCTTGACATTACAGTTATGATTATGCATGAGGGATTGGATGGATTCTTCATAGTTGAGTGTCAGTTTTTTGTATAGTTGTTAAAGGCAGACGATGTAATATCTTGAAATACTTTGAAGAATACCTATGGCATGTATTTCGGTCCTTTGTTAATATAAAAAAGGATGGAACTTTTCTTCTTGAAAAAACATATTTGGTTAGTTATTAGAGTATAGGTTGAGTTAAATAGTGACAATGGCAATATTTAGTTTACTCTCATTTCTCTACCTTTTCCCTAATCGCTAACGGATAACACAAGAACCTCATGCACTCTAAGATATATTTGGCTAGTTAATGCAATAAATTTTAGTAAATAGTTGTGTCTCACCTTCCCCTTCCTGGATTTCTTGTTTTTTGTTGATTTTCACTCTCTCCTATGATAGCTTCTAATGTTGTCTCTCTAATATGTTGTGTTGAGCCCAAAGGCCAATTCCATGGTATTTCCAATGCTCCCTTTGAAATCATGGTTATTCATGAAGATGAAGTATCATAACAACCCTGTATAAAGCTTCTTGAGTGTACAAGTGATTAATGGCCATCTCTTGGTCCATAGCTCTCACCTTTTTTGCAACGATGCCCTTTGCACGCTTATGAAGTTTTGATGTGTGTTAACATTAATGAATTCATGCACAACACATGGAACCTAGTTCATATGTATGTTTCTATTCCCTTAGATTCCCACTCTCATATCCTTAGTCTTACAAGCTGTATTTGCATGTCCTTCGATAACTTTGATGAACTCATACCAGCTAACTCTTATCTCATTGTACTTTGAGAATTAGATAAATTCAAGTACAAATATTTAAATGTGGATGTATTGCTTTCAATAGTTGTCATGCAAGATATCCTCCAATGTCATGGTGCCTCGTTCCTTTGCCTTTGTCCCCACACTCTGGTAGGGTATCTTCCAATTTAAATGCTTAAACTCTTACTCCTTGCTATGACCCCCTTGTGCCATGTATGAATACATACATCATGGATTCTCATTTTAGATGGGATCTAATTTTCTTTTTCTCATCTTTAATGGATCTTGTTATGACATGACCGGTTGAGTTTGTTAACACTATGACTCAAACATGAAAGTCAACCGTGTGTTTTTATGCATACCATCTATGTCTGACCGACATTCCAAGGCCCAAAAATTGAAATTTGAATGAATTGTTACATACAATATGTCTTGAGCAATAACCACATTTCATGTTCTACCCATGGCATAAACACCATGCACATACTTACGATCAATGTGCTTTCAACATAAATATTAATTTGGTTTCAAAGAGAAAAATGTTGCATCGTCATGGTTATAAGAGCTCTAATGCCATTTATAAAGTTGTACAAGAGTATGGAAGTTCCAAAGGTCCAATTTGAGATCGTGCAACAATATGTAGACACATATCACCATGGCTACTCATCTAGTAAAGGAGAATAGATCATCCTTCCAACTCAACTACCTTATCACTTATGGATCATAATAGTTATTAGATTGCAAAGTTTGTTGTGCACTTTTCATGAGCACAAGACTTGTATCATATAAAATTTAAGTACATGTAATGTGGACCTAAGGGTACCCCATGGCTAAATTGGCAAAAGTACATAGTTTTCCTCATACAGACAATGATCTATTCTCAAGGCTTCAACCATGTGAGCAGTCTTTGTATTACCTTCCAAAATAATAATAATAATGTGCAAACCATAGTCCAGGCACCTTATACCTCTATGTCCAACATAACAACAATAATAATATGTCTATGGGCTAAACCAGAGGGTATTACTTGCACACAATACAAGAAATTTGGTTGTTTGATTAAGCGTGGAACTACCTAGGACGAAGAGTACTAGGCACTATTCCTAGGAGGAGGAGTGACATGCACTTCTCCTAGGAGCTTGTAACTATGTGATATACACCTTGGAGGTTGGACACTTTAGTTGAGGATACTTCGATTTGGGGGCATACTTCATGGTTGTAGGCTATAGACATAGACACATATGTCAAGGAGAAGTATTAGAGGACGTTAATCATATGAGAGGACATGTGGCACACATTTAGAGTTGAAATGCCTTGTAGAAGAACACTTGGATACCATCATGGAAGAGTAGCGTTGGCCTAACTTCTTGCTAGAGAGTCACCATTGTGATGGGAATTTATCCCTAGGAGATCCATGCTTAGAGGGTGTTTCCTCTTGGGGTTAGATAAATACTAGTATGACACTTGTACACCCCGGTATTGTAAAGCACTACATGTGGGGTTGCCTTATTGGTTACTTGTATAGGCATAACTCCTTGTTTTATGTCAGCTTCCCTCACCCAAACTGTATATAAGTGGAGGGGAGGGCTCTCAAACATTTTAATCTATTATGTTTTTGTAATTGTTTTAGAGATATTTTGTGGGTAACAAGATGATAGTGTTAGTGAGTAAACCCTATGAAAAGATAAGAAGAGAGAGAGAGAGAGAGGTGTCTTGGATTTTTTTGGAGATATTGCTCTTGTGAGATGCTAGGGTTTGTTTTATGCAAATAAACCATATAGAAGAACATGTTGGTGGAGGTTATGATAGTTTATCTTATGGCTATTGTTGTAGCATTGAGGTTCCAAACCTAGTAGAATACACGAGGAAAGAAGCTAACACCTTGGATGAGATTGCAACCTTTTTATTATGTGATGCATGGAGACCAGAGCAAGATATTAAAGAGCCTAGATTGACGATCCTTGAGCTTGGAAGAAGAATTGGTTATTGTATTATTGAAGGTCTTAGTGCTTGTGTTGATGTAAAAGTTGAAGACCTAGGGTTTGAGGACTCCAATCCTATGGTAGACATGTAGACTTGGAGATTGGTGCCAAAGTTGTCTTACCATGCACTTGTGTGATGCAACTCAACTATGGTTTCCCAAGGAAGATGATAGTGCTAGTGTAGTACAAGCTTGGTATATGTGCCAAGGAGTGGTTTTCAATGTTGATTCTAGCTTGTTGAGGATCTTTGGTGGAGTCACCAACTTTGTTCTAGAGTGATTTCTAACCAGAAGGAGTCGGTGGCCAAGATTTTCCTATAGTTTCCCTAGTTAGGGTTTCAAGAGCTTGACTTGTATCGTTATTATGATAATGTCATGGTATGTAATTGCACTTCATCTTGTGTATGTGTGTGTATGTGTGCATGTGTGAAATTTCCAACTATCCAATTTTGTGTACTTAGATTTTTTTATCTCCAACTTCTGTTATCTTTATAATTGAGTACATTCTAACCTAGTTGTGCATGTTGATTTGACATAACATTGAGTTGAATTGGTTATTTAACACATATCTAGAAGATAAAGGAGCAAACTTATTGTTGTGATAAATTATTTTCATATCTATAATCTACATGGAAAGTGTGCCCTTAGGGATTTGACTTGTTGGCATTGAAGCACACTTGTTAAGTATGTGTTTCCTTGGGCTACCTAGTGAATTGGGTTGGAAAAAATGTGAAATATTAGTTGTCATAATTTGATGTTTTAGATTTATGCCTAAGGTTGACAATTCACGGGAAATAATCCAAGAAACCTACAAGTTGTGGTGAAATTTCAAAAGTTACATTAATCGGTCAATTCTCAAAATCTCTAAATGGTTTTGGAGATGAATGGACTAAGATTACCTTCTTGCTTATTTGAATGCTAAATATTTTAGTTGGTAAAATAAGGAGTGGTTGTTGGTGGGTGAAGCTCTAGTATGCTTGAGATGAAAACATCCACCCATTAAAGGTTTGATGGGTTGATGTAAAATTTCCTTTAATATTCAAACTAGGGCTAAACAGTGCATGCAAATTTCCACTGATAACCACACATGAATGTATTTTGCAGTATGCAGTGGAATATAAAATTGAGAAATAAATCACATCACATCACAATATTGACACTATTATTTTGGGTATGGAAACCTCCGGAAAAACCCAAGATGGGAAAACTGATGCAGCAGTAAGATATAGATTTTATTATGAGAAAATATGGAACTTTTACAATCACTACAAATTCACCCAAACCCGGTGAATGCAGTACCCAACAGAATCACTGGGAAAATCCCAGCTAAACCTCAACACCCTCCTATGTGAGTGTACGACCCAACTGTACAAAGCTCGGTGATCATACTGCTCGCTCCTCCGTCTTCTTTTAGATAAATCCTCTGTCTAACTTTCTCTCCCTGTCTTTATCTTGTCTCTGTCGAAATACAAGTGTGTGTCCTCTCCACCAATTGATCTCTCTTTTACAACTTTAGGTAAAGTGAAAACCCTAATTTCACTTTCACTTTAACTAGTGTTTCACTAAAGTTAATAAACAATTAGATCACTTTAGTTATTTTCCAAAGTAAACTTAGGAAAAATAATTAAATACAATTGGATTCCTAATTTAAGTCTTATGCATACAATAACACACACATGTAGGAAGACCTTCCTTATTGTTGCTAGTTTAACACTCCCTCTCAATGAGGAAGGGAATCGGTAGCAACTCGAACTTATCCATGAACTTCACAAAACTCTGTCTGCAAAGTGCCTTGGTGAAAATGACTACCACCTGCTCATCTGTTTGTATGTACTCCAATCGAATGGTTCCTCTCTGAAAATAATCTCTCAAGAAGTGGTATTTGATGTCTTTGTGTTTGCTCCGGTCATGGAACACTTGATTCTTAGATAGCCTGATGCCACTCTGATTGTCACAGTGAACTACTGTAGCCTCTATCTCACAATCGAACAATCCTGAAAGTAACTTCCTCAGCCACATACCCTCACAAACAACCATGTTGGCTACCATGTACTTAGCCTTTGCCGAGCTCAATGCAACTGACTTATGCTTTCTGCTGAACCAAGAGACAACCCCTGATCCAATGCTGAAACAACAACCTAAAGTACTCTTTCGATCCTCTACACATCCTTCCCAATCAACATCTATGAAACCTGCTAATTGTACACTCCACCTGTGCTCATAAACCAATCCATACTCCAATGTACCTTTGATATAGCAAAGTATGTGCTTCACAGCCGTCTAATGCACTCTCCGAGGGTCCACCATAAACTGACTCAAAGAGTTTACTGCAAAGCTGATGTATGGTCGAGTGTTGAACAGATACATATGCGATCTGGTAAGCTAACGATATAAGGTAGGATCAAATCCATCTAATCTTGATGCATCAATCTTCCTCTAGTTGGAAAATTAGAGCTATGGCCATAGACTTTCACTCCTCCATCCCGAATCTCTTCAGGATCTATATTGCATACTTCCCCTGTCTGATGAAGAAGAATCCATCTCTCTGCCAAACCTCCAAGCCCAGAAAGTAATGCATCGACGCAAGGTCCTTCATCTCAAACTCCACTTCAAGGTTGGACTTGCAGTCTCCAATCAGCCTCTCATCTCCTGTCAAAAAGAGATCATCGACATACAGGACAAGTATGAGAGGCACCTCATCTGTCAAGAAGTACAGGTTGTGGTCATCCTCACTCCGTTGAAATCCCATCTCCTGTAGATAGCTGTCAATTCTTGAGTACCATGCTCGAGGTGCCTGCTTGAGCCCGTAAAGAGCTCAATGCAGTTTGCATACATGTGTCTCCATGTTCTCCACATCCAACCCCTCTAGTTGCTTAATATACACCTCCTCCTTTATCACTCCGTTGAGGAAGGTAGTCTTGACGTCCATCTGATGGACACGCCAACCCATCTCAATTGTTAGTGAGATAATGGTCTGAATGGAAGAATACTTGGAAACAGGGGCGAAGGTCTCCTCATAATCAATACCCTCCTTCTGTGAAAACCCCCTTGCCATGAAGCGCGCTTGTACTTCTCCATGCTTCCATCTACTGCATGCTTCACCTTGTAGATCCATCTAGATCCCACCACCTGTTTCCCTTGTGGCCTCAACACAACCTCCCATACTTGGTTTTTCATAATGGATTCATACTCCTCAACCATAACCTCTTGCCACACATCATGTTGTGCAACCTCCCTGAATCTGGAAGGTTCAGAGTTAATCAAATCTGTCATCAGTTCCATGTAACTAAGCCTCTCTGGTGATACACTCCATCTAAAATATCTTTGTGGAGGATCTACTTGCCTGGAATCCTCCACCGTGGACCTAAACCACTTAGGCCTTGGCATAGTGTCAACCTATTGCAGCTACTGGATAGCTGTCTCTTGCTACATCTGATCCTTAAAGTCAATGAGTGAAGCATCCTGTCCACCTAACTCCCTCTGACCACCAAAACTTGTTCCCTGTGTCTGTACCTGTACATCTGGCTCCTCCAACTTAATCCTTGTGTCCTGCGCTGGCTGCTACTCTGTTGATAAGTCCATAGATCTCTGCAAGGCCCTGCCCTCATCGAACTCGACATCCCTGCTCATAATGATCCTCTTGCGAGCAGGAATGTAAACTCTATATGATTTCGAAGTCTCGTTGAATCCAACAAGTAACCCCTTCTCTCCAGAAGGGTCTAGCTTCTTCCTATTGTCAACATGAACATGATAATAGCAGACACTACTGAATATGCGAATGTGACTCACATCTAGCCTAGTGCCTGTGAAGACCTCCTCTTGTGTCTTCCTCCCCAAAGTTGTGTGGGGACACCTGTTGTGAATGTACACTACAGTCCTATACGCCTCGACACAGAGGAATAGTGGTAATCCCTGATCAAATAGCATGGCTTGGCTGCTCTAATCATAGGCATTTTCTTCCACTATGCAACTCCATTCTACTATGGGGTATGGGGCACAGTGTACTCCTTCTTGATCCTCTCAGCTGAACAATACTCCATGAACTCATTGGAAGTGTACTCACCCCATTGTCTGTCCTTAACACCTGAATCTTCTTTCCTTTTTGTTTCTCCACGAGAGCGTTGAACTCTTGGAACCTCTCAAAGACCTCTGATTTGGCCTTCAGGAAAAAGATCCAGGTCTTCTTGGAATAGTCATCAATGAAGGTTACGGAGTAACTATAACCACTGAACAAATGGAAACTCTTAGGTCCACATACATTAGAATGCACCAAGTGCAAGAGCTCCTTAGACTTGTGCTCACTCTATGGGAAAGGCTTCCTGATGTTCTTCCCCAAAGCACAACCCTTGCAATGGTTATGCTTTTCCTCCTATACCTGAGAAACTATAATGACTGTCTGTCTTAAATGCTTCAGTGCTCCATGGTGTAAGTGTGCCATCCTCCTATGCCACAACTCACCCCGACTACTGCTGCTACTGCTACTAACTAGAACATTTGCAAGCTCAAAGTGTAGTCTATACACTTTCCCGCTCCTCCTGCCAATCACCCGATCCAAGCTCCTATCTAACCCATTGGGCCTGAAATATACTCTATGGTCATGAAAATTCACCTGATATCCATTGTCCTCCAGAGTGGAGATTGATATAAGGTTCTTGGTCAGTCCTGGAACATATAACACATTGGCAAAACTCAGGGGTTTGACAGACTCCATCTCAAATGAAACAATGCCAACTCCCTGTGCCTGATACCACGCATAATCACCCAGCTCAACGTGGATCCCTCTTCCACCCTCTTGCAAGTCTCTAAATAATCTCTTTTGTCCAATCATGTGACTAGATGCTCCACTATCAATGTACCATATGATGCTCCATGTGGGGCTTGCCATGCAAGCTATCAAACAAAACTCCTCATCAAAGTTCCTGTTGAACTCATCCACCTCTGCAGATCCATCCATCTGAGTGTTACTCTTCTTCTTCCTATCTGGGCACTGGAAGGCAAAGTGTCCCTGCTTGTGGCATATAAAACACTTAACCTTTAACACATCAAGGTTCTTCTTACCATCCTTCTTCCTCTTTGCCTTCCCCTTACTCTTCCATGTAAGGGTTAGATCCTCCTCATCCATAATCTGTGGGGCACTACTAGATGAGCCTGACCCTTGACCCATGCAAGTCTCCTCCTGCACAAAGTCATCCCATAGTCTCTACCAATCAGGGAGCTTCTCCTTAGCCACAACATCTTTGACAAAGGTGTCCTATGGCTTAGAGAAGCCATTGAGAGCTATTCGAACTAGCTCTCCTCATCCACTGTCTTAGACCCAATGACTCCAAGCTCATCCCTGATCTGTGTGAGCCTCGTGAGATAAGGCACCACTCCTTCTCCCTTGGCCATATTGGTGTTGCGCATCCTCTCTTGCAACACCATCTTATGGTTCTTGTTCCTGCTTTGGTACATACTCTCCAAAGCCGTCCACATCTTTGTTGTAGTCTTTTTACCAGAAAGGTCAGGAACTATATGGTCGTTCACTCCATCCATGATAATCAGCACGGCTCTGGAATCAATCTTCTTCCAAGCTGCTAGATCTGTCGGATCTGTGGGTGCAACCTTCGTGGAGTCAATGTGCTCCTCTCCATCACTGACATCTAGGATCCTTGTGATCCTTTCTTTCCATGTAGGAAAGTTCTGAGCACCCTAGAGTCTATCCTCAACTCTCAACTACACGACCATAGTGAAGTGTACCTGTCAAACCCTGGATCTAGAAGTCTAGGTTTGTGTCTTCCTATAGATCTGCCCCTGATCTATTACTGTTGTTACTACAAATCTCTTATCTTTAGCTCACTAGAGCTATGATACCATGTAAATTTTCCTTTAATATTCAAACTAGGGCTAAATAGTGCATGCAACTCTCTATTGATAACCACACATGAATATCTTTTACAGTATGCAGCGGAATATAAAACTGAGAAATAAATCACATCACAATATTGACACTATTATTTTCGGTATGGTAACCCCCGGAAAAACCCAAGATGGGAAAACCAGTGCAACAGTCAGATATAGATTTTGTTATGAGAAAATATGGAACTTTTACAATCACTGCAAATTCACCCAAACCTGGTGAATGCAGTCCCGGCATAATCACTAGGAAAATCCCAGCTAAACCTCAACACCCTCTTGTGTGAGTGTACGGCCCAACCGTACAAAGCTCGGTGATCCTGCTGCTCGCCCCTCCGTCTTCTCAGCTAAATCCTCTGTATGACTTTCTCTCCCTGTCTGTATCCTGTCTATGTCAAAATACAAGTGTGTGTCCTCTCCACCAATTGATCTCTCTTTTATAACTTTAGGTAAAGCGAAAACCCTAATTTCACTTTCACTTTAACTAATGTTTCACTAAAGTTAATAAACAATTAGATCACTTTAGTTATTTTCCAAAGTAAACTTAGGAAAAAAATTTAAATACAATTGGCTTCCTAATTTAAGTCTTCTGCATGCAAGAACACACGCATGCAAGAAGAACTTCCTTGTTGCTGCTAGTTTAACTATTGATATCCTAGCCACTATTGTAATGAGAGTGTGTTCTCACCTACCATAGGTGGTAGATCTATTTCATTGATGGCTACTATGGATTTATTTTCAACAGGTGTGATGCCCAAGAGGACCGTGGTAGGTGATAGAATTATTCGTGGTAGGTGATAGAATTGTTCTAGTACATGCCCATATTCTTTCACTTGAGATAAGTTGAGGTTTTGCTTCATTGTTTGATTGTATGGATTTTTTAGAGGGTGTGATGCCCATAAGGGCCTGTGACAAGTAGATAATTTATCTCAATAGATGCCAATATGTTATCACCTATGATAAGTGGAGGATATTCTTCATTAATGGTTGGTATGGATTTATTTTCAGAAGGTGGGATGTCATTAGGGCCCCTGATAGGTGTTTAATTCGTGTCAGTGGATGCTACCATGTTTTCACCTATGATAGGTAGAGGATCTAGTTCATTTATGGTTGGTATGGATATATTTTCAGAGGGTGTGATGCCCAAGAGGACTTGTGACCAGTCACTAATTTGTTTGAGTGGAGGTTGGTGTGTTTTCACTTAATACATGTGGAGGATTTACTTCATTGATGGCCATTATGTGATCTATATTGTAGTTGCAGGTGTGACACATAGGAGGCCTTGTGATAGGTGGTTGATTTGTTTGAGTGGATACCAATGTGTAGAGCATATTAATGTCTATGATATGCATTGTCAACCATTTGATTGTTTGTTGATTTTTAGAGCTTGGGAGGATATAATTCATTCTACAATAGAGTGATGATTATTGTTGATCTCTTTTTGTTGAGTTGTGACTCAAGGATTTATATGAAATGTGACATTTCTCAGCTTTAATGTTTGTTCTAGATGGAAGAAGCTTCCAATGGTATCCCTTGGGAACAATATTGGTTATACATCTTGTACATTTATGGAGGGAGTGATCATGGATGTGATAGTTGGTGTGATGCTAAGCTATCAGTGACCTTGTGCATTTTTACTTTGTGCGTAAACTTAGAGAGTGGATCTTTCTTGTTATATCATTTATATGTGTATTATTGTCTTAGACCAATTGGTTGAGAAGAAGAGTGTGGGAGATCTAACTTGGAGATAAGTTAAAAACCTATTGTGGTGGTACCACTGATTGATCCAAGCTTTCAATTAATGGGAGTAGTGATGATTAATGGTGATAGGGTTGTTGGATTATGCATTCAAGGTGAAAAGCAAGAGTAATATTTACTAAAAGGAGGTATGTTTTTGATATTTTCTTTCTCAATGTTTTGAGTCACTTTGTTGGGTTCATCATTAGGAGGAAAGATTCTCAAATTTTTATCTAAAGAATGGATGTCATATTTAATATTCTTTATTGTAATATTTCATGGGAAGTATTATTGTTGTATGACTCATCATTGCTCCTTGTAAGGTTGATTAAGGAACACCAAATGTTACTTATTTTGAAGGCCTCATCCCTATTTAAATTATTCATAACTTTTTCAATTTCAGTTTCCTAACATATCTTCCTTCTCATAAAATGATCTTCCTTTGTAATCAACTCAACCTATTCTATACAAATATGATGACTTTAGTTATGTGTGTGCTTGACCAAGGCAAAAAAATTGTGATGGTTGTATAGAATGTTAGCACATAGTTTTTTATTCTTACCTAAAATAAGTGGCATATTTCTTTTATATAAGTTTTTCCACATGAACAAGGAATAATATAGACACCCTTTTGTATTTTTGGATCCATGGGATCTTTGGAGGAATTCAATATTTTTCAAATGGAATTTAGTGGTGAGAAAGTTGCTTGATCATGATGTTATTCTTGCTTCATGATTCTCTCAGAAACAGAGAGGTGGCCTAGTTGAGATTGTTTCCTCAATTGTTGGAGGTTTTGAGTTGCATGAAAGGGATTCTCATGCTCACAACTCAATCATCCATGTATGCATTGTTGTTACTCTTACCACAAGGTTGTATTTCATTATCAATGAATTGAGATATATGCATATTTTATCTTTTTTTTTTAATAACTTCGATCCACTTATATTGGTCTTATGGGACATCATATTATCTTTACATGATGTATTATCTTTGGGTTTTGGCCCGTGATGATGAATTTAGGGATGTTGGAGTTTTCACAAGTTACTATTGACATCTTCCTTATTTTAGAGTGATTACATCCTTTAGCATGAAGCAATAATCCAAGCATGTGTTCCTTTAGTTTAACAAATGATCATTATTATCTTAGTGTCCATAGCAGAGGGGAATAAGTAGTAGATTGGTTTGGTGGTATAAACAAAGTTTCTTTGTGGTATTCTCATAGAATATTCACCATATGAAGTATAAGTTGTATATTTCTTGGTTGATTACTAAGAGAGAGACACCTTTGTGACTAGTGATTTCTTGGATGCTAAGATGTGCAAAGTTGTACTTGTGGGTATGATCATTGTAGAGTATTTATGATGTTCTATCATGATGGAGAAGTATTATTTCAACTTTGTTTAGGGATTAGAGTTATAGGTTGTATATTTAGAGGGAGTTGGTAGGTGTTACATAAAATGATTTTCTCATAAAGAGGGAGTGTTAGCTTTTTGGGTTACTCCAAAACCATTTACACCAAGTACTAGTCTCTTGGCACTGCCTCGTGGACATATGGACATATCAATTTGGGTGGATGCTTGACCTTGGTTAGAAAGGTGAGCATGTTTCCCTTACCTAGGAGGTTATTTTTTTAATCAAAATTGTGACTAACCCATTGGGCGCACACATGAATGTGGGGAATCAATTGCTTAATTAGGCATGGAACCTACCAAAGACAAACAATGTTAGGCCCTTGGACAAGGACACTTAGCCCCAAGAGCTTTGAATCATGTCATATACACCTCATAGACTGGAAAATTGACTTTATGATGCTTGATTTGAGAAGCACACTTGATGGAGGTGGGTTGTGTACCTGAACAAATATGTTAAGGAGAAGCAATGGTTGGCACACATGAGAGGAACATTGGGTGCATGAGAGGAAAAGTGGCACACAATTAGGGGATGGACACCTTGCATGAGGATACTTGGATACCACTGTGGAAGAGGATCACAAGACTAACATCTTGTTAGAGTGCACCATCTTAAGGGAGGGGTGTTCAACCCTATGAGAATCATGCCTGGAGGGTGTTTCATATTAAGGGTTAAATAAACTCTGGCATGACACATGTGCATCCTTATATTTTAGATAACTACATGTGGTGTTTCCTTATTGGTTACTTGTATGCACATAAGTTCTTGTGTTATGTTAGCCTATCTCACCAACCATATACATAAAGGCAAGAGAGAAACTTGTAATCATTATATTATTGCACTCTATTCCATCTCTATAATTGTCTTTGAGATTCCTTGTAGGGCGTAAGATGCTAATGTTGGTAAGAAAAACCTATGAAATTGAAAGAAGAGAGAGAGACATCTTTGATCTTCTTAGAGAGATTGTACTTATGTGATGCCATGGTTTGTGATGACCATTTATCTTATGGTCCTTATTCTAGATCTAAGGTTTTAACCCTTGTAGTAGACGCGAGGAAAAGAGATAGAAACTTGGATGACATTGTAGTCGTGCTCTTGTATGATACATGGAGGTTAGAGTAAAATCATGGAAATTCTAGCTTGAGGAGTTTTGATCTTGGTGAGATGGCTTGCTTGGAAGAAGTCCCAATTATTGTATTCTTGATGTTCCATGGAAGATTTGGTGCTTGTGTTGATGTAAGAGTTGAAGATCGAGGGTTTGTGGACTCAAACCGTAAGATGTACATGTAGACTTGGAGGCTAGCACTACAATTATCTTGCCATGTACTTCTATGATGCAACATGGCCAACGTTTGTAAATCCTAAGAGAAGAGCACTAGCGTGGAGAGCTTGTGTGGTACAAGTTTGGTGTATCTCCCAAGGAGGGCTTACCAATGTTGATTCTAGCTTATTGAGGATCTTTAGTGAGTGACCAACTTTGGTTGGGACCGATTCCTAGTTGGGAGGAGTTGGTGTTAGGATATTTAGACACTTAGGAGTTAGTTAAGATCAACTTGTGTAATATATCCATTAGGTAAAAGTGTGTTTCTTTAGTATGCATTAGTATGCATTTGTAAATATTCTAATCTGATGGTCACGATATGTTCTAGACATAGAGTGATCCGACGGTTCAACTTCTCTTAGATCATACCTACCATTGATCCGTGGCTTAACACCCGATTGGTCTATGATCTCTATTTAAAGAGCATAGAGGGTCCTTGGCTAGTTGATCGATTATGAGAAGCTCATGTAACTTTCTTTCTTTTGCATAATAAATTGCTCCAAGTAGCTATTTGGCTGGGGCCGTGGACTATTTCCCTCTCGAGGGTTTTAACCAGGTGACAAACATCGGTGTGTTGATCTGTGATCTATTTGTGCGAAGTGGTTGCTCAAGGTGTCCGGTCTTTTGGGAGTACCCTGTGTACCCGAACAATTGGTAGCTAGGGTTTTCATATGGTTTCCATGGCTAGGTTTTGGATAACTTGACTTGTACCAACCTTATGTAATGCCCCGTATGTTAAGCCCCCATACATATGTAATATGTTGTAATTATTTATTTTTGTGGCACTAAGTGCTGAGAAAAGGGTCTTTAAGGACCAAGAGACATTATTATTATTATTGTAAATGCTTAATTAATAAAAACAGTTGGCACACTAAAAAACACAAAAGAGTATGGGAGGCCTTGATCCACATTATGAGGGGGAATGGGGACATTACTAGCACTTTAGAACTTGTTGGTCTGAGTTTGTTTATCCTAGTATGTAATTATGCTTTAGTGACTTTATTAGTTGATGGTCACCCAAACATTGTACAATGGACCCAACTTTTGATTATGTTGGCCTTTGGAGTTATTTTGACACCTTATGCTTGGTTTGATGGGTACCACTTTAGAAATGTTCCCCTTTGGTGGTTTTGTAACCCCAACTTGCACAAAGGCGCTTCACTCACTATTTTTATCCAGTGCATGTGAAAATTATAACTCCTCCTTCATTATGGTTCCTTTTTTTATTAGAGGAAGATACCTTAGCTTGTGTAACTCCTCACCTCACTAATTCAAATTCCTCTTCGTGGATGAAGTATCCCCACATGAATATGAGTCGATTTTGATGGCTTGGAGTCATCCTCTTGGAAATTTGAGTTTCCTTAGTGGAATTCGAATGGATCTTTTATGATTGAGCAACCTCCTCTGGGTAACTCAAGTCGGATTGCCTTTGTTTGATTTGACCCCCTCAGGGTTTGAATTACCTTTTTTTTAATCTATAAATCCTTGGTTATTCTCCTTGGGAAGGGTTTTATCGGTTGGTTGGTTGTTTTTGTTCATGCCATTCTTACCAAGAGCTTGGAAATCCATGTATGATCTGCTATGTGTGTGAATTATGTGCTTGAAGGCATTGTGATATTGCGTTGCATTTTATGTAATCCTGATCAAATATTGGTAGTTCCTCCATGTCTACTGATTGTCTCCATCTCATACTTGTACATAAATCCTGATGGTGAATGACGATATCCTGAGAGACCTAGGTGGTGAAGGGTGTTAGTAGAGATCGCTGTAGGGATGTGTCTACAACATTCTCTATCCTTTACTAAGGTTGGTGAGTCCTAATCGATAGAAATACATGCAATAATTTGAAAGCTCCTTAATATTCCTAAGCTTTTTTCAAAGAGTAGAGAGGGGAGGAAGAAAGGAAAGATCCTCTTGAAGCATTTCATTTCAAGAAGATCCATTTGCTTGAGCATCCATGGACTTTAGGCCTCCATCTGTAGCTTGCTTGCTAGTTCCTTGCCTCTAGATCTACCTCTATGAACTTGAAAAACTTTGAAAAACTTGAAAACTATCTACTAAATCTTGAATTCAAAAATAGTTTTAACAAATATATTCAATCTCTAAATTTCGGGGAAACTAGAATCACATCATATTGAAAATAGGAAGAGAGTGATTACAACCCAATGATAGAGGTGAATCCCTTTCTCCTTTGCTCTAAACAATCCTTCTCCATCTATGTTAATGATCACCAAAATCTTGATGTGAAAAAAGAATTTGTCTAGCCTTCAAATTCTTCAGCATGCCTTTGCTTTTCTTTTTGTCCTCCTCTTCTTCACCTCATATGCCCTTCTTATATAGCATTGGGATTTGTGCACTCAATCACTAACCATGAATGTGGGATTATTTGATGTATTTGATTATTTTCTTCAAAAACCCACTTTACTTAGTTTTTAAGGCTTTTTACTTGAATTTCCAGGATTTTAGGACAATTAATACAAATGACAAGTATTCTTTCCACTATAGGAGTTGTGGATACTGGGTTTTAGCCCTTAAGTACTCTTGATCTTGAATTCTTTAGAGCAACCTTTGTCTTCACATGCTTCTTCCTTTGCGAAAGCAGTGGTCCGATGAGAGATCAAAACTCTCAATTTGTTCCAAATTCCAGTATTCATGTTGCGGGCGAAATGAAGATATCTTTTTAGACAATCAGCCTCAGGGGTGTTAATTTTATTGTTAAAATATGCCCCTAATGTGTGAGGTTTGAAGCTATGTTGAGGACATAAATACATTGGTTTCTCTTTTATTCTGATACTCTTCATATTGATGCTCTTTGTACTGATACTCTTGAGTGATCAAGGCATGATGAAAAAGGATGGTTTATGAACGCAGGAGTTGGAGAAACACCTGCAAGTCAAACAAGGAAATTTCCCAAATAGACAATATCTTATTGAAGTGGGTATACCCATGCTCAACATTAAATAAGCATTGCCATGAACAATCCACAATGGATCCATGTCAAAAGAAAAAAATGTATACAAACACTTTTGATGAGTGCAAAATATCCAGGTCTTCATGTTACTTTGACATGCCATTTTAATCTTGTGTAACTTAGACAGTGCATCGATGAGTGATACAATTGTTCTTCCCAAGGTATTCAATACACACAAAGGATAGTACGAGTTTATATCATGCGTATATATGAATTAATGTTGAGCATAATAAAACACCATTTGATTACCAGTCATTGATGTATACCGTTAACAAATGCGAGGAGGCCCACCGATAATGATGATGGACTCCAATGTACTTGAGTACAAACTAACAAGTGTGAATAGATGTCTTGATGTCGAACCCTTGTAGAATAAAACAATCAGGGGTCATTGATGTATACCCACTATCATTTGGGAGGAAACATGCCACTAATTACTGTAAGATCCAAGGGGCTCTTCCAGTTCCTTGATCCACTTCCTAGATGATGAGTTGGCATCAATAGAAATAGATTCGTAAGAAGGAAGGCCGACATGATTGGTGAGGAATATTTGAGGAATGGCCGACACTGGTTTGAATTACCTTGAACACACAACACTACACATAATTGACACTTGGAAACATAAGACTCGAGTAAATTAACCATCATGAAATTTTCCAATTCCATATTCATTTAACGAAAGACTCCATAGATGATGGGAAGGATAACCCATTGGTGGAGATCAATTCAAATTATTGGTACAATTTATTTATGTAAATGTAAGTGGTGTAGTGACAACGAGTACAAGTTATGTGCTGTGTTTATGGGCGACTAGGACTGGTTGTTGCCTATGTTTCAAAGATTCAATATGACACGATTCAATTCTCCCTCTTTTTATTTTTAGTGCCTTTTCATTTATTAGCTCGAAAAATAATAAAGAATTCTATAGTACACAGGAGGGAACGAGTGTTGCAAGGGCATGCGCCTATGTTTCAAGGGAACGGGTTAGGACAAGGCAATGATACATACTTCAAACATGGCTTGAGATAGTTGTGCACACTCTTTCAGATGTTCCCTCCATAGGTAGGCTATTCAAAGCAGGATTATGTGTCGATGGACAATGAAATAGAACCAAATAACTGTGTTTTTTTACCCAATATGGGATCATGGCCAAGTAGGATAGAGGCACTGTGGTTTTACTTCATACTAATTCTTGTGAGAAAATATCAAAATTATAAAACAGAATGAATCGTGGTCTATCTTTAAAATCCCGAATCAAATAGTTTGAACATGGTAATTTCTCTAGAATCATGTACAAGTAATCATAACCCATTTGTTTAGTCAGATAATGGGCTCAATATATGGATTTACTATATGAAACATTAGAAATGAGTGTGCATTATCCTAACATTCAAATGGATATAACAAAGATAAGTAGAATACTCGTTTTTAACCCTTTGTGTAGGAATCACCTCCTTCGAAGATGTATTTCGGAAGCTATGAACCCTTGCTCAGTAATCTGTCGGTTGTAGGTGTTTCTTCATGATGGATTAGAAAGTTGAAACAGTTCAGATGTGCTTTTGAATTTTCCATATATTCAATTTTTATGAATTTTTTGGATATTTTATCTTGAGGAAAAGTACAAAAAAGAGATTTTTTTTTACTACTCTTTTTGGTGTCTGCCAAGTTACTGCCAAAATGTCTTGAACTCAAGCACACTTTTTGGGTTATGATGTAATCAACTTTACTCCATACAAAAGAACGTTACTTCCACTTTTACTTATGCTTTAAATGATTTTCTCAATTATAGTGCCATGAATGTGATGTCCATGCTTACTTTATTGGAAAGATGTATGACAAAGATGCCAATCAAGTACGTATTTAGCTAAGGAATTAGCTAGACTATTTGAACTTCTAGGAACATGAATGTACTCAATGAATTCAAAATGACGTTCTATAAGACGTACTCGTAGAAAAATTCTAAACAGTATAGGATCATGACCCTGACAATGACCATTTAACTGAGATACAACAAGTTGCGAGTCCAGTTTAACAATAATTTGTTGGAAGCCGAGAGTGTTAGGCTCAACTAGAAGTTTAATGGTTGCGCTATATTCTGCAACATTATTGGTCACAGGTCCAAGGAAAGATCCTCCCAAACTAAGAACTTGACTGTCAGGTGTGAATATTACCCATGCGACGGAAGCAATGTTCCGAGACACGGTTGGCGCTGTCCGCATATCCCAAATAAGTGAAAGTTTCTAACGACATCTACCAAATAGAAATACCAAGCAAGATAAGTGTGTCATGAAATAACTATTGTACACCTTTTTTTACATAAAATACAACATAATACAACAAATGTTGTGAGACCTTAGTGCCTACACAAAGTATTTATTCGGATAGAGACCATTTATGATCTCCAACAAGGGTTCACCATCATAATTGGCTAACCCATATGCTCCTGTTTTTAACACGGGTTTGACAAAAAGTGGGCCAAACCATTTAGGTACAAATTTCCCTTTTCCTATTTTATCTTTGTTTGGGCCATAAACTAAAACCAAATCGCCTTCTGAAAATATTATAAGACAAGAAACTTTGTCATATTGGTATTTGACCCTTTTCTTGTGCGCTTATATGTTTAATGAAGCTTCTCTTCTAGTTTCATCAAGAGAATGAAGATGGAGGAGTCTCTCTTATTCTGTAGAGGTATTATGCAGGAGTTCGATAGCTAGTTTTAATGATGGGATCTCACATTCAATCGACAACACAACTTATTCTCCATAAACCAAATGGAAAGGAGTGAAACTAGTCACAATTTTAGATGAGGTACGATATGCCTAGAGAGCAAAGAACAACATCAAATGCTAATTAGTTTTGTTCTTTTTAACCGTTCGTTGCAATGTGGTCTTCAAAACATTGTTGATGTTACATTGGGGGTAATATGGTGAGAAAAAATCTTGTCGTAATCCTAACTTGGTCGTAAGTTCATACATGAAGGAATTCCTAAAATGACTACCACTATTTGTGACGATCTCTTTGGGTACACTGAACCTAGTTATCACATGATTGAATAAAAAATATGCTGCAGTTTTTATCGTGTTGTCGAATGTAGGCATTTCCTCAACCCACTTTGTAAAGTAGTACATTTCTACTATGATGTACTAGTGTCCATTAGATGAAGGTGGGTTGATTGTCATGTAATCAACGACCCATTTTGAAAATGGACCCATGGTTACTACAGGTTGTAACATAGCAGGATGTGCGTGCATTTTTTCTCATAGAAATATGACAAGGATCACACTTTTTAATGACATTAATGCAATCTTTAAAAACTGTGGCCCAAAAGTACCTTGCACGCAATTTTTTTTGGGCAGTTTCCCACCCAGAAAGATGACCGCCACATGCTACATGGAAATCATTCAATACTTGCTCAACTTCTTCATGTACTAAACAACGTCTTAAAATTAAGTCCATTCCTCTACCGTATAAAGTATCCCCAACAATGAGGTATCTTCGTGCTTGGTATCGGATATGACATCGTTCAATGTTAGAAATTCGAGCATCAATCCTTTAGGTTTGGAGATATATAGTCAATGTCCCATACCAAGGATTAATAGTGGCAATGAGAAATACATGTTTGTCTTCCCAATACTCTTCTTCTATTGTTTCCTCTTTATTTGCTTTAGCGTTTACGAATTCGAGATCAAATTCTTGCAAAATTACTATCCATTTTGAATACTTTCCTCTGATGATTTGATGTGACAAAATGTGTTTCATGGGGTTCATTTCGGCCACGATAGTCATTTTTCTTTGGAAGTATATTTAATGTCCAAGTCTTTGGACAAAATGAACTGCTACCAGGAATAACTTCTCTACCTGGGAATATCTGAATTTGGGGCTGACAATGCCCTTACTAAGATAATATATGACATGTTCTTGAGATGAATCATCCTCTTGGACCAAAACTATCCCTGAAGTGGATTCGGTTACTACCAAATATAGCAAAAAATCTTTGGTATAGTTCGAAGGACTAAGCACTAGGGTTGACACTAGGGTGTGTTTCACTGCATCAATAGAGCATTGAGCTTGGTCATCCCAAATGATTGGTGCATCTTGATTTAAGAGACACATGAAACCTTTAGAAATTTCAACATAATTGGCAATAAATCTTCTCAAGAATGTTGCCTTTCCTTGTAGGCTTTGAAGTTGTCTAATTGTTTTCAGGGAGAGAAACTGTAATATTTCCTCAACCTTAAGGGGATCTACCATTATCCCATCATTGGATATAATGAAACCAAGTAATCTCTCAGACTCCATGCAAAATATGTATTTATGTGGATTCAATCTAATGTTATACTCATGACATCGACGAAAAATGACACGTAAGTGTGCACAATGTTCAACTCCTCTCCTAGATTTGGTTGTCAAGTCACCGAGATAAACCTCAATGATTTTCTTAATATCATGGAATGCATATGACATGCGTCTTTGAAAAGTATCCCCATTGTTTTTAAGGCCAAAAGGTATTTTCTGATACGCAAAAGTGGCCCATGGGAAAATGAAATTTGTTTTATGTTGGTCTTCGTTCTTAATCTGAATTTTGTTGTAACCGGAGAATCCATCCATAAATGAAAAGATTTCATTACCGACACATTCGTCTATAATATGATCAAGGAAAGGTGTGGGATAGTTATCTTTGGGACAAGCCAAATTTTAATCTCTAAAGTTAGTACAGACTCAGATTATTCCTTATTTCTTATTGACCAAAACGGGATTGGATACCCATTTAGTTAAAGGTACAGGGTAAATGGAGCCATCTTTCAACAACTTTTCTACTTGTGCTTTAATGGTAGGGTATTTCTTAGGATTTATTGGACGTAACTTCTGTCATACATGTTTAACATTTTGATAGGTTTTTATCTCATGTTCAACAATGCTAGGATCGATGCCCGACATTTCTTCATATGATCAAGCGAAAACATCACAAAACTCTTTGAATAGAGCAATATATTGTGTGATTTCCTCCAGAGAGCAATTGGCACATATATTGATATTCTCGATGATGCCAGGCTTATTGGATATATTGATAAGAATGGTTTTTGAAATGTTTTCCAAAATTTTCTTCCGAAAGCACTTTGTGTGTTTGGACAGGGCATTGGTACCTTTCCATATCATCATCAAGGTAAAAATTTGCGGGTTTGACCTCTAATGAATCCGGTTTAGAAAGAAATGATGACCGATGATGCATATCCTCCCAGAGTCATTATGAGATATTCATGACTTTAAGGATAACTTCATTAGATGAAAAGGTTTGATCGAAGAGGTCATGAGTGTTGGGAGTATTGATAACCCATATGGACGAAACGTATGGATCATATTCCTCCTTTGGAGAAGGATTTTGATCCAAGACTGCCTTTTGAATTGTTTGATATGATATTTTTATAACAGAGAAGGGTGTACTATTCACTATTTCATCCAGTTTTTCTGAAATTATTTTCTTTCTTTCACTAGTTTGAACTTGGATGTCCTCTACCGTAGTTCCATCTAATGAAGTGGGACCCATCGTTGTAGTGGAATCGGTGAAAACGATTAATGAAAAGTAAACTTGTTTTTGGTTTGATTTTTTTTAATATTTTTTATTTTATTTACCTTGTATTGAAATTTTAATTTTTATTAATAGTTTTAATATTAAATTAGTTTATTAGTTTCAAACTTTTAATATTATAATTATGATTCAATATTATTAATGATTACTTTTTTAATTGTCTTTTTGAGTTTTAATTAGAGTTTTGAGAGTTAGTTACTAAATTTATTTTATTATTAATAATTTCAATTTCAATTTTATATTTTAATATTATTAATAATAATTAGGTTTGAGATTTTAATTTATAGTCGTGATTAGGTTTAATATTAGGGATAATATTGGGTAAAGTTAGTTAGTAAATTTTTTAATCTATTTATTAAAATTTTAAATTTGTAATCATGATTAGGTGAATATTGTTACTAATTATTAGGTTTTAATTGATTTTGAGTTTATTAATTTATAATTTATCATCATAATTTTATTATTATTTTTGTCTTTTAATTATATATATATGATAAGGTTTTAATTATAATTATAATGTTTTAATTTAATTTAATTCTTATTCAGTTTAGTTAGGTTAGGTAACCAAGATCTACTGATGGTCAAGCCGTCGTCTCTATTTAAGCAACTTGGGTTCTTAACTATCTTGATTTCATCTCCGATTCTTCTTCTCGACCAATTATCCACTTGCGCTAGTACTTGCATGTCGTCTATTTTTATTGGGTGCTTTGTCTTATGAGAGTGCTCTGTTAATGTTGACTTATTTATGAGTTCTATCAAGGCGGATGTCAGCGCAGTGTTCTTTAACCCTAGTTCGGATAGAATGAATAGATAAGTTGAATGCATAGATAAGATGATGATGAATGTTACACTGGGTTCTGTATATAACTCCTTACAGTGATAAGAGAGATGGACGTTAGTATTCATATCCATTCATAAATGACTCTAATTATTTTTCTATTGATCTTGGTTGAGCTAATTATCCTATTATTATTATTATTATATCCATAACAAAATACAATGCCAACAATATATTAACAAAGGTTAAGGAAGCAAAGGGGAAGATGCCAACCCCATATAAGGCACTCCACAATTTCAAGTTATGGGGAGCAATTAGCTAAAGTTGACATATAAGGAGAAAGATTTGGCGAGTAATAATTATTCCTAACCAGGTAAGGGTCATCTCAAATAAGGTTGTACCCAAGATAAAAACCTAGAGAGGATCAAGATATTGATAATGCAACCAAATTAAAAGGATAAAAGGAAGCAAGAGAGAAGGGATAATTAAGAGGGGCAAGGTTGGATCTAAGCGTTTGAGGGACAAGGATGAGAGGAGGAGGATGTGAGAAAGCATAGGAAACAAGGAGAAGTGGAAGGCAAGAGGAAAGGTAAGGAAGATCCAGTGCTATAAGGGTAGGAGATGACCAAATTTAAGAAATGATGGGTCCAAGTTGGATACAAAAAGGTCCCACTTAGGAGGTGATTTCATTCAACATGGTAAACCTACATTAAAATATGAGACACCGTCAAGGATAACATAAGTAAATATGGCCTACTAAAGGAATGTAGAAAAAGGGAATGGACGGGGAAAGGGAGGAAGAGGAGAAGTTTCCCTAAGAAGGTCAGGACACGTGTGAGGGGGGAGTAAGGAAGGGTTAAGTAATCTAGGAAAGCTTATATAAGGCACATATTCTAGGTAAAGGTGGACAAGATGAGGGGTGTTTCCACCTTACACACACCTAGGGGTTAAGTGCAACATAAATATTCAAGCTGCTGGGCGAGTCCTCGGGGGCAAGTCTCGAGTCAAGTACTATCACTTGATCTTGAGTCCTCCGTTTATGCGAAACTCCTAACAAATCCAAGGGGGGTGATCCCTAAGAAAGATTTACTAAGGCTCTCATGTTTTGATGGATTGAAGTAATTTTTTGGGAGTTTTTAAAGAAAATAATTGAGACAAGATTATTGCAAAGATAATAATTTTTTCATCAGCATGTAAATGATAACATCAACACATCATGCAACAATTGATAAATTGATAATAAGAAAAAGTAAAATATTGTTGCAAATATAGATTAATGCCAATGGAGTAAAAGTAAAAAGAAGTGATGCTGCTGAAAAGATGAAATGTTTTGCAATGTGTTCTTGGTCAGTTTTAATTATTAAATGATGAGTTGAGTTATGGGAAAGGGGATTCTCGATATACTTGTGAAGTACTGAGAATATGTCTATATTATGACAAAGGTGGTTCCTCACTTAAAAATGTGGGTTGAATCAAAGTCTCTAGGAAGTGTGCAACACTACACCAACAAGGGTTTAGCCTGATAGTATCATGAGGTCACTATTCAGTGGTTCTCGCTTCTTTTCAAGAATTTGCCCACAATATAAAATATCGATACGCTGATTTTTCATAATGTATTGGGAGTTAATTTTATTAGTGACTTGTTAAATTAATGTGTGAAAATTAAGGACTGTCACAAATTGCTTTTGATCCCCAACGCCCAGGCAAATCCCGCAGAGGGAAAGAGCATACATGAAATTTGCAACAAAATGTTTATTCCAATTTCAAAACAAAAAGACTGTTATTGTTAATGCAATTAAAGCAAATGAAATAATGTAGAACCACTAACTATGTGTCACTTTCGGTTCATCCACCAATAATCGACAAGGCCTTTAACTGGTGGCGAGAGCATACTTCGTGGCAATGAGTCAGGTTTGAAATTATTTACTTTGTGCTAAAAAATAAAGATTAATTAATCTATACAACCTTTCTAGAAGACAAATTGTGCATGTGTTGTTTAGAAAAAGCAAACCATAAAAGAACACTACAAATCCCCCAAGGGGGGTGGAGTGTGGACGTTGTGTAGCACACTTGCTTGCCTTATTACTAAACTTTACAAAGGGATAAAGTGTTCAAATAAAATTCACTTTGATCCCTTAAAATGGATTGAAAGGCTTACAAGCTTACTAGAATAGAAGAGGAATGAAGAAAGGGGATGAAAGAAAGGTTTTTTGGTGTCTCGGGTGACCCAAAACTTGGTTTTTAAGAAAGATGTCCTTCTCCTTTTCTTAAAACATTCTAAAACCTAGTGAACAAAAATGTTAGAATCTCATGAATCAGTCAAAGCAAAGTACATAATTTTACACTACTCAAAATGCTTAAAATTTGTGAAATTTTACTTGAAAAAAGCACTTTGAGAAACCATTTTGGATCTAGTTTGAGTTGAAACTTTTTAAAGAGTTATAGATATGATACATATGCATAAGTAAAATCAGATTTTAAATTTCATATTGATGCATCTAACTTTTCTTAAGCATGAAGAATTGGTAACCGAGAAAAAGTTTGAAGTTTTAAGATGGGAGAAGGAAGTTCTCAAGCCCGAGCTTGAATGATATGGAGTAGAAGCATATGCAAAGAAAACATGTTATATACAACAAAATAGATGTCGTCAAAAGGAAATGGATGCAACCGAGCTCGGAGATCCCATCTACTTAAAGTGATCCTGCAAAAGCTACAGAATTCTTCACACAAGCAATGTTAATCAAGTCGATTTCATCAAAAGAAGACAAAGAGAATATAAGTATAAATGACTACGATCTATTAATATTACAATATTCTAATGATGAAATATGAATGAGTAAGTTAATAACTGCAAATACTCATTCAAAGGAAACTAGATCTATGCAACAATACTTGACAGAAAGAAAGCATAAATTAAGCAAATTTCACCTCAACATTCACCAAATTGCAAGCTCACAAGAGAATGCTACACATTATCCTCAAAGGCCTTAAATTTCATTGATAAACAATAATAATAACGATATTACAATGGGAATAATTTCATTGATCTCTCAAATGAGGAGCAAGACCCTGCTTTTATAGCAAAATTTGAGCTCAAACCCTAGGGGGCGCCATTCCCAAGAGAGGAGGTGCTTTTGGGTGTTGAGGAATCCAAGGAGGGAGTTTTGAATTCATGGGAGTGGAGGTTTCCACCTCTCATGAGGTGTCCCACTTGCTTTGGGAAGCCTCCATCTCTCCAACCAACTCCTCCATGTGGAGGAATGCGCCTTCCATGAGGAGAGTGCACCCCCTTATGATGGAGATGAGTTGGATCCTCTTCTTTCTTGACTGTAGATGCTCCCACATGCTTACTAATTCCCCATACAAGATCCTCCACCTCCCTGACACCTTAGAGACATGTCCCAGACAAGCTGCCTTTGATTTAGGAATTGGATTTTCTCCATTTTCTCCATTTATTTGACCCTCTGAGTCATTTTGGAGAGAAAATTAAAATTAATAATTGAAAATTACTATTTTGAGTCTCAAAGGTGGGTTTAGGTGTTAAGTGGGGGATCTAGTTCCAAAAATGAGCATCCCCATGACCAAATTGGATCCCTATGGCCAATTTGATGACCTTTTGAAAATTTACAATTAAAATACACCTTATCAATGATTTTATTAAAAACTAAAAATTAAAAAAAATCCTAGGAAAGACTTAGCGCATGTCCACGGAAATTTGGGAATATGACTAGCATGGTATAATACATAGACCCTAGGATTTAATAACCCCCCCAAGGCATAATCACCAGCTTCACCATCCTGGCTTTGGAGGATTTTGAGTGAAAAACTTGAAAATTACATGTCGCTTAAAAAAACGTCATATAACTAATGAGGGAAAAAATACTGAAGAATGATGACTTTGATGACCAAGTCCCAAGAAGGACAAGCCTTTTACATAAGACACCACCATGCTATATCATTTATTACAATTCCCCCAAGGGGGTATGAACATGCAAAAAAAGGGACCACAATTGGTCCTGATGAACCATGGAATTTTCGAGTACTGAGTAGGAACAATTGATTTGTTTTGAACTTTGGAGGCTCACTGGAAATCCACTTAAGTGCAACTTTAGGTATAATAAGGGACAAGGAGGTAATGAAGCAACCAAGGAGTTATCCACTCCCCATGTTTAAGGTGTCATAAAGAAGTTTGATCACTAAGTTTTAAGGAGTCAAGTTGAAGGATCCTATGGGGTTATAGGAGGAATGCCCAGGGGCATTGAGTGGTGTGTGTTGGAAACCATTTTTGATGCTTACTTTTGTCACATAATCCATGCTTTTCCTTTAAACCCCTCCATATCTCTCATATTTCATCCACATTTTCTATAAATATGACCATATAAGGTACATTTGTCATTGCTTTTTATGAATTGAGTTTTGCAAATTGTAGGCATTAAATAAATTTTTTAACATAAATGATAGGATTTCATAACTTCCCGTAATTACTCCAAGGTTCGTATGCTTGTAGGACAACAAGGAAAATTATGAGACATGTGATGTGACCCTTGATGTCCAAGGGTGAATAAAAATCTATCTGCTTCGAGAAAAGGGCTTCGCATGTGCTTGGTCAAAGTCGGTCAAACTTGACCACTTATGCAGGAAATACCTTATTTTTAGCATAAAAATATGTGCAATTTTAGGATTTCTTGGGATTTTCACTTATTTTGTGGATCTGAGAGATGGATTCGACCCTCTTAGAGTAAATAATGGATCTTATCCTTAGATCAAGAGTCATTTTAGCATTTATGGTTATAAACTCTTTTGTATAAATACCTCAAGACATGGATGGTTATGATAACTTTTGAATTAATAGAATTTGCAGACTTCAAGCTTTTTGAGACCAGATTTGTGTCAATTATTTTTTCTAGTTTAGTTCAGGGTGTTAGAAAAGTTTTCTTAGTTGACTGTACTTAAAAGTGTGCAAGCAAAGCATTGGAGGGCTCCCTTTGCCAAGCTTGTGCACTCAAATTCTTCTCATTTCTCATGCAACTATGGTATGATTTATGTTTATGTTTATATTTTTTGTAGGTTGTTTTCAGCTTTATGTTTCATTAGAATATGTTTGTGTCAGGTTGATTTCAGTATTTATAATCTCTATATTTTATTAGAACACATACCTAATTGTTGAAGTATTAAAACACATTGTGAGTTGGTTTCTTGTAAAAGAATTCAATGTATTTTTCTTTCAACAATGAAGTTCTGTGATAAGTTGTAGTTCTTCATCTTTATGCTTTTTGATATTTCAGTTTTAGAAGTATTTGATGATCTAGGTGCATAAGTTCAATAAATCTAATGAATATGCCTTCTGTAAGGGAGTTTAGTACTTCTCAGCTTATAACATTCAAATCATTTTAGGTTTATTTCCAAAGCTAAGTGTGTTTTAAACTAGTTCAGATCTACAAGTCCATATATATTGGTGTGCTTTGAAGTTCTACGAACCTCCAAATTGATAATAAAATTCATTTATAATTTACAATAGTATATTATACCAACAATGCGTCGCCCTAGGCTCGCAA